>CM055265.1:137395339-137861829 GCA_029237695.1 Conchocele bisecta
GCAACAGAACTCCGGGATTGTTCAAGCTGGAATTCGAGGGAGATAGAGCCATCGCTCTGTGTAGCAAGTGTTACTACGTGAGTGGTGATGGAAAATCTAAGCACTCGGCCAAGGGGATGTCGAAGAGATCTAACGATCTGACTTGGGGAAGGTATAGAGTGCTCTCGAAGGGGGTAGGGATATGGCGGAGAACAGGGGATTCCGAATGATTAACAGGGTGATTAGACGTACTGTCAACAAAAATTAGGACTCTCGGCGTACTACGACAAGAGGAGAGTGATGGAAGACGGGTTGCACACAGAGCCTATAGGATAGGTAAAAAAAAAGAACTCTGAAAAAAGGATAGAATACTAAAGACTCTAACGATCCGGGGTAACTGGGTGTCAGAAGGTACCATAAGAAGTTCTTCGCGAACAAAAACCACGAGATGGACCATCAGCTAAATAATAGAGCACGGGCTCATCGGGTTTGGTAATAGAGCGATCCAGATGATATACATTCATTGACCACACGGGATCAGTCGCGCGGCGGCTGCCACCTTCAAGCTCTCCCGGTTGATAGAGGTACCGGACGTCAATATCTGATGGAAGCCGCTGCTCCTCTAAACCAACGGGTCGCCCGCGCGAGACGGCAGAGGACTTGCTCGTCACCCTTTTAAACTTGATAGCATCTACAGGCTTGATCTTACCTATCAATCTGGTCACCTCTCCGTTCAGTGCGGAGACCACGGCGGGCAGTCTGGCCACCCACTCGGTCGATCGCGAATGAGGGTTTACAAGTTCTTTAGCGTATTGGTGTCCGAACAGTCTCTCAGCCAGGGTTCGATTGAAGCGTTCCACGATCCCTGGTCCCGGTGGATGTTGACGCGGGCCTCGTCTGATAGAAACTTTATGCTTAGACAATAGATGAGAGACCGCGCCCATGAACTCGCGGCCGGGATCGACCTGGAGAAGATTCGGCCATTTGAGAGGACTCCTCTTATATATTCGGGAAAGAGCCTCGGCCACTTCCTTAGACTCTTTAGTGGCCAACGGCTCAGCCCCCTTATAACGACTCGCTACGTCAACGATTGTCAGTGCGTACTTGTACGTCTTGCGACCGACGCGATCGTGAGGTAGAAACAGGAGGTCCGCTTGGTGAACTTGGTTCGGCACCGGCACGTCGAATTTCGGCCGCGGAATATTGTAGGCGCGGGTAAATAGATCTGCCAGATGGCCTGCTTCTTGAGCCATTCCTTGACAGCGTTTTCTGAAAAACCTTGGTCGCCGTCGCGAGGTTCTTGATGGCCGCGAGTCCCTTCCAGTAGCCGCGTGGGCTATAGTATGTATTCGACAGCTTGCGCGTTAGTTTGGTATCAAGTTTGCGCGTGTTCATCGTATGCGAAGTATTCTAATATATCGGACAATCTCCAACGTGCCCTCGCCAGTTCGTCCGGTAACTGCGTCGTTAATAATAAACCTTTGTTGGAAGTTTCGCTGCAGCCCCAGTCGCGTTTGGGTTGGAACAGGAGAGGGGAATCTAATTCATTCAATCTCGATTGGGAGTCCAATCCCCCAGGATTGGTGGAGGAATCTAACATCCGCTTTGCGAAAAGGGTGGCCGCTTTTTCGTCCTCGCGCCACGTCTCGAGAGAATCTCGGGCCAGACGAATCATACTCTTTGCACCAGGTAAACGATGTTTTTGGGCAGTGTAGCCTACATCGATCATAGCGTCATAAAGTTCGTCAACTAACATCGTTCTATATATATATATATTTATAAAAAAAAATAATTGTTTTAATTAATTAATTTAAAATCTCGATTGAATATAATAGCCGACGAGACCCACCACACCCATTCCCACGACGATGAACGCGATCTCGCGGTCCTTTTGGGCCTCTGACGGTACATAGAAATCTGAAAGTTGGGGCTCGGGATCCATTGGATCGAGACTTTTGTGCGGATATGCCAGCGCGTACTCGCGGTTGGCTTCTTCAACGTTCTGAAAAGTTTGTGCGGCGTGATTTTCGCGGCGAAGCTCTTCGTTGACCCAGTCCAGATGGGCGGTTCGTTTTTTTGACCACGCTTCCTTTGCACTATTGAGTTGTTCTACAGCTAAATCATGACGCTTACGCTCCTCATCCACGTTCGAGCTTTTCATTTTAGAGAATATAAAGTTGCTACCGCTGAACGCCAATGCGTTTACAAGCGCACCACCTACTATTACTGCGATTGAAGCCATTTATTTCCATATATTAACTGGTAGAATTCCAGCTTTAACTAGATAATCTCGGGTTCCAAACTGCGGCCGCTACATCAAGGTCGTGAGCCCTACGTCTCTCACATTAAAGTCCAATTTGGGAGCGGTTCCTCCTAGGGCCATCTTTGATAGTCGAGCATACCCGATACTGAAACCCGATATCACCACGGCGTGATAAAGCGCATTCACTAACATTTTACCATCTTGTTCAGCCATTGTTATAATTATTGCATATAAAAGGTTCGCGATCAATGTTTAAATGGGGCGCATCCAAATTCAACATTGTTGATGATTGGTGTTTAGTAACTTTCTTCTGAACACTGGCTGGTTGTTTTTTCGGGTATTTCCACACGCACAGGGCACCAACAACTGCCAGACTACCACCAACAAACCAACTCCAATTCGTGAATTGGGGTTCAGTCCAACTCCAACGGGAGTTGGTATTGGGTGACAAATTCAATGAATTTGGGTGTGCTTCTAATTCGTGAATTTGGGGTGAAGTTGAACCCGATTGCTCTGTCTTCAGATGTTTTGCTGTCTCCGTCCCCATCAATTCAGGAATTTGCTGCAACCCCAATCTCGATTGGAGTTTAGCCTCTCGAAGCTCGGCGAGTATTTTATCTTGTTTAACTTTTCGGGTGGCTAGCCGCCGCCCTCCCAGCTGCCTGTCTTTTGGGATTTTTTATATGCGGTATGTCATCCAGTGGCGGAGTAACACTCTGGTTCGATTGTGTTGGAGCAATCTGGTTCAACTCCGTCACTCTCGTGGGTGTGTCTTGTGTCATCATTTTCAGGGCTTATAGTTCGTGGGCATATATGTCCAAATTGACAGTGTTTACCCGTGTGGTCAACGCGGTTGTCAGCGGAGCTAAGTACATTCCAAACTTGTGATAAATTGAGCAGCATGCCGTTCTAAGAGTGTGTCCTATAAAAGGGTCAGTCTCTAGATCGTGAATCAACCCTTCGGTGTTTGGTATAGGAGAAGTATACTAACGGTGGTAGCGTACAAATGAATAGCCGCCGATCCAAGAGTTTTTGTCATCTCTGCTCCAATTTGGATTCGTATCGCGCATACATTTTATCGATCTCCGCATCTGACATCTTATCCACCTGAAAAACTGTGAGACGCCTACCTAGATAATGCTCCGATTGTCCCCCAGCAACCAGCGCAGCTAGCCGCTCTCGTCGCGCCGCATTTTCATTTTCATTCGGAAGTCGTTGCACTCAACCCAATACCAACCCCCCGATCCCGATTGCTCTGTCGGATCATTATTGTTGGCAGTCGGAGTTGAGGTTTCTTCTATTAGCTGATCGAGAAGGTTCGTCGCAGTTCATTTTTCTAAAATTAATTTAACTATTATAACAACTCTCATCACTTTAACATATTGCCAAGCGCACCACCCGATACTTATGATCACCATTATGCTCGCAACAAAGCTCGCAGCGGAGCACCAAATTGTTAACATTGTTAACCATTGTTCAGTATTTGTTCAGCATTGTTCAGTATTTGTTCAGCATTTGTTCAGCAATTGCTAAGCATTGCAATAGCTTATTACTTTGCAATTTTCCTAATTTTATAATTTTCTTAAAATTAATTATTAATTAATTGATAACTTTATAAGCAGTTGGTTGATCAGTCTTTAGCAGAAGCTTGGCGTGCTTAGTTTCGGAAAGCATCTGTCGAACCTCCAGGCGCTCCTCGCGCGTTGGGATAACGTTATTCTCTCGAAGACAGTCATCGAATGAGTCTCGGTCCTTGCAGTGAAAGAGGGCGACCCATTTCGTTTGCTCGCGCAGATCCTTGAGGACGGCGTTGTATTTTTATGGATATCCATACGCTTTGTCTAGCATGGCGGCCAGAAAATGCGAGCTCAGAGAGCATGTCCTTTCTTTTTGGTCATCGCCGCCTTGGCTGAGCAATCGTCAATCACGTATAGGGTGGGCTCGCCCTGAAATATTTGGTATAAACCACGCAACCAATCGTGAAGCCTATCACCAGGGTCAATAACGTATACCTCAGGGTCGGTCCATATCCACGGGCACCGCTGATAAGTATCGTTGTGCCGCACAGTGGGACATAGGATCACAATGTGACGAAAGGCATCGCGGTAGGATCCCTCGAGTAAGTCGAGGATGAAAACCGTTTTTCCACATCCTGTCTGCCCACATATTATGGCAGAGTGAGCATCTCCAATCGTGAATTGGTATTGATTGTTAATTTTCTTAATTAATTCTTTAGAATTATCAAAATTATGTATTAATAAATCGTTAGATGATTTTTTTATTAATAAATCGTTAGATTTAGTAGATCGCTGATACGTATCGACCATCTTCGATGTTGAGTTGTGCGTCTGTAATTATATATAAGTACACGTTCAATGGCCCGGCTCCGTCCGCCTCTTTGGTTATCTGGATCGTCACACCCTCACTAGCGTTCTCAACTTGGCGTCCGCTACCGTGTATTTGGTCATCGTCGCTGGCTCGCATGTCTAGCCATAACGCGTATTTGGTATTCAGGAACTCCGCGAGGGAGCGGCCGAGAGATGCAGGTCTTTTGCAACTGCTGCAACCTCCGGAGAGCGCTTAGAGCCGGCAGCAAACTGCTTTCTTACTTCATCCCACTGCGTGGTGCGCGCGAAGACCCGCGCTGTAGAGTTGATTGGGGACTCCCTCGATCGTCACCTCTACCTTCGTGATTTTGGGGTTATAGAATCTGTCGGTTTTCTAGCACCGAACGCGAACCGAGCATCCTCGAACAACATCAGTATACCTTTCATCGAGCGGGCGGGTACGTTGACGTTAATATTCCATAATGTGTCACTTTTGTCTTTCGGCATCTTGCGATGGCGAAGAACTCGGTCGTAAAGTATGGCAACGCGCCCGGCGTACTGGGTTCTGATCAATCGCGCGAGTTCGGGCATCGTGACCATGTCGTACTCCAGCGAAACATTATCGATCGTATACGTCGATAACATGTCGCTGGCTATAATAACTCGGCCGTAGTCGTTGAACGTTAGTTCGTATTCGAGGCGGTCAGCCAAAGCGCTGTGATAGTAGGGCATGTGACTCTCCAGCAACTCAAAGTCGAGCGGGATGTAGAAGCGGTTGCCGTAAGCGCCCGCTACCGCGTTGTCACTCGCGTTGTTATCTGCCTTGTTAGCAGCCCCGATTCTAAGTTTGGTTACGTTCTTATTTTTGCTGGTGTCAATACCTTGATAGACAGCGTTTTCAAGCTCGTGTGACGTCTTCCACAGGTCCTGATAGCAATGGTAGACGTCGCTGTCGTCGATCGACATCACCTCATTACCAGAAATCTTTATCATGGTCTTCTTGACGATGGCGCGACCCAGGTTCTGAACGACGGTTCGGTCCGCGTCCGTCGACGTTAGCGAAATAGTGAAAGCGAGGCGAACAGTACCGGAACAATGACGTCGTTAGCTCCGAGGTTGGGGAAGCGGACTAAGAGCTGCTGGTTCTGGTCGATCGTCGATGGGTTGTTCGTAATAACGACACTCTGTCTCACGCCTTTTGCCCCGAGGGGCTCACGCAGTCTGCGGTATGGATTGAGTTTGCGACCGTATTGACTCGAAGACATAATTAATTTTTTCAAAATTATTGAAACTATTAAACCCGTATGGTTTTGTCTTTAATACATAATTAATTTTAAGAAAATTATAAATATGGCTGATTACAATGTTGAAATGGATGAAATCGGTAAAGACGATTACCTCGATGGTGATGATAATTTCGAGGATTCCCTCGAGACTCCAGTTCCAATCCAATCACAATTGGATGGCGCTACTACTAGTCAAAGTCGGGAATTACTCGAGGGAGCTGTAAACGACTACTACAACAGTTTGGCAGAAAAAGGTCTGGTCCCCCTCTGTCGGTCGCGACTACTCCAAGTTCAAATTTGATATGAACGGTAGATTGCGACTAAAAGCAGCATCAAATCTCCCAATAGTCAACACGAGGACCGGTAAACCCCTAGCGATTAGCACCATTGCCGGAAACCCGGGCGGTGGCCGATTCATAAGGGACGAACTAGGATTCACGGATTGGAAGAGGGGTAAAACAATTATACCGGCCCGCGCTGTAGAGGCCCTACAGTCTACCGACGAAACTATAGCGAAGACGGCCACCGCGATAAAAACGGTCGAGCTCAGAGAGGTCCCTCAAATAGCCACCGACGTTATTAACACGATGGAGACCACGTTCAGCGTCCAATCGCAATTGGGGGAAATACTCAACGATGACCCACCGTTACCTCTTCGAGAACTCTGTGGACTCGATAAGGCTCTACAAACGGTCCGGGGCGAACTGGTCCTTAACCTCTCCAAACTCACGGCGCTGGATGAACATATCGCGCTAGAAGAAAAAAAACTGGAGGAAGCCGGTGACGATAGAGAATCTACCGAGCGGATCGCCGAACGACTGCGGTCTTTGCGGGATGAAAGAGAAGCTCGCTTGGAGGCCGCCTCGGCTAACCGTGAGGCTCTCCGCACACAAATAAGTCGGATCCGTGAATCAATCTCGAGGGTCCTGCACGAGGAGACGACACTCGGTGAGCGTCTTCGCACTCTGTTCAGAGAGCAGGGCGTCACGATAGCAAGCATCCTCGTTGCTATCGGCATGACTATATCGACCATAGTTCTAGCTTTCACTGGTGGTGCGGCGCCACCACCCGCTCCAACACCAGCACCAGCACCCGCTCCATCCGGTGGAGCCAAGGAATGGATAAAAAAACAACTAAAAGCCCTCGCCAATCTCCTAGCTAAATTAGCTGGAAAGGCGGCTGCCGCACTACCTGGAATGATCGGAAGTATCGTTTCTTACTTGCTATCTATATTATCAAAAACGGCCGGATGGCTAGCCAAAAATACCTGGGCTTTAATCGTGACAATCGCCGGTCTCCTACTATTCTTCGCCAGAGAGTTCCTACAACCAAAGCGTAAATAATCCGATCGCCACGAGGGCGATGACGAGCCCTAATTTCTCCTCCTCGTGTGTTGTGCTTCCAATTTCACCCAATCTGCGATTGGTGTTGATGATTGGTGTTTCTCCAATCGCGATTGGTCTGTTGATGGAACTCGATGGTGCATCCAATTTACGAATTGGGGGTACTGGGTTCGATTGTGTTGAGGGATGTGTATCCATTTTGTGTTTTATGAAATCGGTTCCCTCAACACTGTTGAACCCGATCGTGTTGGGGGTGCGCTTGATGATATCCGTGTTCACGTTACCGTTGTGACCGATTTTTTGATTGGCGGTGGCGATTACGATCTGATTATTGTAACCGTCAACCGGGTCGTCTCGTAGTATCATATTGCTCGGCGCCATATAAAGACCTATTCCAAATACATAGTCCACTGGGGTGCTGGCAGTCTGCAAAACGTCTTGATAATTCTGGATCGCCTTCTCCAGGTCCACCTTAGCTGAGATGGCGTCCTCAACAAGTACCAAGAACTGTTTTTGCGCGTCAAACGCCGTTCCGAATCCTATTATAGAACTGCGAGTTTGTTTTTGTGCACCTAGTATAGCCCACACATATGTACGAATGGAGTCGTTGAGGCGAGTAACCCGGCCTGAGTAAATCCAGTGCTATCTTTTAATATAAATGTACTCCATGCTATTCCAACTTTAGATGGTTGGTGTAGTGAAGCCGGATATGTTTGGTAGTAGGTTTTATCTGAGAACATATCAAGAAAAAAACTTGGTCATAGTATTAGGAAACTTGACGTGTACCTCATAGTACTGCTATCGAATGTGCCATCAACAACTTTTACATCATTTCCAGCTTCTTCAAAAAAGGGGTCGCCCATTAAATCGTTCTTGGTGTAAACTTTTTGTTTCCAATCACGGTTTGGGTCCACACCAAATTCGTCACATATCCGTTACGAACTCCTTACGGTTGTATGTGTTGGAAATGGGATTCCACCGTCGTCTTGAGGTAGTGGAACAGTAATTCTTTCAAAATCCTTCTAATAGTATAATAAACATGAAAGTTGTATAAGCTACTGCTCATCATGCTGTTACTTGGTTTTATGTGGTCTCCGAAAGATACACCACACCCAGTTGTGGCACACCACACGGCAAAATTTAGTTGGTTCTGCCAGAACTGCATCTGAGTTGCCCGCCATCTGTTTACCCCATCCACCGTACTAATCTTGGTCACCCTATATTTCTCAAATATGTTAGTGAAATTTGTGTCGAAACCCATACCCAAACTGACTCTTATTTTAGGGTGCACAAGCCAACCAATGGTGTTCTTTTGAGCGTATACACCACCAACTTTATACTTTGCATTAGAGTTAAAGCTAAATGCTTTGGTATCCATTGAAAGATATTATTATGTTTGCTACTATAACTAATGTTCAAAAAGGGAGTTGTGAACTTCAAAAATTAATAGACAACTGCTGCGGACAACGCCGGGTAGGCCTTAGATCAATCACGTTCACGGTTGGATGGCAGAATGTGGGGAAGAGCGAAGGGTTTTACTATGTGAAGGATGGACAACAATTAGGTGTAAAGCTGCCTCACGGACTGTGGGGAATAAGACAGCTCAAAGATTTTGTCAACTCAGAGCTTGACGGTATAATCAACCTCACAGTATCGAATGCTACCGGGCTCGCAACAATGACCATCATCACTGATAATAAGGTAGTGGTCTCCCCGGGGTTGGGTATTCAACTCGGTTTTAGAGAGACATACTCCTCAAACAAAGGAGTGTTTACCCTGGGTGAGTACGTCGGTGATAATCCGGTTGACTTCACCTTCACGAAAACTCTCGGGGTGCACCTTGATCGGGTGAACACATCGTACAACACGGTAGACGGATCCCCCAGCACATTACTGAAAACTGTGCCCGCCAGCGACTGTTTCTATGGTGAGACTGTGACCTTAGACTTCCCACACCCCGAGATGAAAGTTTTGGAATCGGGACACATCCACGAGTTGAAGATTTCTATTCTTGATGATAAAGGGCGAGAGTTGAAGAACGATTACCCGATTTCGGTAGTCCTAGAAATTTCAAATTAATTATTTAGAATTAAACGCATGTTCGTAATATATATTATCAACATTATGAGTATATACGGACCAGGTAGTTCTTCCGATTGGGTGACAAATTCAAATAATTTGGAACCGGCAGAAGGGGGATTCATCCCGACAGAGGGCGACTTTTTAACTACCCAAAAAACAAAGGCCTTGATCAATAGAACTATATCGAGGGCCACGGACGAGATTCACAAAAGTCTACTATCACAACTTAGAGAATATGCACTGGCTGTGAATACACAAAGTCGTGAAGAAACGCATACGGAACTAAACGAACTAGGTAAAAAAATAACCAAATTTAGAAAAGAGGCCCGGTTGGGGATTGATAAAGACCGAGAAGACCGCCAGGTTGACATTACGGCGGTTTATGATGCGTTGCGCTTAGAAGACTCTCTCAGCAAAGAAGCTACACTTGCTGAATTAGACGGAAAATAATCGATTTTCGAAAAGAGGCCACGTCGGGTATTGAGAAAGCCCGAGAAGACCACCAGGCGGACCTTACGAAGGCTTATGAGGTGTTGCGCTCAGAAGACTCTCTCATCAGAGAAGCGGCACTTACTGAACTAGATAAAAAAATAACAAAACCAAATTTCGAAAAGGAGACCAGGAGACCAGTCGAATATTGATTAAAGTCCGAGAAGACCACCAGTACAAGAACCTTGAGGAGGACCATTGCGGAGGCTTCATGTTATGCGTTGCGCTTAGAGAACTCTCATAGTAAAGAAGCGACACTTACCGAACTAGACGGTAAAATAGCCGAATTTCTGAAAGAGACCAGATCGGGGGTTGAGGGGGTCCGAGAAGACCACAAAGAGGCCATTGCGGAGGCTTATGGGGCGTTACGCTCAGAGGACTCTCTCAACAGAGAAGCGGCACTTACTGACATATACGAAAAAATAACCGAATTTAAAAAAGAGACCCGGTTTGATCTTGATGGAGTCCGAACGGGTATTGAGAAAGCCCGAGAAGACCACCAGGCGGATATTACGGAAGCTTATAGGGTGTTGCTCTTAGAGGTCTCTATCAACAGAGAAGCGACACTTACCGAACTAGATGGAAAAATAACAGAATTTCAAAAAGAGGCCCGGTCGGGTATTGATAAAGCCTTAGAAGGCCACCAGGCGACCATTACGGAGGCTTATGATGCGTTGCGCTTAGAGGACTCTCTCAGCAGAGAAGTGGCACTTACCGAACTAGATGAAAAAATAACCGAAGTTTCTGATAAACTGAAACATGATCGTATAGCCGCGACCAAAGCTCTTGAGGGGCCTCTTATGAGATTCGTACTGAGGCATATAACGCAAACAGGGCGCTTGCCGGAATAGTGAAAACAATGAAAACACCAAAACGTGTCATAACAGTTTGGGCTGAGAAGCGGGGCCCATTGGTTGTGGGGCACTATGAATATTCGTTCGGTGCCAAAGCGAGTAATAAATATGGGGGATACACTATGACAGCTGCAGGTGAAGTTATCCAAATGGCGGTCTGCTCGGTTAATGCTAATGGTAAACCTGTGGGCGCGGTCGCGATAAATATTGTAGTAGATGGGGAAGAACGGGGGGTTGGAGTCACTAAAATCTCTGGAGATAGTTCGACGATTGTTTCGTTCGCCGGTAATGATCGAATTAGACTTTCCAAAGGTAGTGTTATTAACTTTGTTACGAAAATCGGTGTAAATACTAATATATTGAAATAAATTTAACTATGAACGAATCACCATATCCAACTCTCAATACCACTCCACCAACACTGTATCCAATTGTTAATACCACTCCACCAACACTATATCCAATTAACGAAAGAAGTTCAGATTTTAGGTTGAATAATATCGTCGCTATGCAGGATATTTTAGTTAGAGAATGTGCAAATAGAAAAAGACACGCTAACAAATATAAGCGCGCGGCAAACATAGCTGAAGCATCTAGTACGGTTCTGGCAAGTGTTTCTGTGTTGTGTGGGGCGGGGACTGCTGCAACGCTATCTACAATTGTAATGATTCCACTTGCAGGGGTTTTGAGTGGAATTACCGTTTTATCTGGAACACTTGTATGGTAATTAGGGCGGTGGGTGGAAAACTCGAGAAAAAAAGTAGAACACATGATAGAATATCCGTTCTCGCTAGGTCTAGAAAAATAGCATCGACGTTATGGTGTCCAAAGCGTTGGCCGATAAGAAAAATATCAAATTTAGAGTTTGAATCCGTGGTGGAAGAAATGGGGAGATATGAAGAATTAAAAAATGATATAAGGATCAAGGCGCGCGCCACCATGCCCAAAATTGAGTGTACTGATTGGGATAAATTTAGGGTAAAACTTGGAAATAAAGTCGGAGGAAATGTTACAGCACCATTGTGATATTTGATTAGTAGTGGGTAAACGAATCGTTGGGGTTTATACATAATACGGTAACTCGGCGCAGACAGAATCGTAAAACTCTATATCCGTAAACGGAATCGTTGTTTTTAAACAGTCTTGTAAAATTAGTTTCACCCTCTTCACCTAGTTGTTCTCCGATCCTATTTAGTCGCTTCATTTCACGAATATGTCTCTTGCTTAGCTTACATAATTTCCGGTATAATATTGTAAATGCAACGTTTTTATCGGAACGTAATAAATTACGCTGATATTTCATGTATTCAATTATATATAGTGCTTTCAATTTATAGTAATATTCATCAATAAGGTCATTATAAAATTCCAATTCCCATTCTATTTTATTATCCATTTTTGTGAGTATAACTTATAGTTTTCTTATCTTTAATAGGGTGTAAGTTGTGGTTAATTTTTAAAAAAAATTTAAAAAAAATTTAACATATCATATCTTTCTAACTGACTTTCCGATTTGAATTATTACTAAACGATAATACTTGCGAGCAACGTAATCCCTTGTTAACCATTCGATGAGTAGCCTGAGTGCCACCGCATGGTGGACATAGCAATGACTCGGCTTTGGTCCCTACCCCCACAATGCCGACATGGGCGAGGCGAAACGGAAACCTCTTCGCATCCATGCACGGTGATGTTTGCAATATTCGTAAATAACCGGTACGAAAACATCTCTCGTGACTACCTGTCTTCAACCACGCACACTTAACTAGAACCATTATGTTATGTAATATACTGAGTATAACATTGGGATTCTTATCTCTAATAGGGTGTATCTTCTCATGTCATAAATATATGGTGAAAAATATGTTCTCATACATACCCGACCGAACAGTAGGTGTGTTTTTAAAAAAATTATGCTTACTCCCCCTTTGTGTTTGGAAAAAATTAAAATTATGCCTACTCCCCCTTCGTGTTTTGAAAAATTAAAATTACTCCCATTCTCATAAATATTCTCATAAAAATGGAGGAAAATCTGAGTAGTATATAAGATACATTAATTATAGCACCACCCGGTGGGAGGTACACGTGTAGCCGGTGGCTTCCAGAGGGTGGTGGTATCATTTTGACTCTTATATACTACTCATTTTAATGTTTTGGTGCAAACTTGAAATATTTCGAAACAAAGGGAGATTACCGTAATTTCCTTTTACTAAGAAGCCAAGAAAGATAATCCACTTTAAAATGGCTAAATGGGAAGGATTATTTTCTATTTAAATAAAATTAAGCAGAACCTCTCTAATGTTGACATCCTTGGCGACAGTGTGTGTTTTTATAATAATATGTGTGTACAGAATTTCCATCGAAATTTGTATCAGGGAAAACACTGCATTATTGGGTTATTCAACATGCATATTTGAATCTGTGACGGGAGAAATGGAGTTTATGGGATTCGTGACCAGTGTAGATCCAGATGAAATAGCAAGTGACGGGAGAAATGGAGTTTATGGGATTCGTGACCAGTGTAGATCCAGATGAAATAGCACACTCCTGTAGCCAGATTATAAATTATATTGCTTGTTAGAAGCATGAAGGGCGTTTCATTGGTGGAATGGCGAACAATGCAGATCCTGATCGGACTGTGAGGATGTACAGGCTGATCTGTAGTTCTTTGTGACAAAATATCAGCAACTTTGTGTTTGTTGTTGTTGCTGAGATTTTGTTCATCGGTATGAAATCCCATTAGCATTTTTGCCATTTCAAAATATGCCACTGCCACCTCCAAAACTTACTCTATTTCATAAAACCATAAATCTGAAGTGTTAATGCAAGTATCCTTTCCTGGTAGATGTAGATCTTAATGGAATAAATGATTTAAATTGAAACCGGTGTCGTCAAAACTTCCAGCTCCTGCCATCTTGGATAAATACAAAAAGAAAAATCAAAATTTTAACGAAACGAATTCATTTAGATTTCAAATGAAAGCGCGTGGAAAGCTGCTAGTAAAATAACAACAACAATAATATGAAACAGGCACTACCTACATGTACAGCGGGCGACGTTGATGTATAAAACTAAATTTACCAATTTATAGCTTTATCATGATGTTATGCTACATGTATGAATGGTACTGTAGTAGGTCCGCGTGGTGGTGGGAACGAGTATTTCGGTTGTTCAAAGCCGCTTTTTGGGACCTAACATAGGCAGCAATCGTAAGGTTTATTGATAAGTCAGTAGGATGAAACAATCCACCCAGAAACGTAATAAACACGTTTCTGGAAGAATATTTTCACGAAACCGTAAGCGTTCGTATATATAAATTGTCGATAGCTTAGCTCAATAGCAATTTATTTGAATACACAAGAAGACAACACGAAATATAATGCGTTAGGGCAAGTAACTCGAATGATAAAAATGAATATATTATGTGGAAAATGTATTTTTCGACCGAATAAGGAGCTAGTTTGAGGACGAAACCTACCGGGTACGAGCGAGTGAGCAAGAGAGAGAGAGTGGTCTGAAGTGATGTGATCACTGTATTAGTCTGCAATAAGCTGACCTGGTACATTCGTTCGTTCGGCTCATATTTAAGGGTGGGAATTGGCTCGAACACCTTCCATACCCGGGATATATAGCCCAGTAAAGAAGCAGGCCGATGGTCGTCGGTCTGGTTTATATTTCCAAATTTTGATAAATGTTGCATTTATAATTCAGGCTCCAAAAATGTTCCATAGCACGAACAGCGCTTATATAGCGGTTGGTAGGATTGACCTCTATGACCTTTGAAACACCAAATACAATAATTGATTGGTCCATTTCGACCAATCAATTCATTGCGCAATTAATCGCCAATTTGGCAGGTTGTATATTTAAGATGGTGTTACAGCTTCTCCATTATAATTAAATAGTGTCATTGACGTACTTCTCTTTGTTGAGTTCACCAGTGATACAATTTAGATATTTCCTTTTCATATATAGTACATTAATAACCTAGGCATTATAGAAACTGTATTAGTACATTTACGATCATTTTAAGAAAAAATAAGAAGGCTAAGCATCTTCAGTGATATATTTCCAATTTTCACAATCTCGGTCGTCATTGTATGCACACGACTGTCAATTTGAAAGTTATACACATTTTGCGCATTGTTGGTATCAATTGTGTTAAGTTTTACATTTAATTTTGATTAACCCGGTGCTGTGTCAGAGGTCTTTGTATCCTGTACTACAGCAACAGGTGCACTAGACCCACACTTGGAATATATACTTTTTTTCCGGTAGTCGTGTTCGGTAAATAAAACGCATCGCTTGACTATGTATTGTAATTTTAAACTCTCATCAGCGCAGTTCAGTGCAGTGTGGTGGCTAGAAAGTCTCAAGGTGATGCTTCCAGTGATGCTATTATTTTCTCCATCCCTGATGGTCTTTGAGCACATTTTGACTGTGAATATAGCACAGTCCGTGACACAACTGAACATGTGCGATAAAACCGCACTTGCAATGTTTTCTTGTTTCTGTTAGTCATGTCCACTGATTATCATGGATCGCTTGACTATGTCTTGTAAACAAAATCACAAATTCACAAACAAAGGTGCCTGTGGTGAACGTAAATGTTCAGTGTTAATTGGAATATGTTTGTTTTCCAATTAGTTGAAAGAATGTACATATGATTGCTGATGGTGTAAATTGGCTAATCTACGGAATATGAAAGATACAGTTCTCTCCATTTTCCTGAATATCTATGGTCACAAATAGCTCTGTTCATTATGCGCGTAAGCCTATTTACACCATCACCCTCTGATATAGTTGTGGGAACTGAACACTGATCATACTCCAGACAACTGTGCAGGAGAATGCTATGGACCACACTATAGCTCCAGTGGCGGATCCAGGATTTCACCGGGATATGCTCGTTTGTCGACTGAGCGGTGCGAGGGAGTTGGGTAGGGGGTCCGGAATTTTTTTGAATTGAGGAAGCCAATTCCTGCATTCTACGCTCAATATTTCGTAAACAAAAAATAATAATAATAAAAAAAAAAAATCGGGATTTCTGAAGGGGGGCCCGGAGGGGGGCATATAGTGTTACCGGCGTCAGTACGTACGTACATGTACGTACGTACGTACGTCCAGAAACCTTAACGCTCGGGTAAATGGCTTATAATTTCTGTTTCCTTGCTCGGATCTGCTTCACATTTCACACACACATTGCTCCAATGGTCCTCTGCCACCCTGTGACAAATCCACATTCGTCCCGCCCCCGCTAAGCCCATGGTCAAGGTCACAGACTTGGTGCGTTCGAAACCTTAACGCTGGGTAAATGCCTTATAATTTCTGTTTCCTTGCTCGGATCTGCTTCAAATTTCACACACGCATTGCTCCAATGGTGCTCTGCCACCCTGTGACACATCCACATTCGTCCCGCCCCCGCTAAGTCCATGGTCAAGGTCACAGACTTGGTGCGTTCGAAACCTTAACGCTGGGTAAATGCCTTATAATTTATGTTAACTTGCTCGGATCTGCTTAACATTTCAGACACGCATTGCTGCAATGGTCCTCTGCCACCCTGTGACAAATCCACATTCGTCCCGCCCCCGCTAAGCCCAGGGTCAAGGTCACAGACTTGGTGCGTTCGAAACCTTAACGCTCGGGTAAATGGCTTATAATTTCTGTTTCCTTGCTCGGATCTGCTTCACATTTCACACACACATTGCTCCAATGGTCCTCTGCCACCCTGTGACAAATCCACATTCGTCCCGCCCCCGCTAAGCCCATGGTCAAGGTCACAGACTTGGTGCGTTCGAAACCTTAACGCTGGGTAAATGCCTTATAATTTCTGTTTCCTTGCTCGGATCTGCTTCAAATTTCACACACGCATTGCTCCAATGGTGCTCTGCCACCCTGTGACACATCCACATTCGTCCCGCCCCCGCTAAGTCCATGGTCAAGGTCACAGACTTGGTGCGTTCGAAACCTTAACGCTGGGTAAATGCCTTATAATTTATGTTAACTTGCTCGGATCTGCTTAACATTTCAGACACGCATTGCTGCAATGGTCCTCTGCCACCCTGTGACAAATCCACATTCGTCCCGCCCCCGCTAAGCCCAGGGTCAAGGTCACAGACTTGGTGCGTTCGAAACCTTAACGCTCGGGTAAATGGCTTATAATTTCAGTTTCCTTGCTCGGATCTGCTGCACATTTTACACACGCATTGCTCCAATGGTCCTCTGCCTCCCTGTGACAAATCCACGTTCGTCCCGCCCCCGCTAAGCCCAGGGTCAAAGTCACAGACTTGGTGCATTCGAAACCTTCACGCTCGGGTAAATGGCTTATAATTTCTTGCTCGGATCTGCTTCACATTTCACACACGCATTGCTCCAATGGTCCTCTGCCACCCTGTGACAAATCCACATTCAAATATGCCTTGTTTCCTTTGGCTGCCAGCGGGGGCATTCGTGTGCCGACAGGCCACATTTCTAGTTCAACAACGTTTCTTAGCAGCGAATTTGCTCAGAGGCTTGCATGCTTCTTATTATGTCCCCGCCACCGAATGGTGAGGGGGGCATATAGTGTTACCGGCGTCCGTACGTACGTACGTCCCGAAACCTTAACGCTGGGTAAATGGCTTATAATTTCTGTTTCCTTGCTCGCATCTGCTTTACATTTCACACACGCATTGCTCCAATGGTCCTCTACCGCCCTGTGACAAATCTACATTCGTCCTGCCCCCGCTAAGCCCAGGGTCAAGGTTACAGACTTGGTGCGTTCGAAATTTTAACGCTGGGTAAATGGCTTATAATTTCTGTTTTCTTGCTCGGATCATGCTCCAATGGTCCTCTACCGCCCTGTGACAAATCCACATTCGTCCCGCCCCCGTTAAGCCCAGGGTCAAGATCACAGATTTGGTGCGTTCGAAACCTTAACGCTGGGTAAATGGCTTATAATTTCTGTTTCCTTGCTCGCATCTGGTTCACATTTCACACACGCATTGCTCCAATGGTCCTCTACCGCCCTGTGGCAAATCCACATTCGTCCCGCCCCCGCTAAGGCCA
The DNA here is from genome assembly GCA_029237695.1 of Conchocele bisecta. Classification (NCBI taxonomy): domain Eukaryota; kingdom Metazoa; phylum Mollusca; class Bivalvia; order Lucinida; family Thyasiridae; genus Conchocele; species Conchocele bisecta. The sequence goes on from CM055265.1 coordinate 137,413,010, forward strand.
GGGTCAAGGTCACATACTTGGTGCGTTCGAAACCTTAACGCTTGGTAAATGGCTTATAATTTCTGTTTCCTTGCTTGGATCTGCTTCACATTTCACACACGCATTGCTCCAATGCTCCTTTACCGCCCTGTGACAAATCCATATTCGTCCCGCCCCCGTTAAGCCCAGGCTCAAGGTCACAGACTTGGTGCGTTCGAAACCTTAACGCTGGGTAAATGGCTTATAATTTCTGTTTCCTTGCTCGGATCTGCTTCACATTTCACACACGCATTGCTCCAATGGTCCTCTGCCACCCTGTGATAAATTCACATTTGTCCCGCCCCCCGCTAAGCCCAGGGTCAAGGTCACAGACTTGGTGCGTTCGAAACCTTAATGCTCGGGTAAATGGCTTATAATGAAATATGCCTCGTTTTCTTTGGCTGCCAGTGGGGGCATTCGTGTGCCGACAGGCCACTTTTCTAGTTTTCTATAAGCGTTGAGTGACATAGATTTTGTTTAATTTATAGTGGCTATGTTTACATGCGCTGCGCGCTGCCTTAATTACTAAATTCAATGGTTTCGGATCCGGTGCCGACCGTTTCGTCCCAAGCCGTTATGTTCGGCGTCTGAAATGTGCGTTAACCCAACTGTATACGAGACGATATATGTGGCCGCCTATACACTAGTCTATACTCGCAGTCATATTATATTTACACCCAATATTAATAATGCCAGAATCACATTCAAATCATCACATCTAACGATTAACGGACCATGAGTAATATCGTCGGTGAGTAATAGGATAACATTGTTAGGGCCTTACAAGTTTTCACTCCTATTTATAGGTTTTGCCAGTGATTGGCTAGATTACTTAGAAGCAAAGCTGTCAACAAACTATTGTGAATTATAACTAACTGAACAAGTATCCTGGTGTATGAAGACGACAATCATTAACTATTGACAATTGTGAACATTCGGACATGCATCAGAGATCGTGAAATGCAAACATGTTAAAAAGTTTAGCAGACTATGGTTAGTCGACTAAACCTAGTTTAGTCTGCTAACAGTTTAGTCGAATAACGGAGGTTCGTGAACTAGGTTGCTGGTCTCAACAGTTTTAGTGCATTTAAGCAAGGATTTAGGAGTATGTCTCTGATTTAAGCAACCCACTATTTGACGATAAGGAACGTATTTAAAACGTCACTGAATATATGATTTTCTTTCTATGATGGAAAATGAAACATATTTTATAAATATTGCCAATCTCCCATGTTAGAACGCATGCTAAATTGTTGTTGTTGTTTAGTTTAAATTCTTACAGCCACGAAATTTCCGTACTCTATGCTTCTAAAGGTTTTGTGAAATGTTAAAACGTCACGAGAATCGAAAACCGAGTGCTGTCAGTTACCCCTGGTTGCGAACAGTAACTCTTGCAATGTACTCATGTATCGTCCGTAGCAGTCTGCCTCGGACGGTACGGGAGTATCTTTCAAGAGTTATTATCTCAACTAGTTCACTTGATGTAGCATATCGGTTCGTTTTGAGGGTCTACCAGCCCGCATATTTTCTTTCGCAGAAAGGTAACATTACTTACGACTGGGAGGTTAAACTGCAATTGAAGGGGTCAGTTGAATAAGGCAGATAACTTTCTCATGATGTTAGTCCCCTTCTTCGACGGACGCCAGTAACCGCTTAAATTCGCTTGGATTATATACTGTTCATGCAATACATTCATAGCGTAGCTCTTCAATGACACATTTGTACAATCACCAACGTTTGACCAACTGTATGATTGAATGATAGGCACTTTGCAATTGCTAGCTGTTTGTCAAATTTCGCACTCGGGTTATTATAATCTAATCGTTTTGCTGTTGGCAGTTAGCATACAGTATTAATGTGACTAGATGATTATCAGCGTAGATCCTGATCAGACAGCGCGGATGCGCATATGCTGATCACGGAGTACGTTAATTGGTGCAAGCGTCCTGATCTTTACTCAGCCAGCGGCCCAGCTTTTCTTTTCAGTCGCAATTACGTAACATGTTTTGTTTGTGTTTTGTAACGTAAAGCATGGGAATTAGAAAAACAAACAATGGTAAAACCTATCTATTAAACCGGACATCCTGGGAATTCCAGTGTGTTCACTTTAGACGGGTTTCATTGTAATTCATTTCATTTTCGTCTGTTCATTATTGAAAATGACAAAAACGGTCCATATAGTGCTTAATTACGATGGAACCTCTCTAAACCGGACACACTCGGGACCTCCCAGGGTGTCCGGTTTATACAGGTACTACTGTAGTACTTAGCGAATAGGAATACACGGATGCATGGCATACATTCCCATTTTACGATGTCACGTCGCAACATTATATTAACGATGGCTGTTGAAGGTCCATCCAGGCTAATTCAACAAGAAACATTGACAAATCGGTTTCTGATCCTCCGTGTAAAGTCGTCGGCGTGTGCACTTCATTTGACTGTCATTCGATTCATTGCTTCCCGTTATTGCCGAATGTCCGTCTCCGATGGTGACAGCGATTGTTGCGTACTGGCGCTGGGAGAAATGCAACGGTATTTAATGGACTATCAACAGGACAAGGCATCGATCATCGGCAGGCGTCTTAATAATCCATAGAAAACCAGCTTACAACATACATGTACATGTATTACAAAACATTCGTGTAATCATTAGTACATGAGGATTTAGCCCTCGTGTTAAATTCCTATAGAAATTTCGCAATAAAATCAATATTTTACGGAATTTCATCAAATTTATTTTTTGGGGGAGGGTGACTTTTTTGTTATTGATGAAAAAGTACTTACAATTAAATACGTTTTGGATTGAATGTGTTTAATGGACGGTTGTCGGATTAGCTCAGTAGGTAGAGCGTCGGACTGCGGATCAGGAGACAACTGGTTCGATTCCCACCTCGACCCGCTCCGAATTGCCGATTCGGCGTGTCCTTGGGCAAGACAACTTCGTGCTAGCCTAGTCCTATCGGATGGGGACTTAAATAGTCGGTCCCGACATGCAAGGTCATCGAGACAGTGCCGTCGTTAAATCAAAGCATTTACATTTTATTTTGTGTTTAATGGTTCGTCGGCAGCAAAACGTGGGTCATATAATCACATGCAACACGATACTAGAAACACGAATATTCGTGCCACGAATATTCGTGTTTCTCGTGTCGGGCTGTCTAGTGGACAAGGTCAGGTTTGGTCAGTCGACTGATCCTATTATCACATGCAACACGATACTAGAAACACGAATATTCGTGTTTCTAGTACTGGATTACATGTACAGGGTGAAGGTGCAGGCGCTACTAGAAGCACGAATATTCGTGACACAAATATTCATATTTCTAGTATCTGATTACAGAGGGCGGGTGTATATTGGACTCAGTAAAGGTCAGATTTGCCAGCCCGCGGGCAATATAATCACATAAATGAAGTGGACTGCCTAATGTAAAGGGGCGTGGCTCATTATTCACGGAGGCGTGACTCTGTGCCGGTTGGATTCGGTTAATCGCATGGCATACGTCTTAAACGCCGAAACAAATAACACTTCTTTGGTTAACAGCGTGTGTTGCAGGCCAGTGTCATAGTGTCATTCATCATATAAAGATAAACATAAAATTGCCTGCCCTACAATGTAACAACTTCTGAAAGTTTGAAGGTTAAAACAAAATGACATGTGTTCGCTTTTCTGCGCAGTATCATTAAATGTAAAACACGTACAAGAACTTAAAAATAACTCAATCATAACAAAATTGGCTTATTTTCATTAGAACGTGTTCATATAATGAATAAACGAAAAGTTTGTTACTTTTTCTAGTTTAAACATATGTTATTGTGTTCAATGTACAATATGTTTGGGCCACACGCTTACTGTATGTTCCACATTTTGCTGCCGACGAACTTTTGGCTATTAAACACATTAAATCTAAAAAGCATTTAAATGTAAGTACGTTTTCATAAATAACAAAAGAGTCACCCTCCCCAATTTATTTATTTGATGAAATTCCATCAAATATTGATTTTATTTCGAAAAAAATATTTTCTTATGGGTATTTAACATTGGGGCTAAAAATATATTTTTAATTATTTTTTTAATTTGTTGACCGATTTTCAAAATCTAACCTTTGTTTTCTTAGTTACATTATTTCCAGGTTATCTCGTCAGGTTTCGGGGTCAATTTAACAAAATGTTTCATTTTTCGACACTCCAGGTCGGTCTCCAGTCCCTGTTTGCCCCATGTAAATTGTTTTTTTCGCAATAAAATCAATATTTGATGGAATTTCATCAAATATTTTTTTTTGGGGGAATGTGACTTTTTTGTTATTGATGAAAAAGTACATAAATTTAATATTTTTAAGATTTAATGTGTTTAATAGGTAAAAGTTCATCGGCAACAAAATGAGGAACACACGGTAGTTACGGCACTCGCCTTTTTCATTGGAGCCGGAATAACCTTAGAAAACAGAGTTTAAAAATCACACTGTTTCACAAAATTAAATTTCAGCGAATGTATACAATGCTTGCTTTACCTTTAATGAGAATATATTCATATGATGTCCTACCGCACGTACCATAATGTACTTCTGTTGCTACATGTATATCCATCTAATTATTGCTACTGTTTCAAATATAATTTAATCTGTCCTCAAATCCGCTTTACTGTTGTTTAATGCTGACACTATTGGTTTAATCCTAGTCTCTCATTCGTTTGTCAATAAGTCACAATTTGTCTTACTCATAAAACCATGCTTAACTATTGGGTTGAATGTACGGAAGCCCATTAGGGCCACTTCACTTTTTTTTATTTCCATTTATTCAAGATCTTTTCTTGAATTTTCAAGATCTTTTCTTGAATTTTCAAGTTCTTTTCTTGAATTTTCGAGATCTTTTCTTGAATTTTCGAGATCTTTTCTTGAATTTTCAAGATAATTTCTTGTATTTTCGAAATCTTTTCTTGAATTTTCAAGTTCTTTTCTCGAATTTTCAATATCTTTTCTTGAATTTTCAAGATCGTTTCTAATAGAGGATGTTTCAAGATCTTTTCTTAAATTTTCAAGATACTTTCTTGAATTTTCGAGATCTTTTCTTGAATTTTCAAGATGTTTTCTTGAATTTTCAAGTTCCTTTTTTGAATTTTAGAGATCTTTTCTTGAAAATTCAAGAAAATATTTTGAAAATTCAAGAAAGTATCTTGAAAATTCAAGAAAATAACTTGAAATTTCAAGAAAATAACTTGAAAATTCAAGAACAGAGCTTGAATAAATGGAAAAAAAGAAGTGAAGTGGCCCTAATTAATGGGCTTCCGTATGAATGCGAACTTGGTGAAAAGTTTCGGTTTGAAGCAACGAAATTCCAGACTATCTCAGGGTAACATTATCATATTTGTTATGAAATTCCTTGTCGCGTCTAAAACTTTGTATACATGTAACTGTTGTGTGTATATTTCGAGACATGTTACATGTACAAAGTGTTATTGGGTAGCTGTCATGTTATGGGTCATTTAAATAAAAAAAGCGGAAGGTCGTTATTATTTTGCTACAGAGCGTCATATGTATTTCCCAATAGTTGTTTATTAATGTTACATAATGTACGCCCATTGACTCAGTCCTCAAACTGCGTATTCCTAGTAGGCAACATAGCTATTTTAAACGTCTATCCACGCGATTTAAAGTTTAATTTATTAAATTGACCTTTCTGATTGGAAACGATAAAAATGATGGCATTGCACAATGAGCAGGCACAATTTAACAAGTAATCGTGTCGTTACGGTTCAGTGTTAGTTCACGTAATTGTAGAACAAGGTGACCTTTTGCACTGGAAACCGATAAAACAGTGGTGACATTGCGAACTTAGCATGCACTTTTTAACAAGTCACAGTGTCTTTAAACGTTTTCGCTGGTCATTGACGCAACTTGAGAACAAACGGTCTTTTGGAGAGAGATCAGTGTGAGTTTACAGGTCGGAGTCCTTGTTCTCGCATATTCCCACATGTATGGAGTTCGCGCCATTCACATAAAACAGCGGAAGACGAGCAGTAAATCCGGTGAAAGGCTGTCACCTTGGCGGAGCCCCCGCTGAGACAAATACTACTCCAGTCCACTATATCAATCTTGCATTTTCCTGCTTTCTGGCGCGTCATTGTTGTCCGTATAATATGGATATCAAATGCTTAAGGTAGCAAATATTGGTGGATGACTGATAAAGTGTAGCTTATGACATTGCGAACAGCGTAGCCCCAGATCGGGTTGCGCATTCGCGCAATCTGATCTGAGGCTACACCGTCCGCCGGTCAGTATACTTTGGGCATTTATAATTATTCATACCCGCGAAGAAACTGTATGTCGCTTTGCGTGTTTGTACATGTATTAGCGTGATGATACGCAATTGCGCTGGTCGGAAAATCTTCATTTTGTCTAGTGACTGTCCATATTCTCTCATCTTGAACTAAACATCTGATGCTCTCGGTCGACGCCCCACTACGAATATTTAAATTAATTAAGTCGAATATGGGTAAATACAAGCTGTAAACCCGGGGAATAACAAACCGGCTGTCAGCAAGACGAATGATTTGTGACTTGTTTTAACACGTTCAGAAGAAAGAGCTGCCATCAGAAGCGTCTGTTATGGAGATTGCACGTAAACCGATATCGTGGAACATTTATGGGCATCATTATGTTTGTTAGTTTAGTATTAGAGTGTAAATTGAATAACACGTTGAAATGATAAATGTTAAAAAATACATTTATGTTATGCAAATTTGTAAACTTAAGCGCGTAATTGTTGACAAGATATTCACGAGAAACATCTTTAACTATAATTATGATCATGATTTCGCGACAATATTCATGTACAGTGCTTTGGCGTTGACTCTGCAACTGTAGAAATATTCCCATATGTATGCATGTATCTAATAGTTTATAACACTCGTACATTACATCTCGTTTACTTTAAACAAAGTCTCGTTTAATAACTGCATCCTTGTATTCCAAGTTTGTTGCATTGATATCAACTCACGAGATTAACACATGAAGCGAATTTGATAGATTTACTGCATCAACAAAAAAATAAATATTCATAGTATGCGCATACGTTATCATGGTAACCAGGTACCGTTACGTTAAGAGAATAATATAGAACCAATTCCAAATGACGTTTTTCTAAATAATATGATAATTTCTTGATTGCTATAGGGATGATGGTAGTAAAATATGAACTGCCTTATAGTACTCAGAATGATTATGAACAATTAGAATGCGAGAAGGAAAAGAATGTCGCCTGTTGCTGTTTTATATTTTGTATTTTTTATCAATAACAAAACATGGTTTGACAGCACATTTGAATCATTTCCATTGGAAATTGTTCAAAAGTTCTGTGAAAATCATGTTTTGTTCTTGTTGAGAAAGATCGACAATAAAACTAAACATCAGATGATAACATCTAATTTACCATAGCATTGAGTCAGGGTTAATCAACTGCATATGTATCATAAATGTAATTTTACAACGAATAACATATAATTTTACTCTGAACATTGTGCAGTTTGTATCATGTATAAAATTAAGCTTATGAAATAAAATAACGCCGATATTTTAGATTTATTCAAATTTCAAACTTTTATATAAAAAAAGTCTTATGATATTCAGTACTTTTTATTATTATTTTATCAAAGTGTATATTTTAAGATATTAACATATCATTACATTTTTTGTCCGTTAATGATAAATAACGTGAGATGTTAATCAAATTTAAACTTGTTAATCAATATATAAATAAAATATGTTTAAACCAAATATAAATATTGATTGCTAAGCAGTACTCATTTATTGTAATCACGTGTAGGTATGTCAATCTGTTTATAGGGCAATACAATAGAACCATTAAACTTTAAAATATATTAAGTGTAATACTTACACATTAAATTTGAAGCATACACATAGGTGTTCAGCAATCATTTGTAACGTGTAAGCTGTTTGGTATGTTTGCATGCGGGTTTCATCATGCACCTCATATCATCTACTTTATTAATACAAACTAATCTTATTGACCTGTAAACAATGTAGTCAATGATTACGCCCGACGTTTCAGGATAGTATGTCGAAAATATACTGCATCATTCGATCACACTATTTGGTATTTAAGGATGCATGTACATGTAATAAATGTATGTTTTGACCAAGTTTAATATGTACAAAATGTTCCAACAACGCGGATAGAGCAAATATATGCTGAAGACTTAATCCTGCTCACTAGATGTTGGTGGCCATTTTGAAATCCAACATGTTGGCAGATGCATAGTTCCATTGTTAGTTCTCAATATTGCCATCCGATGCTCGTTACGAGGCAACAGTAATATGTTCAAATGAGCTTCCGTAAAGCACTTCACGGTCCTGCGATACTCGCGAAAATTACTACATTATGGTAGCTATCTTTTATTTCAAAATGGTTAGGCATATCTCAAATCTGCAGACTGTGCATGTACTCATGAACATTTAATTATACCAATGTTTGGACCACTACTTTTATACAAAGTGAGAAATAATTGAGTACACACAAATCGTTGCTGTCTCATGTGCCGTTATTTGAAGAAAAAAAATAGATGTCGTAAATGGCGTCCATTTTGAAATTAAATATGGCTGTCATACTATCACATTGTTAGCATCGCGAGTTGTTGCTGAATGCTATAACAATTGACATAGCCGTTGAAAGTATGTTACTGGCCGACTTGGTTACATATATATAGGTCAACCCAGTACGAGATGGCGACCATCTTGGATTTCAAAATGGCGGAACCCTTCAAGACTGTGGAAAACATACATTGAAGTACACACGGGGTCAGAGATAGACACTTAACTAACATATGCGGCGCACTTCGACACATATGGGTTTATTAGCGGTAGAGCTCATGGTCAGATGGTACTCTCATGAAGCCTGATGTCGACTCAAGTGTTCGGTGGAGACATATTTCTTCCCCAACGCCACAACGGCTAGAAAATGACCTGGTCATATTGCACGGATGAATAATAAATACTTTTTTGAAAATATAATAGTTTGAGGACTTACTTGAATATTATGTTGTGACGCCTTACTCGTGTAATCTTGAAACGGCTTACGTCAATGTAATGCACATTTGAAGACGAGTGAGTAAATATTTTATACACCACCAAAAACATAAATAACTAGAGAAAAGTCGATGGTGTGCCATCGCAGTAAAGCCACTTTTTCCAAATTTCAAATGTGGAGATAATCCAGAGCAAAATTGAAAAATTATAAGTAAAAAAGGGGGAGGTAATCCATGCCTCAGGCTCAATTCAAAAAGCTAAATTCACTTTGCGCATCTACACACTACAAAGAAGATACATACCAAATATAATGTTTCCAGCTATTACGGTTTAAAAGATTTACTTCTCACAAGGCAAAATTGAGAAATTCCAAATCCAAAATGGGGAGATAATCCATGGCCCAGGGGTCAAATCGAAAATCGAAATTCACTTCGTGTATCTGCACACCATAATGAAGCTAAACACCAAATATCAAATTTGCGTCTATTACGATTTAAAAGTTGTACGTCTTACAAGAAAACGGCGGACGGACGGACGGATGGGCGTTCTCACGAATGGATAGATAAGTGGCTATTCTTTTTGTTTAAAATGCCTCGTAAACGTAAAACATAGCCACGCAACAGGACTGAATTAATGGAATTTACAGTTACCATTGTTCTCCTATCCACATAACTACCCATTCGTCAGCCCGGACGGACGGAAGGACACCCGTGACGAAAACAATGTACCCACTTTTTTCAAGTTTTATTACTATCCAGACGGACGACGGACGGACGGACGGACGGACGCATGAAAGGGTACTTGTGGGGATTTCGACTTATGGGGTGGGGATTTCTACTTGTGGGGTGAAACTTAAGAGGTATGAGCAATACTCACCTTTCAAGTGTTTTCTTGAAGCTGCGCTTTTGGAACCCACCGCTTGGCGCATGCGCATACGTCGAATGCGTATGCCAATTCCTTTACGGAAATTCACGACTATTACACCGGAAATTAATTGGGCTAACAGAATATTACGGTACCTTCTAATGTCGTCCATGCAAAAAAGGACGGCCACCAGTCCGTTACTTGCGGGTTGAAATGTTAACGTCCATGTTTTGTGGGGATAAAACGACCATACCAGCCGATTTAGATGGGTCACTTTTGGGGTTAACCCCACAAGTCACAAAAATCCCCACAAGTCTATCCTGTACTCATGACTCAACCCACAACTACCCTCTCATGTGGGACGGACGGACGGACGGACGGACGGACCGACCGACCGACCGACCGACCGACCGACCGACCGACCGACCGACCGACCGACCGACCGACCGACCGACCTGTCGGTCGACCTAGCCCTAAATAATTAGAGCTAGCATTAAAATTTAGAGCTAGCTCCAAATGATTTAGAGAGTTCTTCAACTGATTTGGAGCTAGCTCTAAATATTTAATTATTTGAGTTTATGTATAGTTGGCGTTCCATACTAACGACAGCTGCCACCAGTGTGTTTCCTGATCGTGTTACTTTTGCTCGCTGATCAGGGGCCTATTTCACCCAACATTGCAAAGTATACTTATCTAGCAAAGTTGGAGTAATCATTAATTTTCCCGAAATCTATTAGTTCATATAGAACTAACGACTGCATATATTTGATGATTAAAAGTATGCAGAATTATTGTATTGAATTTATTACATTATCACAGCCAAAATGGCTGTGATAATATAATAAATTCAGTATAATAAAAATTAATAAATTTATACTAAAATTGGAAATTTCTCCCTCAAAGTATACTTTGCTAGATCGGCTATTTCGGAGGTCGGCTATGCCGACTTGTAATTACAGACCCCCTCCACCCCACCCCCCACCCCCTGCAATTATGTATGTATCCGCGCCTGGCAATGTTGCTGAAATAGGCAACTTTAGTTTAGTCGATCGCTAAGTGCATTTATTGTAGCTAGCTAACTGCACTTTGAAGGAGTAATTTCCCATTTATGCATAAATTCAATAATATTTAATTTAATGAAATAAATAATGAAATAAATTACATGTACTTTCGAATCAACAGAATGACGGCGATAATGAATACAACATACATGGAGTACACGTATGTTGCATACGTTTACTCGTCAAATATAAACAGGTGTTTGTTTTACATGCATAAGGCATTTGAATAAAAAATAAATGACTCCTTCAAAGTTCACAAAGATAAATAAATTCACTTAGCAATGATTGTGAAATTGGCTACTGGTCCATTCACCGGCATCGTGAGGACACCTCACACCCACACTGTGTCATCAGAATGACACTGGGTGTAAACGCCATCAATGTGAGGAAGCTATTAATGAAGTTTGGTTAACATCGGACTAACTTATCAGGCGATATACAAAAATACCAACATTTTTGACGCCGACGACAGCTACGCCGGAATTGTGACCGCTATGTTCCACTTAACATTAAGGTGGGCAAGACACAGTACAACAAGACACAGTATATACATGTATGTATAATATTTAGCCATTTTATAAGAACATATTTAGAACAATATATGAATTTTCCCTTCTTGTAGCATCTCCCTGTTTGGCCGATATATATTCCAGAAGACAAATACAGTATTTTCCGTGAGTTCTACTCCTGGGGGCCGTTTCACTAAGATTCGTACGACTAAACTGTTCGTAACGCAAAATTATGATAGTCTGTAAAATTCACATTAACAATGTTTTCTTGTAAACAATTATTGGATTTACATGTATTGAGCATAGGCTGCATATGCAGCCTATGCTCAATAAATTTAAATCCATCAATTCAATTTCCAGACGATCCTAAATTTACAAGTGACCAGCATAGCTCCTGATATAACAGCATACATATGTAGCCTGATCGCGACCTAAATTGCTTGTGGTTAGAAGCACACCTGGTGTTCCGTTGATGGAATGGGGAACAGTGCAGATCCTGATCAGACTGTGCACATGCACAGGCTGATCTGGAGCTACACTGGTCGCAAAACCCATAAGCCCCATTTCCCCAGTCACAGCCACATTTGATTCAACGGTAATTGCTTTCTAAATGGTGAGATAACATATGTATAACATATATGAGACACGCCATGTGATTTTGTACATTCTGACATCTGCGTAATGTCATGAAATACGTTTACAAAATTTCCATTATTCTTCGTAAATGGCGTCATTTAAAAATTCAGAGTACATGCAGCAGTATATTCCGCAAGTACTCTGAAAATTTTGACAACTTTTGACTGTTCCACGTTTTGCTGCGCCGTCCAACTTTTGGCTATTAAACATATTAACAATGAAGAATATTTAAATGTAATTAAGTACTTTTTCATCAATAACAAAAAAAGTCACCCTAGTAGATGAAACTGGCCGATAGCATGTACATGCATATGCAGTGGAACCGCTCTAAACCGGACACCAAGGAACATCGGTGATCTTATTTTTGATGGGCTTCTTAGTCATTTATCTAAGGTGATAATGCCTGTTAATGATCGCATAGAACAGAACTATGGTTCAGAATGATCAAATGCCTGATTTACAGTGAAATATCTCTAAGCTGGACACCCTGGGGACGTCCCAGGGTGTCCGGTTTAGAGAGGTTTCGCTGTAAGCAAAATATGCCAGAAGGCAACTCAATATTCATCTTAGTATACATTCAAGGGCATGTCACGTGCCATGTGAATTTCCACAATTATAGTTGTATCTCAGAATTACCCTAAATATGTTAGATTTTCCAAAACTGTTACATCATATACGTACCATGTATTAACCCTTTGAACCCGAAAGCCCGCTATATCGGTTTATGCAAACAGTGCAGATCCAGATGAGCCGGCTCGTAACGAGCCGTCTCATCAGGATCTGCACTGTTTGAAAGTAATTTTCATATTTTTGAGAAAAACAAATACCCCCTTTTTATAAATAGAATAGTCTGAAAATCATTTTGCGATGATTGGATTGGTTGCAAAACGAACATATCGCAGCCCATTCAGTTACTTAGGGGTGAAAGGGTTAACAACCATATTGAAATCGACTTCAATCCGTTATTTCATAATATAAGAATAGAATGCATATTTCTGACCGATTATATGAATCGCTTTCCATGTTACACGAAAAAAGAAAACGTGTTGTAAAAAATTGTTAATAATGCATGCATATAGAATATGATCATGGATATTTTATACGTTAATATAATTGTAGAAAAAAACTGGTTTCGATGAAAATAAAAAAGAATTCCGCAAACGTTGTGTTTTTCAATGTGAAGTTCAGTATACCACGATATGATGATGAATGTTCCAGAATGTATGTGAAAAACTGTAAATTAATATTTAAACTGTGAACGAGGATAAGTTTTATTTAAATATTAAAACATATACTTGCAACCACAACATTCTGAGAAGTATTACTCGATGTAATCGTGATAGACATGCAGAAAGTTAAGCTCCAAATTATATATTACATTTATTCGAAAATTAAATGTTTAAATGATGAATAACCGTGAATAATTTCCACTGAATTCGGCATTTTGATTTTGAAATGTTCGACTGTTCCATATACACGTACATTACATGTAGCTTATTATCACATAATTAAAAGTTAACTCCTCGGTAGGTAAGAGTGCTGGGATATATTAATAACATTCACGTGGGAATAGTCCTGCTCTTGTATAGGAATGAATGGCCTTTTTGTGGAATTTATCGGGGTATAAACTTGGAAAAGTCGCGGGAATACTGGACGAAGGCCGGACCAATCAAATGTTAGGGAATTGTGTAAATATTTTTGTGCTGGAATTATTATAGGAATGAATGGCCTTTTTGTGGAATTTATCGGGGTATAAACTTGGAAAAGTCGCGGGAATACTGGACAAAAAGGCCATTCATTCCTTATAATTCCAGCAATTGAAATAAATTCATCAAGAAAATGTGTTTATTTTCCGTTTTCTTAAGAATTATTTTAACTGCGCCTGACGGTTACGGAAAGTAGTTCGGCATCGAGTTTACTGGGATATAAATTCTGGACAGAGACTTGCTACGGACCAATCAAATGTTAGGGAATTGTGTAAATATTTTTGTGCTGGAATTTTTATACTATAAGCTATATATGTTGCGCATTGAGTGCAATAAACTCACGTATAATTGTTCATATTTCCCATCACAAAATTACGAAGAAATTATCGTTGAAACCAATGGTAATATTCAATATTGCATGGTCTTAAACTATAGTGCATGTAATTTGGATAGATAGAGTCCATCAAGGGTATGTATACGTATGCACTTGTTTCAACGAAGTAAAATATGATGTCTGCGAAAAGGCATGCAATAAATAATTTGATTGTACCGCTTATGTTTGCATACCAAATTCGTTTTTTTGCAATAAAAACAAATTAACCTGTTCACCTGTCGATATCTTTTCTTTGAAACTAATAAAAATGCCACCCTATAAGAACGTCTGATTAAATTCCGTAAAATTAAGTGTTTGTTTTATTGTTTTTTATTGTGGAAAGACGATGCGTTTACGAATTTTGGTACATACAGGTATTATGTCAGTTTGTCTAATGCTTATGCAATACATATAATTTACTATTTGTGATGATTTAATATGATATTTATTCGTGATTCGTGAGTTATTTTATAAAAAACTCTATCTAGAATGATTGATATTAAAATAATTCCAGTACTGGAATTATTTTAATATCAATCATTCTAGAATTTTGTTTTCAACGTTCGCGCTTGTTTCACTGGACACTAATGTCCTATAGTCAAACGTAGACTTCTAACTGTTTAGACACCAATCGAAGTACATACCATATGTTAAATTCCGATACAAAAATATAAAATTACATGTATATTAAATTAAAGCCGTATATGTTCACAATTATTCATTTTCCCCCACATTTATTAACCCTTTCAACACCACAGACCTCCATAGAGACAATGTTTGCAAACAGTGCAGATCCAGGTGAGCCGGCTCGTAACGAGCCGTCTCATCAGGATCTCCACTGTTTGTTAATAATAATTTTAAACGTCGTACAGATTACCCTTTTAGAAGAATGGGATAATTTGAATGAACAAAATTAATGAAATAGCGTGAAACATTGGCATGGAACATCCTATTAAGTTACTTGGTGTTGAAAGGGTTAAGTTATGTAGTTTTGTCTAAAAACTATAGGTAGTTGCAAACTGGAACATACATGTATAATAATTGCATTTGATAGAAGTCTATAAATTACTTCATGAAAGTGTTACGTGGGAGGTACGCCAGTGAAATTTATGCAAACCCTGTCATTTTGTTCTAAAAAATTATGATTTTCAAAATCTCAATCTGTGATTTTATTTTCCGAAGAAAAAGTTAAAAATTCTCGCATTAATTCGTCCTTCAATATGTTAGCAAGTTCTACTGAAAATGAGAAAATATTTTAATAGATATATGCAGTTCGAGAATTCTCAATTTTGAAAAAAAAATCAGATGTTAAACGCATTATTTTGAAACACGCCTTTAAAAATGTGCATTATTATCCCCCTTTGTACTCTTGTGATGGATGCACATTTTTATAGAAACAAACTATAGTTTTTACAGATTATTGTGTTTAACAATCCGATTTATTAAAAAAAATAAGATTTTACTTCAAAATGAACAATTCTAGAACTTCATAAATCTGTGAGACAATTTGCATATATTTATCTATCACAAGTATGTCGATTGTAACTGTAACTATATCAAGGTGTATGATCACGTGGTACTAACAACAACAAGTCCTGAAACTTCCAGAATCCATCTGATTCAAAGAACGTATTCTTTTATAGTGTCCTTATTAAATAACGGATCTTAATGAAATTTGGTGCTTTCTGTATTTTCTCCGAAATTTCTGTCGTTTTTGCGAAGAATCGATTCTTTGCAAAAACGACATAAGTCTGTGCCAAACTCCCTGGATCACCAAATGCAGCTCATGAAGACGCGTTTGCTGCGCCATATTTCATCAAAATCCGTTGCATATTAAGGAAAATATAAAATAATACTTACTTTGGAGTGGGCGACGTTGTTGTTGTTGTAACCACGTGATCATGCACCTTTGTATAATAAATGTCCTTGCAAGGCTACTGTCAATATAACACAGTCACACAGAAGGGAATCGACATGAATGCAGGAGCGTGTTTTGGATATGTGAACAGCCAAAACAGGCCGACTTCATAAGCACACATACGGCGAGAAATTGTGCAGATTCTGTTACCGCTGTTTCCCGATTTTTCCAACCATTTCCACAAACACGTCGTAACAGTTTGAACAAAAAAATAGTCACCAAATGACGTGATAACGTTGTCAAAACTGTTCCCATGTGGTTGGAAAATTGGCTGAATGATAAGGAAATGACCAACAGTCACGGATTCTGCACGAGTACCTGCCTTCCGTGCACATTATATCATCAGAATCGTTAGCACAATACGAAAGCTATAATAAAAAGAACAATATGTTGTATTCAGAGCTCCAGATAAGGTGCGTATTTGCGTAAACACCCAACTAAAATTGCCAAAAAGTAGTGAGTATCAAAAAGCAATGAAAAATTTGTGGTATCTTTATCATGCTACAGAAAACAATAAACAGACCACAAATAGAGCATATTTATCTTATTTTCCATGAAAACACATCTTGGTATTTCATTAGAATTGTCTCCAAGGAGACAATTCTGATGAAATGCCAAGACATGTTTTCATTTCGAAGCAAACTATTAAATAATTGATGTCTGTTGATGTGTAAACAGTATTGTGATTTTATTTTACCCAAGTAAAATTTTGAAATACCCAATTGATTCAGAAATGATGGAGTGACAATACTCAATTACTAATTCCATATCTGGAGCCCTGTTATATGAAAGCACTGTCAACATGATGTGAAGCTATACTTCAGTCTAATGTCTTGCTCATTTTCTGTAGCCGGGTGAATGTAGAACGTCTTTGGTGGCGTACGGACTGTGAAGACTAAAGTAGTTTCTTCTTGAATGCAAATATAAACACTGGCTGCACGTGCACGGCGCGTGTACCCTGCTACTGAACATGTGCTGGTCATGCGCACTCAGGGGGTGTGTAATGCTGGAAGTCGTTAAGGCAATGTCTTTTTCTTTCTGCGGGAAGATGGCCGCGGCGTGGAACGGCGACGTAGTGGTCAGCCCGGGGTAGCTGGCGATATGTGCCGGGACGGGCGATGGCAGCTCGGCGGGGGGCCGGGCGGCGGGCAGACGCGGCTCCCGGCGGTACACGTCACTCAGGAGCTTCTTCATCTCATCCAGGGACGAGTTCAGCATGAGAATGTAGTTCTTGGCGAGCAGCAGAGTGGCAATCTTCGACAGCTTCCTCACTGACGGCCCGTGCGCGTATGGCATCACCTCTCCCGCAGGCCGTCCAGTGCCGAGTTCAGATCGTGCATCCGCTTCCGTTCTCGAGAGTTCACTTTCAGACGTAAGTCCTGCCCCTCCGATTCATCGACACATTTACTCTCTAGAACTCCCTTAAAGTTTGCCCGCGATTTCGGCGCTGTCACGTAGCCGTCGTCTGTTTTCTGGTTTTCCTGTGACGAGTCACTGTCGTACATGGCTGACGGACTCAGCCCGAGCGAGTGCGGCGACGTGCGTAACGGCTCTAGTGCCGACTGGCGGTGTGGCTGCATGCCATTGTGTGTACACTCCGTTTCCCCCTCCATGGTAACGCACCTGATTGCTATTCCGCAATGTATCTCATCAATTGAACGTTCCAATGTATCACTTAAACACCACACAACGTTGTTAGATACAGTATACAAATACGTGAGTATTCTATATCAAGTTTAAATTTCGAATAATGTCTAGATTCAAATATCAACGCTTCTTTCAAATCCATGAAATTCATATAAAATGTAATATTTTTATCAGTTCTCACATTTATACCCCAATTTGCTTGTAAATTAACCTCTGCGTCAGTCAAAGTGGAAGGCGGGACAATTTTATTCGCCGAGCAGTGTGTCCGATTCAATCGGTGTATCCGCGGTTTAATTGCCGCCTAAGGTGTCAGCCCGACAAAGGACGCGAATGAAGGCGGTGGTGGTAACAATGGAGGGCGGGTACTAACACTGATTCACTGTGATACCTTAGATAAGCATCTACAAATAGCTGACCGTATCGCTGTACAAATAAAACACTCACCACTTAATCAGTAGCCTATTTCATCAACATTGCAAAGTATACTTTACTAGCAAAGTATACTTTGAGGGAGTAATCATTTATTTTTCCTGAAATGCATTATTTCATATAGAACTAACAAATGCATATATTTCATGATTACAAGTATGCAGAATTATTATACTGAATTTATTACATTATCACAGCCAAATTGGCTGTGATAATGTAATAAATTCAGTATAATAAAAATTAATAAATTTATCATAAAATTGAAAATTTCTCCCTCAAAGTATACTTTGCTACTAAAGTATACTTTGCAATGTTGATGAAATAGGCTACAGAACTTTCGCAGACATTGCTGTATAAAATGCTACACGCAGACTGTGAGAACATCTCACCGTCTGTGTGTAGTATATTGGTGGAGCGCCGTGGCGTAATGGTTAGTGTGTCGGACTACTGATCCAAGGGTCGTGGGTTCGAGCCTGACTAGCGGCGTGCGTTGTGTCCTTGAGCAAGACACTTTATCCACACTGCTCCAGTTCACCCAGCTGTAAATGGGTACCGATAATTCGTAGTTGCTCTGTAAATACGAATTACCGGCTTCTCTCAAAAAGTCTCTACCTCCGTTCATTCTCCCATTCTTGGGAGACGGCATGCAAGGTCCTAGAGCCAGTGCCGCCGTTAAATATAAGCAAAAAAAAGAAAGTGTGTAGCATATTTAATACAGCAAACACATGTGCTTGATTTGAAAAAAAACCAGCCACCACACCCCACCACGCAAAGTATATCACGTCGATTATATTGATCCCATACCACCGTGTGTTTTGAAACATTCTGTGGCCATGGCATGATAGCTTGTTGCTTATTATTATTTAAAACATGTTCTATTTACGTCATCTCTATCAATCTCGCTAACCACCGTAACTGAAAGTGATGCAGACCATGCGACTGGTACTTGTGGCAGTGTCCTGTTAATTTCCGAAGCATATACTCATTCGGTCGTGGTTGAGGACCCCTATTACACACCCGGCTACGTTAATCTTACCCAGATGCCAACGTACTCGACATGTATCATCAATCTCAACTCACAGTCAAGCAGTTTGATTGGCTGAGCCTGAGCTGTAAGACAGCTCAGGCTCAGACAATCAAGCTGTTTGATCTCATGAACAATATTCAAGTATTTTGAAACAAACATAATTACCAATATTGCGTGGCAAGATTAACGCAGGCTGTGGTGTACTCATGCAATACAACGGTGTGAGAACATACCGTAGCAGTTGTCCAACGAATGTCATCTACGTATGTTTTCTGTCAATTTTCATCCGAAATACGGACCATTTTATTATTATAACACATTACATGACATCGTAGTCGTTATTCTATTTATAAATCGCAAAATTAATATGTTATGGAAATCGACATGTTTCAAAATTTGGAACATGTCGATTTCCATAACATATTAAGTTCTGACGAAAACCTCTGACTTTTTATTTGGAATGGAATCCAAATAAAAAGTCAAAGGTTTTCGTCAGAAATTTGTAGTTGTCATGGAATTTAAGGACGCTTCAGAATTAACTGGCACTTATCATATTATGGCGCGCATTCTTGACAATGGCAATGTCTGGTAGTTACGCCTGATCCAATTATGATAATAGCTATTTATAGATGACAAATAAATTGTCCCCCTTGCTCTTGAGTGCAGTTTTGCTGTTAACGTCACTGTTTGACACTTGCGTATGATGAGAGAATGATAATCTAACATGAAGCATATACATTAGCTGGACCTTCATTATCTAGAAGCATGTATACGTGGAGTTCGTCAACGAAATGGTAGTTTGTCAGTATGTATTTACTTTGAACAGGTGAATAATTATCAGGAATGATTCCAATATCGACGTTGTACTTTATTACATGTATAGGGACATATAAAAATATAAACTGAACGTTTGTCTCTAACTGTTGCTCTTTCTTAGACTCGCGAGAAATCCAAATAGGGGAAATAATTCACAAGAAACTATTAACACTGAATTTAGCTATGGTTCTTCATCTGGTCGTGATAAATATACATTGTATATGTATCGCGAATTTTGTTTTATCCCGTCAATGCAGTGCGTATGTGCCGTGAAACACGGTGCCGTGAAACATTTTTGATATCCATTCAATACTATTTTTGCATTTTACAGCCATTTGTAGGTGTTGACGGGATAAATAGAATAGTAGGTTAGTGCCGTGAATGGGAAAAAATATCTGGCGCGGCACGGAAACGGGATGTGCTCAGCAGAGCCTCGCCCATCCCGTTTCCTGAGCCTTGCCAGATATTTTTCCCATTCACGGCACTAACCTATATTCTCTATCTATTTTCCTTATTTCTGAACCAAAGTATATGTTGTGACCACTCATTTGAACCGTCTCGGCGAGACGGTTCAAATGAGTGGTCACAACATATACTTCTGATGAGAAATAAAGAAATTCCTGAGCCTTGCCGGATATGTTTTCCCATTCACGGCGCTAACCTACTATTCTCTATATAATCCGTCCATTAGAAAAGGCATTTTGAAAATCAATAGGGTTCCTCATCCTTGCCGAGACAAACATGTACATGTATATCGGAGTTTGTTACAGTAGAACATGACATTTTGCGCGTACAAAGATATAGAATGAGAAAATAAAAAATGACGCCAATGGGAGATAAGTCAACCGAAAAGTTTTGAAAGTCAATAGGATTCTTCGTTTTGCCGTGATAAACTTGTTTTCCGAATGTGGTTACGATCCGTCAAGTAGAACTTACAGTTATTGTGCCGACAAGGATGTATGATGAGAAAATTAAAATGGCCACCAAGGGGAGAGAGAAGTTCACTTAAACATTTGAAAATCAATAGGCATCTTCATCTTGCCCTGATAAACATGAATACCACATTTGGTTATAATCCATTAAGGGCGAGTATTCCTGCGCCAACAATGATAGAGAATGCGAACATTAAAAATTGTCACCAAGGGAAGACAAGTAACCGGAAACGTTTGTAAATTTAAGCGTTCTGTGACTTGCCGTGATCAACATAATTATATGCTGAATTTGATTACGAAATGTCGATTAAAAATTTAGTTATTGCGTAGACAAGCGGTGCCCACCCGCCCGAACAAGGTGTATACATAATAGTACCGTTTCTTTTTCAAACTTGGGTATCAAATAATCTTAAAAGAATATGCCCTGTCCGGAAATCGTGTGTCTAGAACGTGAATTAATCACCTATTTTTTAAATTCAACTCATTGCAAGAGCCAAAGCCTGAATTTACAAATTGTATTTTTTATAAAGATTTTATGAAGATGGTATTTTCCTTTTGTAATGCAGCAGCAGCTGTGTATATGAATCGCATACCCATAATAAAATAACATGCATAGTGTTGGATCTAAATGTTACGATTTGACCGGCCGCCTTTTTTCTATGTGTCCCTTTAAGAACTTCGATTCAATACAAACTTGTTACGGCAAAAAGAAACAATATACCCAAAACGGACACCAAAGAGCCCAAGAGGCAAGTAATATAAAGTATAAATACATAAGAACATATAAAACGCAAGCGTATCGCAGTAACGGCGTGGTCTTCAACGGGCACCAATGTGCACTATAAGACTAGCAGTGTACGTTCGACAATACACTAAACATACGTACAAGCAAGCCAATCCGATGGCTTGTTTGTACGTATGCTTAGTGCATTGGCGAGAACGAGGAACAAATACATATTGGACAATAAAGACACAAGTACGTGTACTATACGTGACACCTTGCAGCGACTTGGAATGATCAGTCGGCAAGCATCCCGCGGCTCGGCTAAAGCCAGTTTATATGGCGCTATAAACCTTCTACTTACCACTGGCGTAATTTCACTCCGATATTCTTGGAAATAGTAAATAGTTTTACAAACATGTTACTAGATCGGCATTTTACATCGATTAAGGAATTAAATAAGTGTATACTTGTGTAACTATTCCACCAGTTTTAAAACTTATGAGTGCCAGGTACACATACATGTTTTATAATCATTTAGTAATCTTTAATTTCCTAATAGAGACTCGCGGTTGTATCAGGCTATTTTGATATGCAAATGAGGCAGGACATTTAAGCAAAGACGGTTATCATCCCTGGTAACAAGCTGGCAATTGACGTTTGATATACAAGAACAAGTATAATAATGCCATTTAACACGTCCGGTAATGGTAATTTAACTGAATGTTTATTTTGCCTGAAAAAAATGCCATATCTAAAGAAAGAGCAAAATATAAATATTTCCCAATATTACCATGATTACAGCTGGAATGTGGGAGTGTATGTTTAACCATTGGTGCTTAAATACTGACTTTATAGAATATGTTACAAATGTAGTAGCATCATACATGGGACTGAATATCTATATAAAGTATATATGCCACTGTTATGCTTAGTGTATATTATACAGAGCATTGAGTTGCCATCTCCGCTATTTTAGTTTGCACATGCCATCGGACAGTTTCACCACTTGGAGCGTTTAGCACATACAGCAAATAATATAACATTTGGTTCAATATGTCCCAGATATATAGGACGACAACGTGCTATAAATATTAAATTCAGCAGATTACACAAAATGCTTGATATCTGAGCATTTCTACCATCACTCACAAAATAAATAATGGACACGTTTGCAATGTGTAAAATGTCAAACTGATGCACTGTCTATTATTAGAAGTACATCTGCCACAAGCAAAGTCGTATTTACTCACATAGTAGGAAAGTAGACTATAGTGACAATACACTTAGATAACTGCTTACAAGTTACTTTATTGTAATGCAAGTATGTATTTACTGCACTGTGTATTGTTCTTACGGTTGCACAGTCTTTACTGAATTCTCAAATATTTTAATAAAGGGTCAACAAACCCTTTATATATCATACTTTGTATAAATCAACGCATAATCTGATGTCTCCCTATAATGTTACACCATATTTTAGTCATGTGTTTGTTATATTATTAGTGGTATGTGACAACCGCCATAAGAGGTAAAACAGGCCGATGGCTTGTACATTTACACACTAAGATGGCCGACATGGCAATTCCATGCACCGTGTAATAATACCGAAAAAAGAGAATGTTCACATGTATGTTATGCATATATCCATCCCATCACATTTACGAAGCAATTATGCATAAATCATAATATGATCCAGGGTCCCACGGGTCCTTAACAATACGCATTGAATGCATTAATATACTGGTATTACTTACTAAAATTCTGTATGTTAAAGTTTGACATTGTCGCATTTTGGCTGCAAAGGGACTGCATTAATTACCATAAGAACAAAGATCTAATCATATAGGATGGTTGCATTAAACGGGCTAATCAGCTACTAAAGACTTAAACCACCGATTGTATTATAGCCCCGATCGACACGGAACCAATAGATTATCTCCATGTCCTTGTAATACGTGGCTGTAGCGGGAGCAATTGGGCTTACCGGATTGGTGACCAGTATAGCTCTTCATCAACTATACACTCCTGTAGTCTGATGACGATCTACGTTGACTATTGGCGTCTGAAGCATGACGGGTGTTCTGTTGATGAACAGGCGAACAGTGGAGATCCTGGATGCACAGCCTGATCTGGATTTACACTGGTCGCAAAACACAGAAGCCCAATTTCTCCAGTCACAGCAACATATCCAACATTGGTATTACAATATCGCTGCAAACTGGCTCCTCTTTGTGCATACACGAGAAATATGGCGATCTCTAACCCCTCAATAGCGCGCCAATGACTATAATTGGCTCTTAACAGATTGAAGGAGTGCGACCACAGATGTCGTAATCTTTGATGTGGCCAACAACGGCAATGCGCCGATTGTTCGCATGAAGTGGGCAATGATAATGTTAAGTTGTACAATGTAAGCGTCGCTTAACAGACAATGTTTCATAGTATTTACAATACATTACAGGACCATGTACATGTATAGTTGACGGTATTAAATGTCCTGTCTCTCAGATGTGGATGAAATATGAGCATTTAATGGTAGAATTGTATCGGTATTGCGAACATACATATGACCCTATGTAATCTGTGACCTGAAAAGAGAAAGCAAAAAATCAAAATAAAACTAATAAAAATAATTGTATTATTTAATTGTTTACTAGCTACCACTGATGCGCTCGCGAGTGTTAGTCACGTGACAAACATGATTTCATGTGCGTAGAAAATCAGTCTAACACCAGTAACTGATTAAGCAAACAAACAGTCATATTCATGTAGTTCCCTTCTAATCGCTTTCTGTCATCTGAATCATATTTAACCCAGAGCTAATTTTAATCCAAGAAAACAGTTTTGTGTGCCTGGTGGCACCGTGTACTGTCAATGGAAATGTACAAAGAAAATTATTTTTTCTTTCTTAACATTCTCGTGCCCTGGAATTCCGTTGGTTACATAAACCAACAGTCTGATAAACCAACAGCTTGATATTGTATGTACCTGTACATTATTATAAGTTAAGGACCCGTTCTACACATGATCATCGTTTGATTCAAAGGTAATTGCTTCGTAAATGTGAGAGAATATATGTACAACAAAAATGTGAAAACTGCCTTGCTACTGTATCCTATGCATCACATGGAGTGGCAAAGTCGATCATCTTTGTGTGTTCCAGCCATCAGCCAGTTTCACCTGTTCTGCCATTTGACAAAGAACTCAACATGTGAAGTATAACTTATGATATAATGTAGCTAATCACATGTAGAAAAGCCAGGAGAACGGACTCCTATCCATTATACTACACCCAACTGTAAAATATGTCTGCTTTCTGGACAGGTTTGTGCATGTCTTTTTAACAACATGAACCACCATTATATATAGCCTCATACACAGAACATCGCACAGTGTATCACTTTTATCTGGCAAACCACACTGCACATACAATATATACCCACTGCTGTACTCTGTTATTAGCTATAAAATCCAGTGACATATAATCAGTTACCTGAGTGTATTGTTCCTGGTGTCTACTCACCTACTACGCGAGCAAATATGACTTTACCTATGGGTAACGTGTACAATAACAATAGGCTGTATATCAGATTGAAAAGTTTACACATCAACATTTATTGAGATTGATGGGAGAAATACTCAGATATCTCGTCTTTTGTATAGTTTGCTGGCATAATAGTCATAGCTTGTCATATATGTCTACAGTCGAACCTCCCCGAATGGCCACCTCTCTACAACAACACCCTCTCTATAACAGCCGCTATATTATATCCCAAATGGATGATTTCCTCTATATATAACCTGAGCTGAGCACGAAAATTGTCGTCTGCTTTTGCCGTCTTTCTCAATAAAAACATGTTTTGACAGCATTTTAGAATCATTTCCATTGGAAATTATTCTAAAATGTTGCCAAAGCATGTTTTTGATTATAATTATCGAAGGAAATAAATAAACAGCGGACGACACAATTTAATTCAGCATTAACCTCCCTACAACAGCCACCTCTCTACAACAGCCAGGTTTGCGTCTTCCCATGGGTGGCTGTTGTAGAGAGGTTGCACTGTATTATGTATTGCACCAAACTGTATTTGGTTTACTGTCATATTATTTGCTGTATGTGTCAAACGCACGAAGTGGTTAAACTGTACGATGGTTTGTACATACAAAGATGGCGGAGATGGCATCTCAATGTACCATATAGTATACAGTAACAAGACAATATTTACATATGTTATATTCATATATCACATTGAAGCTGAGTTTGTCTAGCTATGACCTACTACCTTAATGTAATTTATTTATATCACACGATTTTCAAATTATACTTGGTGGTCTTTTATCGTAAATAACGTAGGAGTTTGTGATATCGTTTCTTGATACATGTATAAAAGTATGCATTGTACTGTTCACGTGATAAGGTAAGCACTATTTATCCCGTCAACACAGTGCGTATGTGCCATGAAACACAGTGCCGTGAAACATTTTTGATACCCAGTCAATACTATTTTTGTATTTTATAGCCATTTGTAGGTGTTGACGGGATAAATAGAATAGTAGGTTAGTGCCGTGAATCGGAAAAATATCTGGCGCGGCACGGAAACGGATGTGCTCGGCAGAGCCTCGCCCATCCCGTTTCCTAAGCTTTGCCAGATATTTTTTCCCATTCACGGCACTAACCTACTATTTTCTATATAGTCAGTAGTTTCACAGGGGCACAACCGTTAGATGAAGTTTTCATTTACCGAGTATAACGTATATTGGACATTAATGTCACCTATTATTGCGTTAAGACATATAACAGTTAAGACAGATGCATCGTGGATGAAATATGTTACTGCCGAACTTTCATTTTAATTTGAACAATTTCATCAATTCATGTTAAATTGCGTCTTTGTTACATGACACCAAGCAATGTCCCGATGTTCATGCAAGCGTTCTAGGCCCAGTGTAACAATATGAGCCGCAGACAGTACCACAAACTTCTGGTATGGCATGTTGCCGCGAGACCCAAATCTAATTTTAAATCCCTTGAACAGAATTGTTTCGTATGGTTACCTCCTGATTATAAATGCGCTGCAGTAACTTTGAAATCGGATGATTTATTTGATTAAATGTTACATTAGTTTCAATTCTGATTTGTAATTGTTACAAGTGCCTTCCAGTCATCGTAGTGATATACGACACGAGCAGCTGTCACAAACTCAATGAGGCCATACATGAGCGAACGTCCTTAATGTCAGCTAAAATGGCCGCCGATAATGTAAAAACTTTCAAAAAGTCTATAAATGACATTGGAAATATGCGAAACTTTCAAAGCAAATGTTTTGTAAACTTCGCCAAATGTTTATGGTTTCTGCCAATGGTTTTTGAATGACAATTTCGGAAGTATTGATTATGTGATAAGGGGTGTTACCTCGTAGCTGGGTGTAAATGGTCCAACAGTAATGATGGGACGCGTAAGGCGAAAATAGATTTAACCAGTTGGGCACAGCAGTCGCGAAAATAATTGAATTTAACAATCTGGAAGCATGGAAAATGCTGCATCGGTTGGAATATCCCGTGTTAAAATATAGAACATAAGGTTGGGCAGCTCGCTCCGCGGGGAAAATTTATAAGGCAGGAATACAGTTGATCTTTATATAGAGAATAGTAGGTTAGTGCCGTGAATGGGAAAAAATATCTGGCAAGGCTCAGGAAATTGGATGGGCGAGGCTCTGCCGAGCACATCCCGTTTCCGTGCCGCGCCAGATATTTTTTCCCATTCACGGCACTAACCTACTATTCTATTTATCCCGTCAACACCTTCAAATGGCTGTAAAATGCAAAAATTGTATTGACTGGATATCAAAAATGTTTCACGGCACCGTGTTTCGGTTAGAAGACACCAAATGGTGCGAAACCGCCCAGGGTGTATGCAAAAGTAGTCCGGTATAAAAAAAATAGTGCGGGTGTTTTGAGGTCACAGACACCGTCTGCTTGCAAATCTTGATCCATTACTACCCAGTTTCACTTGAGGAACATTTCGGGGTGCCTTTAACACCAGTTTTCAGCATATTTGTAGCATTTGAAAGAAAACACTGAACCTGTTGGTCACTTGATGTAAACGGAGTTTCCGTGGCCAAAAAATGTACACAATATTGGAGGATATGACAAGGTTGGATTTTTCTTTCTTAGGAGTAAGTGAACCTATTGTTTAGTTCATGCAGAACCAGTACAGACTGGCTGCAGGTCATGTACAAGTGGGTCCCACAACATCCATACGAATAGTGAAAGTGGGAGAGACTGTCCTTATTGGATGGCATTCGGTTAAATTATATAGTAAAACTATTTGGTGGTGTCTAACCTTTCACGGCACATACGCACTGTGTTGACGGGATAAATATGTTTTGAACGACTAAGAATGATGAAATTCCGTAAAATATTGATTTTATTCCAATGGGAATTTAACGTAGGGTAATTTTTGAATTTGTTGACCGATTTTCAAAATCTAAATTCTGTTTCCTTAGTTGCATCATTTCCAAGCTATCTCGCCAGATTTCAGGGTCAATTTCCATTTTTTTCGTTTTTTCGTCCCTCCAAGTGAGACTCCAGCCCCTTTTCCCACTATGTTAAATTCTCATTGGGTTTTTATTTTTCACAATTAAAAAAAATCAATATATGATTGAATTTCATCAAATAAAACAAATTGGGAAGGTTCACTTGTTTGTTATTGATGAAAAAATATGTATACAGTCAAATAATTTTAGATTTAATGTATTTATTAACCAAAAGTTCGTCGGCAGCAAAACGTGGAACATACAGTAGTTGCGAACAGTAAATCTTGCAACCTACTCCCGTAGCTACGGATGGTACGGGAGTAAATTTCAAGAGTTACTGTTCGCAAATAGTTCCACACGCCCCATCCCCATCGAAAGACAGGACCAATATTGGGATATACATGTACCGTTATAGTCGTTCCGCCAATGTTGGTGGTATAAAAAATGTCGGAGTTTTCTGTGTATTCACATTTGTTGCGTGTAATGTATAGGCATGTGGCATATAGACATTGCAATTTACACAAATGCTGACACTACGTACCGTCAAAATACTTTTGTTTTCAATTTTCTATAAATATCCCAAGGCCGTCGTCATGGGAGGTTCGATGGGTTAGTACAAACCCCCATTGTTAGAGACAGCATTATACATACAAGAGGTCCGTGATAGCCATTTTCAGGGCATTAATGAGCAGACATTATATTATTCAAATGGCCTACTAATAAAGAACAGTCAATCGACACTAAACGTATTGGGTCAAATATTCAAATAAGCTTCTTAAATTGACACAAAACCCTTTGCCCAGGAGCTAGTTGTTGTCCAAACATGCCAAAATACATAACAGCATTTGGTTTCTAGAATGTTCCAGTGATGTGATGCAACCAAAACTTGCTAGTCTTACAGATTTCGATTGCTTCACAGTTGAAAGCCGAACCCCCTTTTCAAAAATGTTGTTGACGCCCATGTATTCTACATAAAACTTATTATCAGACTTTGATTCTATTCGGTCACACTGTAGGAATACATTTGGGAAACCAATATGCTAACAAGAGGACCGCCTGAGTGTTTCTCAGATATGGAAGACGTACGTCAATACAGTGGCGGATCCAGCATTTAGGGAACGGGGGGGGGGGGGGGGGGGTGGGGGGGGGGGGGGGGTGTGTGGGGGTGTTTAGTTGCGAAGGTAACTCTTGCAAGAGTTACCGTTCGCAACTAGGGGGTTGTCATATGTGTTAGCTCTTCGAAATGCACTTTCCTGTGTGTTACGGCATTTAAATTCAGACTCTAACTGGTGGTAAACTGTGATATGTAAACTCAGTGGCTGAACGGGATGGGGTTGCAACCCCGGACCCTACCCCCCCCCTCAAGATCCGCCCCTGCAATACCACCCGAGGGACACAGGGACAGGGAGGCTAGCCATCTAATTGCGGAGGATACCGATGAAGTAAAGATGCGACTATACTAGCATATCAGTAGATATTGCACAATTTGAAAGTTTTAATAGACGTGATTTTCATATCTAGATAAAGAAATCAATGTCACCCCCGAATGATTCAGGGTGGTTAGCCACAAATGGAAGGAAGTTACATGTACTAATGAAGTTTGACAAAGATTCGACTAACATATCAGAAACTATGCATCAGTTGGATGTTCGTCAAAGTGTTACTAAACGTGACCATTAGTTTGGAGAAAAATAGATAAGTAATAGTCGTCAATATGTGTAAGGTAATGACGCTAGTCAAGCTCAGACTAACAGGTCATAATCTGGACATAAATGTACGTCAAAATCGCTGGAAGCAACCTACATCTCGAAAAGGGTAGGATCATGTCACATAAACAACGCAGGGTGGTTAGCCATCATTGGAAGGAGGTTGATAAGAGCATGACTGACATATCAGGAGTTGTCGTGGACATGATATATATTTCAGAAAAATGTAGACCAATGTCATTAACCAGGCGGTTAGCCATAAATATGAGGATCCTACTGACCATGCTTATAATATCAGAAAATATGTGGCTGTGACTGGAGAAATGCGCGACCAGTGTAAGCCAGATCAGCCTGTACATCCGCACACTCTTTTCAGGATCTGAACTGTTCTCTATTCCATTAATGAAGCACCCGTCATACTTCTAACAAACAATATAGATTATTATCAGGCTACGGGAGTGTGCTACATGTACTGGACCAGCAGTTACACGGATCACAAATACCATAAGCCCAAATAAAGTTGGCGGGTGAATAGCACACTAGTGTTGGTGATCTATTTGAAAAAGCTTGGTAACAATGCCATGTCCCACTTTCAATAATTGTGCAATTGTGATCATGTTGTCTGTTTCGATATTAATTGTAAGCTTTCAGCGTGAATATTGAACACTATGCCAATAACCAAGAACCCACTCTTCCAATATTTCGGCACAAGGTCGAGCGGTCTTGGTTACTGAGAAGTATTGTTAGACATATCGTATTGATAAAGGCCTTGTGCCGAAACATTGGAAGAGTGTGTTCGTGGTTACTGAGATATTAGTTGCGTTAATTCCTAAATTAAATGCTAGCCTTCTAACATCGTACAACGTGCTGTCGCGGCTGCAGTTGTAATTTACGGGCCCGACTGTTGTTGTCTCAATAACTGCATCCGCGATAGCATGTTGTACGGTGTACAGTGTGCTTCCGATTCGTGGTCACCGCACCAGCACACATGTCTGTCATCATATGTGGCGAAAAGGGGTTTATTGATTTTGCGACCAGTGTAGATCCAGATCAGCCTGTGCATCCGCACAGTCTGATCAGGATCTGCACTGTTCACCGTTCCATCAATGAAACCCCTGTCGTGCTTCTAACAAGCAACATAGATCATGACAGGGTTACAGGAGTGTGCTATTTGACGAGGAGCTACACTGGTCACACATTATATAAGCCCCATTTCTCCAATCACAGACAGATATTCATTAACATGTATCTCGGCCAGCGAGGGGCGGCAGTGGTCTCTACCAGGTCATTGTGGCAGATTGTTGTTATCTGTCAAAGCATGGCTAAATACTAGCCATGGGAACTGTGGACTCGGCGCAATGAATCGAATGTATCCTGCAGAGAAAAGTACCGGGTCGACAGTTACTCTACCGGATATGCAATCGGACACGGTCGTTTGGAAATGCGCATATTGTGGGATTGCGTTTTGTGTGAATGGTAAAACACATTATTATACAGGAAAATAAACGCCCCGCGATTGTTCGGTTCGCCGACCCCTGGTGGCATGGTCGTGGAAACGTCAGCTTCCCTGTACGTTTCTGTCAGCGATCTCCTCTCGCCTCCATTATAGGACGCCATGTTGGGTTGCGGGTCATTTGTGGCCATGACGGACAAATGGGGCTTGTGGGAGTTTTGACGTAGCTCCTGATCAAATAGCACACGCCTGTATCCTGATAACCATTACATGTTGCTTTTTACAAGCAATGCAGGAGTTTGATTGATGGAATTGCGAACGGTGTAGGTCCTGATCAGACTCTGCGGATGCACAGGCTGATCTGGATCTACACTGGTCGCTAAACCAATAAGCCCCATTTCTCAGCCATAAGTCACAGCCACATGTGTTAAAACATCACGGGTATTGTTTTGCAGGCGTTAACGATACGCCCACATTATCTCAACTAGAATCGGCGTGTCTGACTTTGGCGATAGGCGGCAATATTTCTTTTATTTTTTCAACGATTCTGAATAAAACACGACCCGACAGTTCCAAGGTTTTGACTTAAGGCCTTTATCATCGAATTGGTTACTACAATCTGCTAAGTGGCATTTATGTGTTTCATTTCTAGACCTCTATAAACAATAAAGCCATTAATGTATGAACCATCACGTGACTAAGACAAGTCTCCCTGATTTGAAGGCCGGTAATAACGTAATGACGTCTGAGGATATTTAGTTTAAACATATTTTATTTGCATATTGTTTACAAGGTCAATGTCAATGTTACTATATACAGTACTATACAAATGGGATTGGATTGAAAGCAAGCTTATTTAAATCCTCTCCCTTGCATGTGACTAGATATCATAGGATGCCGAAACCAAGACATTCCTGCCATCAGCCTGAGTTTTAGAACAGTTTATATTCTGTGATAATTTATATTTTCTGGATTATAAGTTGTTCTGGTTTCAGCATCCTCTGATACACGGCAATTACATTAAAGCAATTAAATCTAAAATTTCCGAAAAATATAGTATTGACACAAATGTACAGACAATAGGTTCTATACAATCAATTACGTGATACATGAAATGGAAAAACAATAAGGAATGAAGCAAGCCACAATAGGAGTTGGAGTCATGTTCCCACACCAAGCCATGCCCAGTTAGCGCCACCCCAAGTCAGATAGTGATAAGTATGTGCACACACAGGCATCATTATATGGTGCATTAAAAACGACCGGTGTTTTGAAAGAATAGTCTAACTGATGCGAAAATGGCTTCATTGGAGTTATCGTCAAGTCTGTTAGCATAGAGTATAGTGTGGAGGGTGGGTTGGCAAAAAGTGTGTATATCGTCTATTAGTTGGGCTCTATGTGCTCCATATTGAGTGCAGTGGAAAAAAGAAATGGGTGGCATCTTCAACTTGTCCACAGTTACAGTTGGGCGAGTCAATAATGTTCTTACGATATAAATCATGATTGAGAGAACTGCATTTCGTTCGAAGACGTGTGTGTAATACCTGGACATACCTAGGACCACTGTAGTAGTAGGTTGGGACCTCTCCGGTATTTGTTTTTATTTTGGTTTTAAAACAATTAAGTGATGAGGATATTTGATGTCCACATGTATGTCCGTCATACCGTCACTATAGCAAATGCTGCTCCCACATCAATGGAACTAGACAAACATTTAGTTCATACAAATTAGTCGAGTGTTTTATGTATCAAGTCAGTAGGTGCTTTTAGTCGAAACCAGTAAGTGAGAAGTCAGTAGTACCAAGTAATCAGTAGTAAGTGGCAAGTTCTAAGTCATAAGTCATAAGTCCGAAGTAAAAATGTCCCTTCAGAGCTTCCGTCGTTTGTAAACGAATCACATTATGAACAAAAAGTCACTGTTTTGTAAAAGTAAGCAATTATAAATAATAAATATATGTAATAAAATGAATGAAGTTTACGTTTTGCTAGACAGAATGTAATTAATATATTTGTACAATAAAAGTACAGTCAAACCTGTAAATAAAGGCCAGCCGTGGGAAGAGAAAAATCTGGCCTTTGTTCACCGGCGGTAATAGAATAACAAAAGCGTGGATGCTACAGACAGGTAATTGCTATTCGGAGGTGACCTTTAGCATAAGTTCGACTGTATGTATGCATGCGTAGAAACTGTATAGTTTACGTCAAATAAAATAATCTTCTTCTCCAATGTATATTTTCGCAGTTCAAGATGGCAAGCTACCACAATACAGAAACCAGTAGCCAATTTCACCAACATTGCTAAGCATACTTATCTAGCGACGTATACTTTGAGGGAGTAATATTTATTTTTCCCGAAATGCATTATATCATATAGAACTAACTACTGCATATATTTGATGAATAAAATTATGCAGAATTATTATACTGAAGTTATTACATTATCACAGCCATTTTAATAAACTGATCCTTAAATTTAAATAGTTCTCCCTGAAGGTGTACTTAGCAAGATAAGTGTACTTTGCAATTGTGGTGCAATAGGCTGTAGTTCTAACAGGGAGTAAACCATTGTACTTGAAATGTTGTTGTGCAAGCCGCGCAACATGTTTGTGGGGTAATTGTCTGTTTTCATTCAAATATGCATTTCATGCATTAATATTATTATGCAAAACGAAGACGATAACGATTGCTTGACCATGCTAGTTACATCCTTCCAACTGGGCCCTGTGGTGACAATTGCCAACACCACTCGAACTTGCACACCGGCGCATGTTGACAACAGTTGGGTCCAGTTGCCAGACGGTCCCATACGACGTCTCATTTCATTGTAGGCATATTTATACTTTTATCAGAATGTAGACCAGCAGTTGCCATCGAACAAACACTACTACATTGTACCACGAAGAACAATATTAAAAACATTATTCAAATGTGCAACTGATGCACACTGGCGGCGTGTAAAAAGCCCGAATGTAGGTTTTGTCCGGTGACGACTAGTCTCCATACAACAGCACACTGCATGATGGGCAGTGGCTATAAAACGGTCGAAGACAAAATTCATAATTGTCACAGCGCGCTACTTTATATCAAATTAAGTCATCCAAGCAGACCCCGGCAATGGAGGCAGTCACGTGGATTAATTCCACCATGGGCGCGGCCCGCCTACAGACCTAATGTGTTTCTGTTCTTTCTCTCGGGGCCATAAGTCAAATGATCTGCCGTATGGTCAACTGGTCATAGTAGCCATTGACTTCAGGCTGTGCATGCGGGGAAATTCAATTGAAAACGGGACTTCTTCCAGTTGGACACTCGTCCTGGCATTGTGACGCTTGCGCCCAAAGTAGACTCCAAAGTAATGACAATAAGTTGGTCAGGATCAACACTGCAGGCCATATAATCCGATTGTTCTGTCTGTAGCGCAAAGCGACTTGTAAGTCACCGTGCGTTACAGACGGAAAGTTCGGGTAACTAGCCGTACTGTCAATGTTCCAGCTGATCAGGATCAACACTGCTAACTATACTGCCAATGATTCACACACCTGTTATTAGCTGGCAGATAATCGGGTGAGATGTAGTTTGATGAAAATGCAATAAAACCAAAAAACCGCCTTGGCATACACCACCGCCTGCGTTAATCTTGCCAGATATCAAAGTTTCTGAACATATATTGGCAATATCAACTCGCCATCAAGCATATTGGCTGTGCCTGAGCTATAAGACAGATCAGGTTCAGCCAATCAAGCTGCTTGATTTCAAGCACAATCTTGAAGTATTATAGGAATAAATGGCCTATTTGTGGAATTTATCGGGGTATAAACTTGGAAAAGTCGCGGGAATACTGGACGAAGGCCGGAAGGCCTCGTCCAGTATTCCCGCGACTTTTCCAAGTTTATACCCCGATAAATTCCACAAAAAAGGCCATTCATTCCTTATAATTCCAGCATTTGAAATAAATTCATCAAGAAAATGTGTTTATTTTCCGTTTTCTTAAGAATTATTTTAACTGCGCCTCACGGTTACGGAAAGTAGTTCGGCGTGGGAGTTTACTGGGATATAAATTTTGGACAGAAACTTGCTACGGGCCAATCAAATGTCAGAGAATTGTGTAAATATTTTTGTGCTGGAATTATTTTGTAATAATAAATTAACAAATATTGGCAAGATTAGCCTAAAATAATACTGGCGCTCGTATACCCGTGTCGCATCGCCATATTTCGCTTATTGTAATTCGGAAAATTAGTCGTCTTTTTTTGTACATTACTTTGAAAAGTGACACAAAAGTCAGAGCCCTGAATTTGGTGACATTATTCCAAGTAATTTATTAAATATATTGTGTTTGTCCTACATCAATATCGGGGAAATTGTCGAAACGATGAGAGGTAATACCAAGGCATTGACCAATGAGCTCCTTTTTGTCAACCATTTGTGGATGGATGTCTTTAATACAGCCAGTTCCAGTATAAACACCAGAATGGCAAAGTATACCCGTGATACCGCCTGTCGTAGAACAAATACTTCAATTGCAACCCAATCATGTTTCTCGAAATATGTAGCATTTTAGAGTTATTAGTAAAATGTGACTGTGATTATATACATTTGGCTTAGGGTCAGTCTGTATTTTCGTCAGTTGCAAACATTGTAGATCCAGATGAGCCGGCTCTTGACGAGCCGTCTCATCAAGATCTACAGTATTTGCAAGTATTTTATTCTTCAGAATTTGAGCAAAAATTATTACTCATGTAAGTAATTAAGTTGTCCAAAATTAACATGAGCCAGTCTATATTCTTTATGTAGGGGTGAAATGGTTAACAAACATTACAAATGTACACTAGTATCATACTACAGGAGTGAGCTACCAGACCAGGAACTAGACTGGCCATAAATACCATAAGCCCCATTTCTCCAATCACAAATAAAGACCTCCTCCACCAGGCAATGTTGCCATGGCCCGGGAATTCCGCCCCAATGGTAAATTAACCTTGTATGGTCTGAACAAATTGACTCATTATGTAACAAGGGCCTTCAACATAAGGGAACAATAGGGCCCGGCCCCTATGACCAGACAGCCGGAGCTTGATGAAGTTAATTATCGATATAAATTAGACTAATACAAATTTTACTACTAACCTTGAGTGCGCAGATTATCATTAATTACAGAAGCGGTCGACGAATGTGTGCCGCTTAATACATGCGAAAATGATGGGTCATAAAATAAAATCCGCCATAATTTGGTCAGTAACACATGAAAGAGAATGGTCGTTCAATGCTACATTAGGGTACGAATGTAATTAATGGACGGATTCCGCAGCTCATGCCAGAAACCAGAATAATAAGGCGTATACACGGGAACTACTCTGAACCGGACACCCTGAGACGTTTCCGAAGGTGTCTGGTTTGGAAATCTTCAAACGAGTCGAGCCATGTGATGATTTCATACCTAAGAAGATGTGCGATTTCTCATGAAATATATTTACAAAATTTACGATATTTTCCGTAAAGGACGTCTAAACTTAACGAAATGTTCGGAGCAAATTCTGCATTTGCTACGAAAAGTTCGTCGACTTTCGACGTTATTTAGAGAAAATAAAGCATTGCTCGTCCCATTCAGTAATGTAAATCACCCCAAGATCGATCGATGCGTTTTACATAATTTATGATTGAATTGTATTGTACATGTACACTTTTATTTTCGTTGTATGGCTGGCTGTACCCTTGCAGTCATGTTTTGTTATTCAATACTATGTCGATGCATTTAGTGTTTTGTATATGATCGCGCTGTGTGGTTGGGTCTTATGAAGCATACGTTGTTTTCTTATTGGGCCCGGACACATCAATAGTCTGTTTCACGAAAGCTGCCCAAATTTTACGGCAATATAAACAATTCAAAAACCATATTTTGTTCGATAATATTAAATTAAAGAAAAATTTAAGAATGAGCCTTCTTTTTATTTCGTGAAATTTGGTCAAATATTGATTTTATTGCGAAAACAAAATTTTCCCATGTTAAATCCCCATAGACATCTTCACGGAGTGAAGATGTCTATGGGGATTTAACATGGGGAAATCTTTTAGAATTTCAGAAATACTGGACCGATTTTTAAAATTTAACTTTTGTTTTCTTAGTTAGATCATTTCCAAGCTATCTAGCTAGGTTTCGGAGTCAATTTCGTTTTTTTACTCCTCCCACAACTCCTCTACCTTTTTCCCCCATGTTAAATTCCCATAGACAAATCAATTTTTCGTAATAAAATCAATATTTTACCAAATTTCACGAAATAAAAAGAAGGCTCATCCATAAATTTTCCTTTAATTTAATACTATCGAAAAAAATATTGTTTTTGAATTGTTTATATGGCCTCAAAATTTGGGCAGCTTTCGCGAAACAGACTATAGTTGTGGATGGCACTTGCCGAGTCGAGGACTCTAAAACTACAGTTGTAACCGTGAACAGTTACCTAATATAATATGATAACTGCGCTATGTTTTGTTGACTCATTTGGCCTCACTGGAAACATACTCCGCTATTCCTTTTTCTGATCCAATATTAATTATCAAGGTGTATGGTCACGTGGTACTAACAACAACAAGTACCGATTCAAAGTACGTATTCTTTTATAGTGTCCTTATTACGTAACGGATTTTGATGTAATATGGCGCATCAGACGCGTCTTGTTAAATGCATTTGATGGTCTCTTTATTTTCGCTCAAACTTCTGTCATTTTTGCGAAGAATCGATTTCCGTGTCTCCGACACGGAAATAGATTCTTCGCAAAAACGACATAAGTCTGTGCCAAACTCCCTAGACCACCAAATGCAGCTGATGAAGACACGTTTGCTGCGCCATATTTCATCAAAATCCGTTGTATATTAAGGAAAATATCAAATAATACTTACTTTGGAGTAGGCGATGTTGTTGTTGTTGTAACCACGTGATCATGCACCTTGATTATGCAAGAGATACATTGCAGTCACAGAACACGGCCGCTGCTGTCTGTTTCACGATACCTGCCCATAGTTTACGGCTATATAAATACAAAAACTCTTTTTTTCGATAGCATTATATTTTATCAAACTTTAAGAATTAGCGTTTTTTATTTCATGTTTGGTCCAATATTAAATTATTGCGAAAAAACAATTTCCCCATGTTAAATTCCCATCGACATATTCACATGGTGATCTAACCTGGGGATCTGGGCCCGTTTCACTAAACTTCTTACGACTAAAATGTTCGTAAGTGCAAAACTATGATAGTCTGTAAATTTCACATTAGCAATGTTTTCTTGTAAACAATTATTGGATTTACATTTATTGAGCATAGGCTGTATATGCAGCCTATGCTCAACAAATGTAAATCTATTAATTAAATTTCCAGACGATCCTAAATTTGCACTTACGAACTTCTTAGTCGTGCGAAGCTTACTGTAGTGAAATACTGGACCTATTTTCTAAATTTAACTTTTGTGTTCTTATGTAGATCATTTCCAAGCTATCTAGCAATATCCGACTGTTTTGGCCGCCGACAACTAATTGTGATTGTGACGGGAGAAACGGGTCTAAAATGTGGCTGTGATTGGAGAAATGCGGTTAAATATGACTGTGACTACAGAGATGGAGCTAAATTTGACTGTCGGTGGAGCGATAGGGATACAATGTGGTAGTGATTGGAAAGTGTGGCTAAATGTGGCTATGACTGGAGAAATGCGGCTAAATGTGGCTGTTACTGGAGAAATGCGGCTAAATGTGGCTGTTACTGGAGAAATGAGGCTAAATGTGGCTTTTACTGGAGAAATGCGGCTAAATGTGGCTGTCACTGGGGGACATGGGTCTAAATGTGGCTGTTACTGGAGAAATGCGGCTAAATGTGGCTGTCACTGGAGAAATGCGGCTAAATGTGGCTGTCACTGGAGAAATGCGGCTAAATGTGACTGTCACTGGATAAATGCGGCTAAATGTGACTGGAGAAATAGAGCTCACGACATTTTTGGTCACTCTATCTTTAGTTGCGGTCAAACAGTGAATGGCGAACAGTGCAGACCCTTATCAGACTGCGCAGATGTGGATGCGCAGGCTGATTCGGGTCTACACTGGTCACAAAGCATATATGCCCCATTTCTCAAGTCACAGTCACAATTCACGGTATCGTTCAAAGCCATGACTGAGGAGTTACAAAATTAAATTGGTTTCATGTAACAAATGCTTGAGATTCAAGGTATGTGGTCACATTATTTACTTCAGACTGCTACCGGACTCGGCGCGTGTCCATGAGTGTTACTGAATAGTTGATGTTTACCAATTCTGTTTATTGTCGGTAATTACCCGTTTCAATATGACCACTTGCTGTCTGTTGTTAGAAGTATCATTAGATAGACTGCTAGCGGGCAGGGCTCGCAATAAACTTACACAATCCAGTGTGAATACATTTCCCTCGACCTTTGTAATTATGGCCATTTCCGTGACCACAGTTATCCAAAGTTATATGTGCTAGCTCTGACTGCAGAATGGGGCTTATGTATTTTGCGACCAATGTAGATCCTGATCAGCCTGTGCATCCGCACAGTCTGATCAGGATATACACTGATCGCCATGAATGAAGCACCATCATGCTTCTAAGAAGGAATATTTAAAGATCGTTATCATGCTACGTGAGTATGCTAGTTGATCAGGAACTACGCCGGTCACACGTCCCATAAGCCGCATTTCTCCAGGCCCGGTCACATATGGAGAACCGATGAATGTATACGAACTGTGGACAAAGACCGACATATTTCCCTTCACCTATCAATGTATTGTGGGGCGGGTGGGTGGAGTCGGATGAAATTATGCGTGTGGTTGCAACTCGTCTCATCATTGTTACAATGCATGTACTGTCTATTTCACGAGAGCTGCCCAACATTTTTTTTTCGACAATATTAAATTTTCTCAAAATTTAAGAATGAGCCTTCTACTTACTTTATGAAATTTGGTCCAATATTGATTTTACTACGAAAAAAAAATATGTCCCCATGTTAAATCCCCATAGACATCTTCACAGAGAGATTTATTTATAATTTCAAAAATAGTGGACCGAATTTTAATATTAACTTTTTGTTTTCTTAGTTAGATGATTTCCAAGCTATCTAGCCAGGTTTCGGAGTCAATTTCCTTTTTCTTTTTTTTCCTTTTATGTTTCACTCCTTCCACAGCCCCTCCACCTCATTTTTTTGTAATAAAATAAATATTTCACCAAATTTCACATAATAAAAAGAATGCTCATTCTTAAATTTTGATAATCTTTAATATTACCGAAAACATATTGTTTCTGCATTGTTTATATATATAGCCGTACAATTTGGGCAGGTTTCGTGAAACAGACATTAGTTGAATGTCCCCAGTATAGGTATCCAGTGTCGTCGCCACAGAAACCGTCACGCGAGATGTGATCTCACATTTTCGCGCAAAATGTCGAATGCTAGCAGACTTAATTATTCTTGGGAACCACCCGTATTGTCTATGCTACTGTATGTCTGATATATGCATCGTATATGTCTATATAAGCCATATGTGTCTTGAAATTGATATCGATTGTTACCTCTTGTATTCGTTCATGTAACGAACTGAGTGAAATAAAGGTATATATATGGTATGCTAATTGTTTATAGGAATGAATGACCTTTTTGTGGAATTTATCGGGGTATAAACTTGGAAAAGTCGCGGGAATACTGGACGAAGGCCGGAAGGCCTCGTCCAGTATTACCGCGTCTTTTCCAAGTTTATATCCCCGATAAATTCCACAAAAAGGCAATTCATTCCTTATAATTCCAGCATTTGAAATAAATTCATCAAGAAAATGTGTTTATTTTCCGTTTTCTTAAGCATTATTTTAACTGCGCCTGACGGTTACGGAAAGTAGTTCGGCATGGAGTTTACTGGGATATAAATTTTGGACGGAGACTTGCAACGGACCAATCAAATGCTAGGGAATCGTGTAAATATTTTCGTGCTGGAATTATTCCTAAATGATAAAAGCCTCATAAATCGTCAACGTGTTGGAATTCCATTGATAAGGCACACCATTTTCTTTATCGGAATTAAATAAGTGTATACATGTTAACTTTCCACCAGCTTTAAACATTACGAGTGCCCTCTATACAGATATAATACTTTAGTAATATTTAATTTACTGATAGTGACGCGCGGTTGTATGAGGCTA
Organism: Conchocele bisecta; assembly: GCA_029237695.1. Taxonomy (NCBI): domain Eukaryota; kingdom Metazoa; phylum Mollusca; class Bivalvia; order Lucinida; family Thyasiridae; genus Conchocele; species Conchocele bisecta. Next base: position 137,454,592 of record CM055265.1, read on the forward strand.
TTTTGATATCCAGGACATTTATTATACATGTATGTATATCAATTAAATGTGTTACCTGAAAAAATATTTTTATCGACATATTGTAAAATATGGTCATTGCACATCAAGACATAAATAGAGAGAATAAATAATTGTTCCCGTCAACCTTGCATGAAAACAAGGTTATCGGCCCTGATCTCAACGGAGGCAATTCACGTTTAATGCTAGAAGCATTATAATGCCAATAAACACGTTCGATAATAGTAAATGAATGTTGATTTTGCTGAACAATGCCATTTATAAAGAATGGACGCAATATTTCTGTCTTCCTATATTACAACATGTAGCCTATTTCACCAACATTGCAAAGTATACTTTTCTAGCAAAGTATACTTTGAGGGAGAAATTTTTAATTTTTAGAATAATGTTTTTAATTTTTATTATACTGAATTCATTACATTATCACAGCCAATTTGGCTGCGATAATGTAATAAATTCAGAATAATAATTCTGCATAGTGTTAATCATCAAATATATGCAGTCGTTAGTTCTATATGAAATAATGCAATTCAGGAAAAATAAATGATTGCTCCCTCAAAGTATACTTTGCTAGAAAAGTATACTTTGCAATTTTGATGAAATCGGCTACAGGCCTGTGGGAGTCCACGTTTAATATGTATTTATGCATCTTTAATCAATAACAATATATACAACCATGTTTCGAGATCATCGATACCAAGGAATTGTCCATTGTTGATCATCATAGCTGTGTACAGGTTTGTTTCATATTTTGGAACGTCATTTGAGGCAGAACCATTCAATGCCGTGAAAAGAAAACGAATGTTTGATAAAAAATCCGGTCACCATGTGAACCCAATAATAAAATTGTCGTGAGATAATATGCCCTGACGTATATGTGGATGTGACTGGATAAATGGGGGTTATGGGATATGTGACCAGTGTAGCTCCTGATTAAATAGCATGCTCCTCTAGCCTGATAACAATCTATAGTACTTGTTAGAAGCATAGCTTGTGATTCATTGAATGGCGAACAGTACATATCCTGATCAGACTGTGCGGATGCACAGGCTGATCATGATCTACACTGGTCGCAAAACCCAAAAGCCCAATTACTCCAGTCACAGCCACATATGAGTTCGATATGTGGTTCGACATGTTGATAGTTTCAATAAATCGGCGAATAGTTCAGATAGTTGTGAATATCCATTTACAATTAAAGGTACATGCCCACTCAGTAGGCACAACATGTTCTTTATATCATGTATATCAGAGACATCATCCGGGACATTGTCTGGCAAAATAAACATTCAATCACCATTACCCCACGTATTGATTGGCATTATTATACATTTTATATCAGACGTCAATGTCCACACTGATATCAGGGACGATAACCGTGTGTCCTTAAAATGTTAACGAACATTTTTATTTATTCTCTGTATTTAGTTTTTGATGTGCAATGATCATTCTTTATAATGTGTCGAAAATATTATTTTTTCAGGTTACGCATTTAATTAGTATAAATAATTAAAAAATATCATGCCTCATTTGCATATAAAAATAGCCTGATACCACCGCGAGTCATTATCATTAAAATAAATATTACTAAATGATTATATCTGTATAGCGGGCACTCGTAATTTTTGAAACTGGTGGAATATTGACATAATTATACACTTATTTAATTCCTATAAAGAACAGTTTGTGCCTACTGAGAAGGCATGTACCTTTAAGGTATTCCAGATTTCCAAAAGCAAGTTCGGCACAAATTGCTCCTGCGATACGTCATCTTCTCATGGACGGTTTTATTTCACGTTACGGCCGAGAAATGTGACAGAATGCATACCTTCTTTTGGAATATGACGTATATTGCTACTAAACCAAAGTGTTCCTTCCGGTGACCACCAAACCTGTATGCGGCACGCAGCTGTGCACGGAATGGCGACTCAAACATATTGAGTTTGTATTTAGTGTCTCGTTACTGATGTATGTTCGCACCTTGTGAGAGTCACTGTTTGTTTTCATTGATTTATGTACTTGTGTGGCAAACATATCATTACCAGAAGTATCATTGTGTCTTGATTTAATTATAACAAATATTTTCCTTCGATTAGGTTACACCCAATTACCATAAAATAGGGTTGATGCTGAGAACTACAGGTACTGTACTTACGATACCTGTTTCGACTTCGGAAACTCAAATATCCTTCGAATTTCAGATGTATTCAGTGATTCAGATATTAGTCCCAAAATTGTATTTATTTCATCACGTTCCATGTGGAAAACAACAGAACACCTTCATTCTTAAATTTGTAAGAAGTGGTATACATGGACAACTCGCTATTAATAAAACAAGATCATCATTTATGTTTGCACATAATGGTCTAACACCCGATGGTAATATATACAAACGAGTTGTTGATATCAGAATGGTACCCTTCATGATATTATGCGAGGTGCCCAGTAGCAGAATACAATGTCAATACTTTCTATTAAAGTTATTGGGAACGAACGAACGAACGGTCAAGAAATGTGCTTTCAATTTTCAGTGCGGTGTTGAATACTACAAATAGTACATGCCAATGAAATGTGTTCAATATTGATTCACCAAGGTGTATCATTTGTTTCTAAAGGATCAAACTACATGCAAAGAAAACCACCGTCTTGTTTGCATTTTCTTACGAGACATGTTTCTATCATTTTGATGTTTAAACATGGTTGTCCCCGTTGAATAAGAAATCAAAAGCACATCGAACTATACCATATGCACAATCTAGAAATGTACGTCCTCTCATAGTTGCAGCCTGTAACTCTGTGACCCTCCCGTACCGTACCGTACGGGAGGGTCACAGAGTTACAGGCTGCAACTAGTCCTCTCAGTGACAGGGACTCGATAGTTAGCAGTAATTCCGGATATGTAGCACTTCAAATACTCCCTCATCGTCCATAGTGCTACGGACGATGAGGGAGTACATGTACTTGATGTGATACAGCTGTGTCTCCGCAACGAAGTTAGCAGGTACAATGGAACCTCTCTAAACCGAATACTCAGAAAACAGCTGTGATATATGTTTGCTGAGTTTCTTGGTCATTTATCTCATGTGATAATGTCTGTTCGAGATTGCATAGCACGCAATTATGGCTCAGAATGACCAAATGCATGATTTACAGTGAAACTCTCTAAGCCGGACACTCTGTGGACCTCCCAGGATGTCCGGTTTAGAGAGGCTTCACTATACACGAATACGGGTCCCCACTGTTACTGGAAGCACCGTAAGTCCATTTATTCTGACATACTAAAACAAACACAAATCACATGGTGTGTTGACACCTGTTTTGTTCAGAAGCTGCTTTATACCTTGTACTTTCACGGCCTTTCTCTAATTAATTTAAATATTTGTATTGAGCGTGTTAACTGGGAGCATCAAATGTTGGTTTCAAGATGATAAAATGGCGATCATTGGTCGTCTCCTTAAGTATTTGATATCCGCATAAAACAGGAGACAAAGAGCCAGCTGACGCGGCGATGTCGTGATTGATATAGAGGGCTGAAGTGGTAGTTGTCCCAGCAGGGGTTTGGTCCGTCTGACAAGATTATACCCGAGTTATTGCGTTTTAAGTCAGCAAAACGTGTGATTTTCTACATTCAAGAATGCCGGGGTACATCACAATGATGGCACAGGCTCCCGCTGAAACTAGTGCTCGCATGTGTTTGATCCCACATAGCGGAACATGTAAGGGAAGATGAAACGCCAGAAGAGCAATACTCAGTGTAATAGTGGAGGGGTCAGTAGAAAAAGGCAGTTAGTCCGGTTCTTCCACTGACCCCTTCAATTGGTGTTTGTAAGAAGACGCAAACGTAGCATAAACATCCGAGCAATACTGCTGCAGCAATATAATATATATATAATTATAGGTTATTTGATGTGTATGTGAAAATATGCACGAGTTCCCTAGCGTGCAATATTGGTCGCGCAATATCGTTGCGCGGCGGAACGAGAAGCATATATCCACATACAAACCAAATACACGTTTTATTTATACGTAAACCACTCACAATGTATATGCAGTTCGACAAATATACAACATATGAATGAAGTAAATGCAATAGTGACTATTTAGGAACTATTTTACGGTTCAAACGTAGTTCCGTCACAAATTAATGTGAACTCACGAGACGTCTATGTGGAAAGGTATTGACGGCTTGCGTTCCATTGTGTTTCAATGGGAAATGAACGTACGTACTATATAATAATTATAAATACACATTATATTTGTCACTAGCTTATACTTATGAATAATCGTCCATGAGCCAACTGTTTCTAAGACATTTGTTGCGTGAATTAATGGATCAGAATTGCCTGCTATGCCAACCAAGCATTTAATATAGATGGCGCTGTTAGCGGTGCACCGTCGAAAATCTACAATGTAATAGTCCTTACTCCGTCGACAAACGAAGATTAGTATGCCAGATGCTAGTACATGCTTAGTACATGATGTTGCGTTTACATCAGCTACTATAATTACATGGTCATTAGGCGCATGCTTTGTGACAGCCAGCGATACAGAGAATGTCAGAATATTACATAATACTTATTTGGCGGCCATTTTAGAACCATGAAAATCTCTCGAAATACTCGGGGATAAATGAGTGTCATCAAACGGTTTCCAGATGAGTTATGATCTGCACATGACAACTGCACTGCCATTCGCGCTTTCTCGGAGTTGATATTCACGTAATTGTTCATAGTCAGTAGACTACTGTCTGTTTCACGAAACCTGCCCAAATGTTACGGCCATATAAACAATGCAAAAACAATATTCTTTTTCATAATATTTAAATTTTATCAACATTTAAGAATGAGCCTTCTTTTATGTTTTAAATTTGGTCAAATATTTATTTTATAAATATTATTTGTCTATGGGCATTTAACATGGGAAAAAACGAGGTGGAGGAGCTGGGGGAGGAGCCAAAATACGAAACAATTTGGAAATTGATTCTGAAACCTGACTAGATAGCTTGGAAATGATCTAACTAAGAAAACAAAAGTTAAAGTTTGAAAATTGGTCGACTATTTATGAAATTCAAAAAATATCCCATGTTAAATCCCCATAGACATCTTCACTCTGCACTCTGTGAAGATGTCTATGGTGATTTTACATGGGGAAACTGTTTCTTCGCAATAAAATCAATGTTTGACTAAATTTCACGAAATAAAATGAATGCTCATTCTTAAATATTGCCTTACTTTAATATTATCCAAAGAATATTGTTTTTGCATTGTTTATATGGAGGTACAATTTGCAAATCCGTGCTGCAGTTACTGTCTGTTTCACAAAACCTGCCCAAATTTTACGGCCATATAAACAATTCAAAAACAATATTGTTTTCGATAATATTAAATTAAAGGAAAATTTAAGAATGACCCTTCTTTTTATTTCGTTAAATTTTGTCAAATATTGGTTTTATTACGAAAGAATTATTTGTCTATGCGAATTTAACATGGGGGAAAAAGGTAGAGGATTTGTGGGAGGAGTCAAAAAATGAAAAAATTGGAAATTGACTCCGAAACCTAGCTAGATAGCTTGGAAATGATCTAATACAGAAAACAAAAGTTAAATTTTAAAAATCGGTCCAGTATTTCTGAAATTCTAAACAATTTCCCCATGTTAAATCCCCATAGACATCTTCACTCCGTGAAGATGTCTATGGGGATTTAACATGGGGAAATTTTGTTTTCGCAATAAAATCAATATTTGACCAAATTTCACGAAATGAAAAGAAGGCTCATTCTTAAATTGTCCTTTAACTTAATATTATCGAAACAAATATGGTTTTTGAATTGTTTATATAGCCGTAAGATTTGGGCAGGTTTCGTGAAACAGACAGTAACTGCAGCACGGATTTGCTCCTGCTTGCACAAACGAACTGTTACCTATTATATCTTTTGCGCGTAGTTTTCGTTTTTTTTAAAAGGAAAACGATGTGAAAACGATGCGTAAACGACACTACATGCGTTAAAGAAAACGACATGACATGCGTTAAAGAAAACGACACGACTTCGTGTCGTCAACAATACCGAGTAGCAATATGTTTTGACTGTTCCCAGAAATGACTACGAAATAACTGTTTTATTACATGTACTCAACCTGTAAACAGTGTGTATGACACACTGAACGTAAAGTTGGCATCGGGCGCCTCGGCGGACCGATCTACGTTGAATTTTATGACGCAATATTCGACGTCATTATTTTCAGGGGTGAAAGAGTTTTGACTATTGACCGGGCACGCGGAACTATTCCCCAGACACGACAAAACGCAGGGAAGTATTGTCAAAACGATGGAATATCAACGTATATATGGAGTTGGATAATAATTAAAACTTTTAAAATAGACTTAAAACTATTAATGGACATAAAACAAGAAAAATAAATTTCAAGTATATTTTGTAAGGAAACAACAATATTACAATCCAAACTATACTCTGAAAACCCGACCTAAAATTTATATTCTATCGGAAGTTATAGAAGCATGTAAACTTGCATAAATTATGCAAATATTTTCCCAACCTCAACATGGTACCTATAGACCATTGTGTGCCAAATATAAAACTAATTATGTGAATAAACATATCATACTTTGAACGTGTTACTGCATCATATAAATTTAGTTTGTGCAATAAAATTATGCATAAAAATGGAATTCAAATTGTAAAAAAATATAGTAAAATATAAATATACATGTATTTATTAATATTAATATATGACGTCATATGAGAACTGGATACTTAGGCTACTTATTTGTTATCTTCAAGTTCGTATAACGTTTTAACTAATTTTGTTTCAGATGCTTTTTTCAGCATGTTTTTTGTCTTAACAAATTGTATATTGAAAGAAATAAAAAAAATATCTTCATTTTTCTTCTTTAATGCACAGTAATAACAATGTTGGCACCTTTTAGAAACGAGTTCACTGTGTAATAAGGCATGTTGTCCTGCATGGATAATGGTATGCACATACCTGTAGCTTTAGTGACTTATGATGTGTTACTCCTGTAAAAGTAGTGTTTTACCCCAAACTATTAATTCGGTATGTAAACAATATGCATTATGATGGGCCTTCAGTGGAACGTTATTATTGAACATTTATATTGCTAATAATCTGAAATAATTCCAGCACAAAATATTTACACAATTCCCTAACATTTGATTGGTCCGTAGCAAGTCTCTGTCCAGAATTTATATCCCAGTAAACTCCATGCCGAACTACTTTCCGTAACCGTGAGGCGCAGTTAAAATAATTCTTAAGAAAACGGAATATAAACACATTTTCTTGATGAATTTATTTCAAATGCTGGAATTATAAGGAATGAATGGCCTTTTTGTGGAATTTATCGGGATATAAACTTGGAAAAGTCGCGGGAATACTGGACGAGGCCTTCCGGCCTTCGACCAGTATTCCCGCGACTTTTCCAAGTTTATACCACGATAAATTCCACAAAAAGGCCATTCATTCCTATAATAAAATCACAATTGTTGGATGTGAATCAATCAATGGAACACCCGTCATGTTCCTAACAGGCAATACAGATCGCCATCAGGCTACAGGCACAGGTTGAAGTAACGGACCGAGGTCTATAAATACATTAACCCTTTCAACACCAAGTAACTTAATAGGATGTTCCATGCCAATGTTTCACGCTATTTCATTAATTTTGTTCATTCAAATTATCCCATTCTTCTAAAACGGTAATCTGTACGACGTTTAAAATTATTAACAAACAGTGGAGATCCTGATGAGACGGCTCGTTACGAGCCGGCTCATCTGGATCTGCACTGTTTGCAAACATTGTCTCTATAGAGGTATGTGGTGTTGGAAGGGTTAACTATACCTAAAAGCATTAATAAGTGAAGAAAAAAGAAAGGAAAAAAGTCTTTACTCCCTCCTATACACAGTACCATTGGAGGGAGTAAATAATTTGTTTAGCTTTTTTTTCTTCACTTATTAATGCTTTTAGGTAAAAAAAAAAAAAAAAAAGCTAAACAAAATATTTACTCCCTCCAATGGTACTCTGTATAGGAGGGAGTAAATAATTTGTTTAGCTTTTTCTTTCTTCACTTATTAATGCGTTTAGGTAAAGAATTTGTTTAGCTTATTTCTTTTTCACTTGTTAATGAGTTTAGGTATATTTAATGTATGTATAGACCTCGGTCAGTTTCTTCAACCTATGGCTACATGAGTGTGTTATTTGATCAGAGGCTACACTAGTCACAAATCCCATAAGCCCCATTTCTCCAGTCACAGCCACAAGTGTCATCAAGTATGTTGATCGATACGCAAATGTATGCCACATTCATACTATTTACCATCAGTGAGCGATGGTATTCAATACTTGTATGAGGTCGACGCTGGTGCTCGCGTCTGGCACTTTATAAACATATAAATACATATAAAATAAACGTCAGACGAAGCAATGCAAAAAATACAGCTTTATCAGAAGTATTATGGTCGCTTAATTAAGTGTGGAAACTCATTGTGTGGGCGTATTTGTGTGTACGGTACCTCTCCACTGTGATTAATTGTCCATCATCTTGAATGCTGGAACAACGTTTATCAATGCGATTTTAATACCGCGAGTTTTAAGAAAATTAGATATTTACATAAAATAAACACGCTTTCAAGTAATGGGGAAACATTTGAATACAAGTGGCAAGGCGATAATGGGCGAGATTTATATGCTTCGTTTTAGAAAGGTATCTATTTTCAATTGGCAGCGACATGTTTTCCGGCTAATTAAACGGTTGGATTTGAAAATAATATTTTATAAATATTTGAATGGCATGATAGAGCATGCCATTAATCATCGTGTTCAGAAAAGTCCAGTTTGAAAGCACATCTTGGTGATTCCTAGCTGGGCTCATGGCGAGGCTACTGAAGTGTACTCGTCGGCCGTGGATCGTCAAAATCAAACGGCCGAAAAGAGGATATATAATGAATAGTAGGTTAGTGCCGTGAATGGGAAAAAATAACTGGCAAGGCTCAGGAAACGGGATGGGCGAGGCTCTGCCGAGCACATCCCGTTTCCGTGCCGCGCCAGATATTTTTTCCCATTCACGGCACTAACCTACTATTCTATTTATCCCGTGAACACCTACACATTGCTGTAAAATGCAAAAATAGTATTGACTGGATATCAAAAATGTTTCACGGCACCGTGTTTCACGGCACATACGCAATGTGTTGACGGGATAAAATTATTACCTGTGCATATATGAGACACGCCATGCGATTTTGTACCTAAGAACATTTGCGATAGTTCATGAAAAATATTTACATAATTTACGATATTTTCCGTAAATGACGTCGAGAGATGACACTATTTTCATAGCAAATGCGGAATAGTATTTCGTCATCTTTCGACGTCATTTACAGAAAATATCACATTTTCTGTAAATATATTTCCTGAAAAATCATACATGTTCTTAGGTACAAAAGTATATGGCGTGTCTTATATGTGGTGGTGACGGGAGAAACTTAGGCTTATGACATTTCTGGTCAGTATATATTCTGACCGTCTAGTACATGCATGTACATGCATACAGTTTGATATGGTTATGCTGTTTGTGAGACGCAGAACAGGTGATTTACTGGCTGAATGACAAACAGTGTAGGGCCTGCCTGATCTGGATGATATACTGGTTGCTTATTAATTTAAGTATTTTTAGCATTCTTTATTCCCCCAGAAAGACTGAAAGGAATATATATAGGTGTTACGTCCGTTGACCAACAATATACAATGTAATAAATACAGCGGAGCGAGAATACATCTCTATGGGCATGATCGTGTGCGGTGAAAATCACTACACTGACTAAACAATACTAGTATCTTCCCATCCTGAAATCTAGTACGTGGCGGTGACAGGACAAATTGGGCTTCATAGATGTGTGACAAGTGTAGTTCATGATCCAATAGCACACTCATGTAGCATGATGACGATCTATGTTGCTTGTTTGAAGTATGACAGGTGTTGATGGAATGGCGAGCAGTGACGATAACAGCTGTAGGGTGCTACACTAGATGAACCGCAAGTCGCGTCCGCCGAGGCTTTGATAGTATACAAAATACTTTAGCAAAAGAACTTGAACCAAAAACTTGAACCGGACGCACGTACGGACGTACGTGTACGGACGTACGCCAATATGTCGACTATATCGCGCTGTCCGCTAGCGGGCGCGACAAAAACTACATAATCTGGTTTTTATTTTCCAATTTCGGTATGTTTAATATAAAGTAGTTTATTTATTAGAAATAGTTCATGTATACAAGTAAGTAACACGATTACAAATATTAATTTAAATTAAATGTTTAATATTAACAGTGATTAATCTAATAGTGTTGGGTGTCAGCTTTGTGCTTGTGACGTGCCGGAACAGTTTGCAAGGTTGAATAACTAGGCCAGTGCTATGTAAGTTGCAGCCTGTAACCCTTACAGGCTGCAACTACTGTCTGTTTCACTAAAGCTGCCCAAATTGTACGGCTATATAAACAATTCAAAAAGAATATTTTTTTCGATAATATTAAATTAAAGGAAAATTTAAGAATGAGCCTTCTTTTCATTTCGTGAAATTTGGTCAAATATAGATTTTATTGCGAAAACAAAATTTCCCCATGTTAAATCCCCATATACATCTTTACGGAGTGAAGATGTCTATGGGGATTTAACATGGGGAAATTTTTTAGAATTTCAGTAATCCTGGACCGATTTTCAAAATTTAACTTTTGTTTTCTTAGTTAGATCATTTCCAAGCTATCTAGCTAGGTTTCGGAGTCAATTTCCAAAATGTTTCGTTTTTTAACTCCTCCCACACTCTTTTTCCCCCATGTTAAATTCCCATAGAGAAATAAATTTTTCGTAATAAAATCAATATTTTACCAAATTTCACGAAATAAAAAGAAGGCTCATTCTTAAATTTTCCTTTAATTTAGTATTATCGAAAACAATATGGTTTTTTAATTGTTTATATGACCGTAAAATTTGGGCAGCTTTCGTGAAACAGACTTATAGTACTATGTATAAGTTATTTGGACACTCATGGGTAGCTTTGCTTACAAGTTATTGTGAGGCATCATAGGCGTTAGAATGTGGATACTTTAAAAATATAAAACTGATATTACATTCCAAACCAGTGTAGACCCCGATTGAATGTCAATGGCTAATTTGAGCTACGTGAAACAGTTTTGATAAGATACAAATGCTATGCTGCAAATATCATCCATACAGAGCCCCGCAGGGGACATGGATTTTTTTTATTAATTCGTTCCCACGAAATAACAATTCGTTCCCTCAATTTAACAATTCGTTCCTTCAAATTAAAATTCGTTTCCACGATATAACAATTCGTTCCCTCGAATTAATTGTTCGTTCCCACGAAATGACAATTCGTTCCCGTGGGAACGAATTGTTATTTCCTGGGAACGAATTGTTAAATTGAGGGAACGAATTGTTAATTCGCAGGAAACAATTGTAAAATTGAGGGAACAAACTATTATTTCGTGGGAACGAATTAATAAAAAAAATGTATACGTCCACTGCGGGGCTCCGTACATCCATACACAACACATAGTTAAAATGATTTGAAATTTGAATCTAAACCTACAATTAAGTATATGTTAGATTATTAGTATATATAATTGTTTGGAACCGTTGTAAGGTCCATTTCCCCATACATTGTCAGAAGGCGCTAAGTAACACGACCATTGACCAGGCCTGTTTGTTTATTAAGTTAAAATCGTTCAGATCACAACGTTTGAAGTGCGGTCTCCGTCCTTCACCATCCTGGATCGCTTTCCCGCGACAATAGAGCAACACCTCTCATGATTGGGTCTGTTTGTTTTCCAGCTGCGATGTCTGCCGAACTTCTGGTCAAGGAGGGTGCTTGTCACTGGAGCTAATTGAAATGTGTCGGGTTCTAATTCCCTGTCCCCGGGGGCGTGACGGAGCGCCGCATCAAGAACAATCGAAGAGCGAACGGCATTGTGGTCCATGTGTCAAGATAACAGACTGCACACACTGCACCCTTCTGCAGTAGCCACGCTGGGTAACATGAAGCCCGAGTGTGTTTTGTTTCAGATGTGTCACCGAGAAATAGCCGTCTTATTCTATTAAGATTTAATCCATTTCCTGTTTAACCAATTCATATGGAAGCGTCCTGGTGCCAATGCTAAAATATATGTATCTCCTAATTAGGTGATACTAACTCCTAATTAGGAGACAACATCTCCTAATTAGGACTTAGTATATCGATATTAAGTCCTAATTAGGAGATAGTAACTCATAATTAGGAAATATTATACATTATTTTTTAGCATCGACACAGATAGTAAGTAGTATCTCCTAATTAGGAGATAAAATATATTTGAACTTTGGCACCAGGACGCTTCCATAAATTCACCACCGTATGCATTTGTCAATCCATTAAGGGCCCGGGTTTCTGATATGTATAGAAAGTGATGAAACAGATTAGGAAACAAATAGTTACTGTACAGAGAATAGTGTAAACTAATTACTATAGATCTATTATCATGATTCTGTTTTGTCACATAAAGATCGTGTTGTGGCTTATGTAACCGGGCTATTTCATTTTCTTGTTACATGTTACATGTTACATGCTCCAAGAGGGAGTTGGCCCCTTTATTCCACGGACCCTTCACGTATGTGCACCACTAGCAGTAACCCGAATGTTCTGTGTGTAAGGCAGGCGATTTACGCAAGTCGCCCTGTGTTACAGACTGAAAATTCGGGTTACACTAGCAGATGATGCTGTCCAGGTTTGTTGGTTGTAGTCGTTGCAGCGAGTGCGAAATAGACTTCGCTTTCGCCAATCAATTAGTAGTATATAGGGAGTCAAAATGATACCACCTACGTTGGTATCATTTTCACCCCTCTACACTACCCCCACCACCCCCGAAAAATCAAAAAATTGGTTAACGAGGAAATTATCCCCCACCACCCCCGAAAAATCCAAAGATTGGTGTCATAAATACATCATGTTATTTTCACGTCCAATTGAACAGATAAAACTTGTTGGGATTCGACGAAAAAAAAAAGTTTGTATGTTGGTGCCTCTCGTACCGGTGTTTGAATCTATTATAGGCGGGGTAGTTGAAACATGGTAGTTGAAAACCTCCTCAATTTTGCCACGGATTTTACACTCCATTATATATGTATATGTATATGTTTATATTCAATTGGTCGTGAAAAAAACATAATGTTTTCACGACCAATTTAACAGATAAATTTCATAGGTTATACAAAAGTATATTACAGAAAATATGATAACGCCAGAAATAGAAAGTTGGAGAAGAGAAGCCGAATCTCTAGGGATTACTTATAGTACACGGTTGAGAGTTAGGGGGTTGACAAAGCTGATAAATGCCACAAAGAATGAGGCGTTTATGAAGCGGTTTACCCGCGCCTATAAAAGAGGGGCATTTAAAGACCTCTCACTAGCGGAGGAAGTTGGTAACAGAATTCAAAAAGAAAGTATTGCGGAGCTAAGGGCTAGTGTAATTAATTCTAAAGAATTACCTTCAAGCACAAATAATTTGTCTCAAATTAGACACACAGGTGACCAAATACCAAATAAAAGATCTATAGTTCGCGCGATAGTGGAAAAAGGTGAAGAAATATTGGGGGCTCACGATGAAACATTGGAAAAGGTAGAAAATGGAAGACGGGTAGTTACATTATCCTTTCGTTAAAAACATTGACATCAACGAGTCTGAACGCATGTCCGATAAATCGCTCCGTAAACTAACAACAAATTTTTATTTGAGATATTCATATTCTTACAAGCTAGAACATATGGAGGAAACAAAAAATGGAAAACCTAAAACTCTAATATTTCACAAAAATCTCGGTGGTAGCGAACCACTATCATCAATGAAAACCGTTAAAAAATGGCTGTCAGATAAGGAGCAAACACGAATAATGTCCGATAAAATAGACAGACCAAATACAAAGTGGAAGTTTGTAAGATGGGTAGAGGTTTTTGTAAAGCTAATACAGGGCAGTAGGGAAATAGATTTGGGACTACAATCCAAAGAAGCAGCAGGAGGATAACTTCCAGAATGGTTGAGGAATAGAAAAGGTATGTATTCTTTAGATAAGTATAATGACGATCTTTGTCTGTTCAGGTGTCTAGCTATGCACCTTGATAAAAAGATCAGACCTGACAGATGTACAGAAAAAGCGGAAGAACTTAGTAAGCAATATTTCGGTAGTAATGTTGTTTCACCAATTCCTTTTTCAGATCTAAAAAAGGTTGAAGAGGTTTTTTAAGGTAGGTATAGAAGTATATCAACCGACCAAATATGACGTATGGTGGTTGAAAAAGGTACCAGCACACTATAATGAAATAGGTAATAAACCAATGACAATAGGACTGTTTAATAATCACGCATTTCTGATAAAAAACCTTAAAAACCTATCTAAAACTTACGCCTGCAATAATTGTAAACAGAGATTCACAAAAGCGAGTAATATGAAGAGACACGGACCAACATGTATGAAAGGTGAGACAAAAGTAATATGTGATGGTAATTATTTAGAGCGCCCGCGTTCGTCGTTCGAGAAAGCGTTCTACCCAAAAAGTTCTAACAGTTATGGGGCGATCGATTGGATGTACTCTGTGGAAAAGCGCGAGGGAATTCACATTCACCACGAACAGTGTGGACACGGGGGTGAAAAGGTGGATTTTAGGAGCTCCAGTAGATGGATACTGTACGGAAACCAATACCGTATATCAATATCACGGCTGTTACTGGCACGGGTGTGAGATTCATGCAAAGCATAGAAAAGAAGAACGCGCATCCACTATGAGAAGAGATACATTTATTAGAAGAAGCAAAGAATTCAACCTAGTAGTTATGTGGGAATGCGAATTTCAAAGAAAACGGGTAAAGTAAAGAATTAAAGATCGGTTGCGACATCTTACTCTTTATCCATATCAGATAGTATACGATTTTGAGGCATATCTCAACCCAGAATTTGAAACTCTCGGTAATAATCTAGAGTACGAAGCCGAGCACGTTCCGGTAAGCGTTAGTATAGGAGATAATTTCTCAGGAACAGTAACTCATATTTGTGATAACGATCCCGCAATATTGAAAAATTCGTAGAAGATTTGAAAGTCATGGGAAAAGCTATAAGAGAAGAAGTGTGGTCAAGATATGGTTTTAATACAGAACATTTACGTAAAAACCAAATCGCCAAGATCGAACAGTGGATAGAGCAAGTACCGGTTATAGGTTTTAACAGCAGTAAGTACGATATAAACTTAATAAAGAAATACCTAGTAGGCGAACTGGCATCAACAACAAAGAAATTAATGGTCGGAAAACGTGCAAACGCAACAATATCATTTACTCCAGAGTTTAGATTTCTTGATGTAATACTTTATCTAGGACCTGGTGTAAGTTACGATAGTTGGATAAAAGCCTACGAATGCAAAGGACAGAAATCTTTCTTTCCTTATGAGTGGTTCGATTCTCTAGACAAACTGGATTACCCAGGACTACCGGATATAGAGAATTGGTATTCCAAACTATCTGGGAAAATGTTAATAGATGAAACAGAATTAAGTAAATGTCGTAGAAATTTCGAAGAAAATAATATGAAAACTTTCAGAGATTGGTTGAAATATTATAACGATTTAGATGTAGCACCGTTCCTAGAAGCGGTGGAAAAAATGTGTGAATTTTATAAACACAGAGGTGTGGATATTTTCAAAGATGCGGTAACACTAACCTGGAGTAGCTATACAATATTTATTGAGAGGAACCATTAAAGAACAAAAATCTATACCGAGGGTGCTCTATATGCACCAACAGAAGAAACATACGAAATGATGAAGGACGCTCTAGTTGGCGGTCCATCAATAGTATTTACACGATATGCAGAAGCTGGTATTTCAAATATTAGATCTAATTCCTCAAATGAAATTAACAAACCTTGCAAGGCTGTTTTGGGGTGGGGACGATGCAAACGCGTTATATTTATCTACGTTAAATAAAGAGATGCCGTGTGGGAGAGAAACAAACTACACCATATAGATACCCCACATAACCCTAAATTTATTAAAAAGTTTTGTAAAAGAGTTTTATCTGGAGACTGGTTTGGGTTTACGGAGGTGGATATAGAAGTTCCACACAACTTAAAAGATAAGTTTTCTGAAATGTCCCCAATATTTATAAACAGAGAAGTAGAGGTTGATGAAGTTCCCACACACATGTTAAAATATTTAAAAGATACTGGCCGAACAAGAGGAGATGGAAAAAAATTGGTGGGATCTATGACCGCCACTAAAGTATTGCTGTACGCGCCACTGTTGAAATGGTATTTAAAACAAGGCCTAGAAATAACTGGAGTTCATCGTGTTATAGATTATATTAGCGGAAAACCATTCGAATGGTTCGCAAAAGAAGTTACAGCCGCAAGACGAACAGGTGATGTAGAACCAAATAAGAAACCAGTAGCCGACATAATGAAATTATTAGGAAACTCGTGTTGTGGAAAAATGATAGAGGCAACGGAGAGACATTTAAATACGACATATACACAAAACGAAACCTGTGTTGACAAAGCATTAAGATCTGCATTCTTTGACGATTTGAAAGAGATAGGAGATGCGTACGAAATATCTTCAAGAAAACCCAGGTGTGCGGTAAAGAGACCATTCCATTGTGGAATAGCGGTTTATCAACTAGCTAAATTGAGAATGTTGGAATTTTACTACGAATTTCTAGACAAATACGTAAAAAGAGAAGACTTTGAATTAATACAGATGGATACTGATAGTATGTATATAGGAGTTAGTGGAAAAACGATAGAGGAATTGATTAGACCTAACTTACTAGACGAGTTTGAAAAAGAAAAAAATAAATGGTTGGCTTGGGATAAATGGAGCGAAAGAGAGCCCGGACTTTTCAAAATGGAATTTAGCGGGGATAGGGCGATAGCGTTATCTAGTAAGTGTTATTTCGTAGAAAAAATTAATTTCACTAAAGATAATTTGGAACAAATTAAAATTAATAAAAAACTCTGCGAAAGGAATGTCCAAGAGAACTAAACAATTTAAATTGGGATAGATATAAACGAGTACTAAGTGAAACTACAGAAGATGGAAAACACATTATAGATGTAGCACAAAATAGAGGATTTAAAATGAAAGACGGCGTTATGAAAACGTACTGTCAACAAAAATTAGGACTCTCGGCATACTACGATAAAAGACGCGTGTTACCAGACGGAATACATACAGAACATCTCTAAAGAATCTGACGATCCGGGGGTAGCTGGGTGTCAGAAGGCACCATAAGAAGTTCTTCGCGAACAAACCCTCGAGATGGCCCATCATCCAAATAGTAGAGCACGGGCTCATCAGGTTTGGTAATAGATCGATCTAGATGATATACATTGAGAGACCACACGGGATCAGTCGCGCGGCGGCTGCCACCTTCGAGCTCTCCCGGCTGATAGAGGTACCGGACGTCAATATCTGATGGAAGCCGCTGCTCCTCTAAACCAACGGGTCGCCCGCGCGAGACGGCAAAGGGCTTGCTCGTCACCCTTTTAAACTTGATAGCATCTACAGGCTTCTTACCTATCAATCTGGTCACCTCTCCGTTACAGTGCGGAGACCACGGCGGGCAGTCTAGCCACCACTCGGTCGATCGCGAATGAGGGTCTACAAGTTCTTTAGCGTATTGATGTCCGAACAGTCTCTCAGCCAGGGTTCGATTGAAGCGTTCCACGATCCCCTGGTCCCGGTGGATGTTGACGCGGCCGCGTCTGATAGAAACTTTATGCTTAGACAATAGATGAGAGACCGCACCCATGAACTCGCGGCGGCCGGGATCGACCTGGAGAAGATTCGGCCATTTGAGAGGACTCCTCTTATATATTCGGGAAAGAGCCTCGGCCACCTCCTTAGACTCTTTAGTGGCCAACGGCTCAGCCCCCTTATAACGACTCGCTACGTCAACGATTGTCAGTGCGTACTTGTACGTCTTGCGACCAACGCGATCGTGAGGTAGAAACAGGAGATCCGCTTGGTGAACTTGGTTCGGCACCGGCACGTCGAATTTCGGGCGTGGAATATTGTGAGGCGCGGGTAAATAGATCTGCCAGATGGCCTGCTTCTTCAGCCATTCCTTGACAGCGTTTTCTGAAACCTTGGTCGCCGCCGCGAGGTTCTTGATGGCCGCGAGTCCCTTCCAGTAGCCGCGTGGGCTATAGTATGTATTCGACAGCTTGCGCGTTAGTTTGGTATCAAGTTTGCGCGTGTTCATCGTATGCGAAGTATTCTAATATATCGGACAATCTCCAACATGCCCTCGCCAGTTCGTCCGGTAACCGCGTCGTTAATAATAAACCTTTGTTGGAAGTTTCGCTGCAGCCCCAATCGCGTTTGGGTTGGAACAGGAGAGGGGAATCTAAATCGGAGGAATCTAACATCCGCTTTGCGAAAAGGGTGGCCGCTTTTTCGTCCTCGCGCCACGTCTCGAGAGAATCTCGGGCCAGACGAATCATACTCTTTGCACCAGGTAAACGATGTTTTTGGGCAGTGTAGCCTACATCGATCATAGTGTAATAAAGTTCGTCAACTAACATCGTTCTATATATATATATATTTATAAAAAAAATGTTTTTTTAATTAATTAATTATTTTATATAGTAGCCGACGAGGCAACCAACCACCCATTCCCACGACGATGAACGCGATCTCGCGGTCCTTTTGGGCCTCTGACGTAACTTAGAAATCTGAAAGTTGGGGCGGGCTCGCGATCCATTGGATCGAGACTTTTGTGCGGATATGCCAGCGCGTACTCGGGGTTGGCTTCTTCAACGTTCTGAAAAGTTTGCGCGGCGTGATTTTCGCGGCGCAGCTCTTCGTTGACCCAGTCCAGATGGGCGGTTCGTTTTTTCGACCACGCTTCCTTTGCGCTATTGAGTTGTTCTACAGCTAAATCATGACGTTTACGCTCCTCATCCACGTTCGAGCTTTTCATTTTAGAGAATATAAAGTTGCTACCGCTGAACGCCAATGCGTTTACAAGCACCACCTACTATTACTGCGATTGAGCCATTTATTTCCATATATTAACTGGTAGAATTCCAGCTTTAACTAGATAATCTCGGTCCAAACTGCGGCCGCTACATCTAAGGTCGCGAGCCCTACGTCTCTCACAGTAAAGTCCCAATTTGGGAGTGGTTCCTCCTAGGGCCATCTTTGATAGTCGAGCATACCCGATACTGAAACCCGATATCACCACGGCGTGATAAAGCGCATTCACTAACATTTTACCATCTTGTTCAGCCATTATAATTATTGCATATAAAAGGGGTCGCGATCAATGTTTAAATGGGGCGCATCCAAATTCAACATTGTTGATGATTGGTGTTTCGTAACTTTCTTCTGTACACTGGCTGGTTGTTTTTTCGGGTATTTCCACACGCACAGGGCAACAACAACTGCCAGACTACCACCAACAAACCAACTCCAATTCGTGAATTGGGGTTCAGTCCAACTCCAACGGAAGTTGGTATTGGGTGACAAATTCAAAGAATTTGGGTGTGCTTCTAATTCGTGAATTTGGTGTGTTGTTGCAATCGGGATTGAAGTTGAACCCGATTGCTCTGTCTTCAGATGTTTTGCTGTCTCCGTCCCCGATTGCAACGACTGTTTAGCTTTTCGAAGCTCGAAGGGATTTTTTATATGCGGTATGTCATCCAGTGGCGGAGTAACACTCTGGTTCGATTGTGTTGGAGCAATCTGGTTCAACTCCGTCACTCTCGTGGGTGTGTCTTGTGTCATCATTTTCAGGGCTTATAGTTCGTGGGCATATATGTCCAAATTGACAGTGTTTACCCGTGGTCAACGCGGTTGTCAGCGGAGCTAAGTACATTCCAAACTTGTGATAAATTGAGCAGCAGGCTGTTCTAAGAGTGTGACCTATAAAAGGGTCAGTCTCTAGATCATCAATCAACCCCGCGGTGTTTGGTATAGGGAGAAGTATACTAACGGCGGTTGCGTACAAATGAATAGCCGCCGATCCGAGAGTTTTTGTCATCTCCACTCCCAATTTGGATTCGTATCGCGCATACATTTTATCGATCTCCGCATCTGACATCTTATCCACCTGAAAAACTGAGAGACGCCTACCGAGATAATGCTCCGATTGTCCCCCAGCAACCAGCGCAGCTAGCCGCTCTCGTCGCGCCGCATTTTCATTTTCATTCGGAGTCGTTGCACTCAACCCAATACCAACCCCCGATTCCGATTGCTCTGTCGGATCATTATTGTTGGCAGTCGGAGTTGAGGTTTCTTCTATTAGCTGATCGAGAAGTTCGTCGCAGTTCATTTTTTTTTAAATTAATTTAACTATTCTAACAAGTCTCATCACTTTAACATATTGCCAAGCGCACCACCCGATACTTATGATCACCATTATGCTCGCAACAAAGCTCGCAGCTGAGCACCAAATTGTTAACAATGTTAACCATTGTTCAGCATTTGTTCAACATTTGTTAAGCATTTGTTCAGCATTTGTTCAGCATTGTTCAGCAATTGCTAAATTAATTGTTAAGCATTTACTTGGCAGTTACTAATTTTCTTAAAATTAAGCGTTAAGTAATTTCTTAATTAATTGATAACTTCGTAAGCAGTTGGTTGATCAGTCTTTAGCAAAAGCTTGGCGTGCTTAGTTTCCGAAAGCATCTGTCGAACCTCCAGGCGCTCCTCGCGCGTTGGGATAACGTCATTCTCTCGAAGACAGTCATCGAATGAGTCTCGGTCCTTGCAGTGAAAGAGGGCGACCCATTTCGTTTGCTCGCGCAGATCCTTGAGGACGGCGTTGTACTTTTGAGTGGATATCCATACGCTTTGCCTAGCATGGCGGCCAGAAAATGCGAGCTCAGAGAGCATGTCCTTCTTTTTGGTCATCGCCGCCTTGGCTGAGCAATCATCAATCACGTATAGGGTGGGCTCACCCTGGAATTTTTGGTATAAACCACGAAGCCAATCGTGAAGCCTATCACCGGGGTCAATAACGTATACCTCAGGATCGGACCATATCCAAGGGCGCCGCTGATAAGTATCGTTGTGCCGCACAGTGGGACACAGGATCACAATATGACGAAAGGCATCGCGGTAGGAGCCCTCGAGCAAGTCTAGGATGAAAACCGTTTTTCCACGTCCTGTCTGCCCACATATTATGGCAGAGTGAGCATCTCCAATCGTGAATTGGTATTGAATGTTAATTTTCTTAAAATTAATTAATAAATCGTTAGATGATTTTTTTATTAAATCAGTAGAGTGCTGAGACGTATCGGCCATCTTCGATGTTGAGTTGTGCGTCTGTAATTATATATAAGTACACGTTCAATGGCCCATTTCCATCCGCCTCTTTGGTTATCTGGATCGTCACACCCCCGCTAGCGTTCTCAACTTAGCGTCTGCTACCGTGTATTTGGTCGTCGTCGCTGGCTCGCATGTCTAGCCATAGCGCGTATTTGGTATTCAGAAACTCCGCGAGGGAGACGGCCGAGAGCTGCAGGTCTTTGGCAACCGCGGCAACCTCCGGGGAGCGCTTGGAGCCGGCAGCAAACTGCTTTCTTACTTCGTCCCACTGCTGGTGCGCGCGAAGACCCGCGCTGTAGAGTTGATTGGGTACTCCCTCGATCGTCACCTCTACCTTCGTGATTTTGGGGTTATAGAATTTGTCGGTTTTTCTAACACCGAACGCGAACCGAGCCTCCTCGAACAGCATCAGTATACTTTCATCGAGCGGGCCGGTACGTTGACGTTAATATTCCACAATGTGTCGCCTTTGTCTTTCGTCATCTTGCGATGGCGAAGAACTCGGTCGTAAAGTATGGCAACGCGCCCGGCCGTACTGGGTTCTGATCAATCGCGCGAGTTCGGGCATCGTGACGCCATGTCGTACTCCAGCGAAACATTATCGATCGTATACGTCGATAACATGTCGCTGGTTATGAGAACTCGGCCGTAGTCGTTGAACGTTAGTTCGTATTCGAGGCGGTCAGCCAAAGCACTCTGATAGTAGGGTATGTGGCTCTCCAGCAACTCAAAGTCGAGCGGGATGTAGAAGCGGTTGCCGTAAGCGCCCGCGACCGCATTGTCACTCGCGTTGTTATCTGCCTTGTTAGCAGCACCGATTCTAAGTTTGGTTACGTTCTTATTTTTGCTGGTGTCAATACCCTGATAGACAGCGTTTTCGCGCTCTTGCGCCGTCTTCCATAGGTCCTGATAGCAATGGTAGACGTCGCTGTCGTCGATCGACATCACCTCATTACCAGAAATCTTTATCATGGTCTTCTTGACGATGGCGCGACCAAGGTTCTGAACGACGGTTCGGTCCGCGTCCGTCGACGTCAGCGAAATAGTGAAAGCGAGGCGAACAGTCCCCGGCACAATGACGTCGTTAGCTCCGAGGTTGGGGAAGCGGACTAAGAGCTGCTGGTTCTGGTCGATCGTCGATGGGTTGTTCGTAATAACGACACTCTGTCTCATGCCTTTTGCCCCGAGGGGCTCACGCAGTCTGCAGTATGGATTGAGTTTGCGACCGTATTGACTCGAAGACATAATTAATTTTATTGAAACTATTAAACCTGTATTGTCTTGTCTTTAATATAATAATAATTATTAAAGATGGCTGGTCTCGATATTGGCATGGACGAATTCGATCGCACTACGGGCGACCGAGACGATTACCTCGATGATGATGATTATGTTGATGATATATATCCATATAGCCGCGGAGAGGGCTTGGACGTTGATGACTACTTCGATAATATGCTCGATGATGAGGACGAAACGTCCTTCATAGAGCACCCGCCCGGGGCGAGTACACATTTCGAAACGTGGGAGGCCCAACCCAAAACTCCGACATGGGCGGGCGGTGCCGAGATTCCTGCGGGGATCTCCAAGAATGAGCTGGCGTCTATCGAGGAAACGAATACTCTGGTGAAACGGTGGGAGAGTATAGTGTCTAAACACGGCATCAATACCACGTTGGAGTTCCGCAGCACTAAAAGAGGAGACCTGTGGGTTAAATGGGGCAAGACCTGGAAGTTGCTGACGTACAAGAACCGCCCAAACAAGTTCCTCAGCCCCTCTTCATTGAAGCGATATGGAGCACTCCTCGCTCGAGCTCTCGGAGTGCTCGACGACATTCGGGCGCCGCTGCCTACAAAAATGATAAAAACCTTTCAGGCTACCGACAAAACGCTGGCGAAGACGGCCGCCACTATAGAAACGATACAGCTCCGCGAGATCCCTCGCGTAGCCACCGACGCTATTAACACGATAGAAACCACGGTCAACGAAATAAACGGCACGAAGTATGACCCACCATTACCTCTTCGCGAACTCCGGGGACTCGATAAGGTTCTGCAAACAACTTGGGGCGAACTAGTCAATAACCTCTCCAAACTCTCAGCGCTGGACAAACATATCGCTCTAGAAGAAAGAAAAATAAAGGAAGCACGGGGCAATAGAGAATCTACCGAGCGGATCAACAAACTCCTGCGGTCGTTGTGGGACGAAAGAGAAGCTCGATTGGAGGCTGCCTCGACTAACCGTGAGACGCTTTCTGGCCAATTAAGTCGGAGCCGCGAAACAATCTCGAGGGTCCTGCGCGAGGACACTACACTCGGTGCGCGTATTCGCACTCTGTTCAGAGAGAAGGGCGTCACGATAATAACCGTCATCGCGGCTTTCAGCATGATTATATCGACCCTAATTCTATCTATATCGTCTCTAGTTCTATCTATCACGGGTGGTTCAGCACCAGCACCAGCTCCAGCACCAGCACCAGCACCAGATCCATCCGGTGGGGCCAAAGAATGGATAAAAAAACAACTAAAAGCCCTCGCCAATCTACTGGCTAAATTAGCAGGAAAGTTGGCTGCCGCGCTGCCTGGGTTGATCGGGGGTCTCCTCTCCTTCTTGTTATCTATATTATCAAAAACGGCCGGATGGCTCGCCAATAATACTTGGGCTTTAATCGTGGCAATCGCCGGTCTCCTATTATTCTCTGCCACCAATCGAGATTGGAAGTTCCTACAACCAAAGCGTAAATAATCCGATCGCCACGAGAGCGATGACGAGCCCTATTTTCTCCTCCTCGTGTGTTGTGCTTCCAGTTTCACCCAATCTGCGATTGATTGGTGTTTCTCCAATCGCGATTGGTCTGTTGATGGAACTCGATGGTGCATCCAATTTACGAATTGGGGGTACTGGGTTCAATTTACGAATTGGGGGAGGTGTATCTATTTTGTGTTTTATGAAATCGGTTCCACTGTTGAACCCGATCATGTTGGGGGTGCGCTTGATGATATCCGTGTTCACGTTACCGTTGTGGCCGATTTTTTGATTTGCGGTGGCGATTACAATCTGATTATTGTAACCGTCAACCGGGTCGTCTCGTAGTATCATATTGCTCGGCGCCATATAAAGACCTATTCCAAATACATAGTCTACTGGGTTGCTGGCATTCTGCAAAACGTCTTGATAATTCTGGATCGCCTTCTCCAGGTCCACCCTAGCTGAGATGGCGTCCTCTACAAGTGCCAAGAATTGTTTTTGTGCATCAAACGCTGTTCCCGTGCCCAGTATAGAACTGCGAGTTTACTTCTGTGCGCCGAGGATGGCCCAAACGTATGTGTCGTTGACGCGAGTAACCCCGGCCTGCGTGAACCCTATACCCTTATCTAACATAAATGTACCCCACGCGTCCTGAACCTCAGCAGCCTGCTGTATATAATCGACGTGAGCCCGTTTCGGAGGTAACATTTTACAAGAAAACACGCCACAGTGCCGACCTCCAGACACTTCCGGCCCGAAAGTCATAGTCGCGGGGTCAAAATTCCCGGCGTTCCGACTGACGATGTGGTCACCGGAGTGATCGTGTCTAAAATCAGTCTGCGTCGAATTCCCGGACTGGCCCCGAATGAGAACGTCCCCGAGGCCGGTGCTGGTAGGAAATGCTTTCTGTCTCCAGTCCGCGTCTTTTGAAACGTTAAATTCGTTACACAGTCTTTCAAACGCCATACGGTCGTATGCGTTGGAAATGGGATCCCAGGCGTCGTCTTGAGGTAGTGAAATACCTAGTTCTTTGAGAATCCTCCTAATAGTATAATACGCATGAAAGTTGTAGACACTTCGGAGCATGACATTCTTGCATGTCAGATGGTCTTTATATGAAACTCCACACCCGGCTGTTGCGCACCATACAGCGAAATTTATTTGGTTCTGCCAAAACTGCATCGGTGTTGCTTTCCACCCGTTTACCACCTCCATCGTATTAATCTTGGGCAGCCTATATTTCTCAAACGTGTTAGGGAAATTGGTGGCAAAGCCGCTGTCCGGTCTAACCGTTACGGTTGGGTGTACAAGGTGGTTAACAACGTCTTTTTGCGTGTATTTACCTCCGACCGCGTACTTTGCATTAGAGTTAAAGCTAAATGCTTTGGTATCCATTGAAATATATTATTATGTTTGCTACTATCACTAATGTTCAAAGAGGGAGTTGTGAATTTCAAAAATCAATCGACAATTGCTGCGGAAAACGCCGGGTAGGCCTTAGATCAATCACCTTCACGGTTGGGTGGAAAAACATTGAAATGTACAAGGATATCAAAGGAATAGAACGGGTAGAGGCTATCTTGCCCATAGATATAGATCTAGAGGAATTAGCTGCCGTACTACGTCCTGGCCTTTGGGGTTTCAGAGATGTCCAAGCTTTAATCGCAAGGAATATACCTGGTAGTGGCACTCTCACAGTCTCAAAAGCCACGGGGATTGCGACATTGTCCGTTGATAAAAAAAATAAAGATCACTCCGGGGTTGGCCTCAATGTTAGGATTTAAATTTGCACCCCCTTACAACGAGGATGAAGGGCGAGTGTTCCCGTTGAACTTTGTCTTCCCCGTGGGTTATCACCGCGGCGATACCCCAGTAAACTTTGCCTTCACGAAAACTCTCAGGGTGCACCTTGATCGGGTGAACACATCGTACAACACGGTAGACGGATCCCCCAGCACATTACTGAAAACTGTGCCCGCCAGCGACTGTTTCTATGGCGAGACTGTGACCTTAGACTTCCCACACCCCGAGATGAAAGTTTTGGAATCGGGACACATCTACGAGTTGAAGATTTCTATTCTTGATGATAAAGGGAGAGAGTTGAAGAACGATTACCCGATTTCGGTCGTCCTAGAAATTTCAAATTAATTGAAAAAATTAAGAAAATTATTTAGAATTAAACGCATGTTCGTAATATATATTATCATTCATATAGTATATTACGGACCAGGTAGTTCTTCCGATTGGGTGACAAATTCAAAGAATTTGGAACCGGCAGAAGGGGGATTCATCCCGACAGAGGGCGACTTTTTAACTACCCAAAAAACAAAGGCCTTGATCAATAGAACTATATCGAGGGCCACGGACGAGATTCACAAGAGTCTACTGTCACAACTTAGAGAATATGCCCTGGCTGTGAATACACAAAGTCGTGAAGAAACGCATACGGAACTAAACGAACTAGGTGAAAAAATAACCAAATTTCGAAAAGAGGCCCGGTTGGGGATTGATAAAGTCCGAGAAGACCACCAGGCGGACCTTACGGAGGCTTATGATGCGTTGCTCTTAAAGGACTCTCTCAACAAAGAAGCTGCACTTACCGAACTAGATGGGAAAATAACCAAATTTCGAAAAGAGAGCAGGTCGGATATTGATAAAGTCCGAGCAGACCGCCAGGCGGCCCTTACGTTGCGCTTAGAGGACTCTCTCATTAGAGATGCGGCATTTACCGAACAAGATAAAAAAATAACCAAATTTCAAAAAGAGGCCACGTCGGGTATTGATAAAGTCCGAGAAGACCACCAGGCGGACCTTACGGAGGCTTATAGGGTGTTACGCTTAGAGAACTCTCTCAACAAAGAAGCGGCGGTTGTTGAACTAGACGGAAAAATAACCGAATTTCGAAAAGAGGCCCGGTCGGGTATTGATAAAGTCCGAGAAGACCACCAGGTGAACCTTGCGGAGGCCATTGCGGAGGCTTATGATGCGTTGCGCTTAGAGGACTCTCTCAGCAAAGAAGCTACACTTACTGAACTAGACGGGAAAATAGCCGATTTTCTGAAAGAGACCAGGTCGGGGTTGAGGGGGTCCGAGAAGACCACAAGGAGGCCATTGCGGAGGCTTATGGGGCGTTACGCTCAGAGGACTCTCTCAACAGAGAAGTGGCACTTACTGAACTATACGAAAAAATAACCAAATTTCGAAAAGAGGCCCGGTTGGGGGTTGAGGGGGTCCGAACGGGTATTGAGAAAGCCCGAGAAGACCACCAGGCGGACATTATGGAGGCTTATAGGGTGTTGCGCTCAGAGGACTCTCTCAGAGAAGCGGCGGTTGCTGAACTAGACGGAAAAATAACCGAATTTCAAAAAGAGGCCCGGTTGGGTGTTGAAAAAGCCCTAGAAGGCCACCAGGCGACCATTACGGAGGCTTATGATGCGTTGCGCTTAGAGGACTCTCTCAGCAGAGAAGCGGCACTTACTGAACTAGACGAAAAGATAACCGAAGTTTCCGATAAATTGAAACATGATCGTATAGCCGCGACCAAAGCTCTTGAGGATACCTCTGAAAAGATTCGTACTGAGGCATATAACGCAAACAGTGTGCTTGCCGGAATAGTGCAAACAATGAAAAACGCCAAAACGTGTCATAACAGTTTGGCTGAGAAGCGGGGGCCCATTGGTTGAGGGGCACTATGAATATTCGTTCGGTGCCAAAGCGAGTAATAAATATGGGGGATACACTATGACAGCTGCAGGTGAAGTTATCCAAATGGCGGTCTGCTCGGTTAATGGTAGTGGTAAACCTGTGGGCGCGGTCGCGATAAATATTGTAGTAGATGGGGAAGAACTGGGGGTTGGTGTCACTAAAATCTCTGGAGATAGTTCGACGGTGGTTTCGTTCTCCGGTTATGATCGAATTAGACTTTCCAAAGGTAGTGTTATTAAATTTGTTACGAAAATCGGTGACCCAGAGAGTTCTTCCACTATTGTCTCATTGTTAATTGAACTTATTTTGTAAATACTAATATATTGAAATAAATTTGTAAAATTTAAATATGAACTAATCACCGCTTCCAATTGTCAATACCGATCCATCAACACTGTATCCAACTCTCAATACCACTACATCAACACTGTATCCAATAATTACGAAAGAAGTTCAGATTTTAGGTTGAATAATATCGTCGCTATGCAGGATATTTTTAGTTAGAGAATGTGCAAATAGAAAAAGACACGCTAACAAATATAAGCGCGCGGTGAACATAGCTGAAGCATCTAGTACGGTTCTGGCAAGTGTTTCTGTGTTGTGTGGGGCGGGGGGGGGGGGGGGGGGGGGGGGGAGGGACAGCTGCAACTATATCCACCATTATAACGGTTCCTGTAGCGGGGATTTTATGTGCGGTGTCGGCCGTTTCTGGGTTGCTGTGTATGGTAATTAGGGCGGCGGGTGGAAAACTCGAGAAAAAAAGTAGAAAACATGATAGAATATCCGTTCTCGCTAGGTCTAAGAAAAATAGCATCGACGTTATGGTGTCCAAAGCGTTGGCCGATAAGAAAATATCAAATTTAGAGTTTGAATCCGTGGTGGAAGAAATGGGGAGATATGAAGAATTAAAAAATGATATAAGAATCAAGGCGCGTGCCACCATGCCCAAAATTGAGTGTACTGATTGGGATAAATTTAGGGTAAAACTTTGAAATAAAGTCGGAGGAAATGTTACAGCACCATTATAAAATAATTTAAAAAAAAAAAATAATTTTCTTATATTGGTGCAGTAAACAAATTTACATACCTATACAACATGTGTTTTTCACTGAGAATTACGCCGTAATCGCATAACAAATTCAGTCGAGGATTACACTGTAAAATTCAGTCGAAGATTACACTGTAATCACCTGTGTACACACTGTCTGTGTAAATTGATACACTCGGTGTAATTGATAATTGTAAAACACTAGGTAATGTTTATCATAACAGCCTACATGGTCGTGTGGGTTAAGGCGATACTCTATAGAGACGAGGGTCGTGGGTTCGCGCCGCGGTTGGAGCTAAACATTTTTTATTTCTATCCCTACAAATGTGGTCGCTATGGTAAACAACTGCATGACAACGGCGTTCCTATCCGACCGCTCGAGGTTGATAAAATTGATAAATTCAGATTGCCAGTTTACATACCTTCGATAAGGAAAAATACACTCGGCTATAAATTAATTAGTAGTTGTTTTTTTTTTCAATAATAATTTTTTCAATTTCTTTATAAGCGATATCGTAGAAATGTACATTCGTAAACGAATCGTTGGGTTTTAACAATTTTAAATAATACACATTAGTTTCATATCCGATACACCACTATCCGTCTTTAATGTTTGTATTGCCACTTGTATAGTTCACATAATTGTCGGTATAATATTGTAAATGCAACGTTTTTATCGGTAGCGTAATAAATTACGCTGATATTTCATGTATTCGATATTGCCTAGAGTTCTCATTTTATAGAATTTATATATAGGACTATAACCCCCGTATTCTTCGTAAAGTTCTTCAACACAGGCATTAAAAACTTTCAATTCCAATTGTATTGTATTATCCATTTTCTCTAATAGTTGTTTTTTTCTGTTCAATTTCCAATTTCTAATAATAATTTTCCAATTTCTTCGTTAAAAGTGATATCGTAGAAACGCATATCCGTAAACGAATCTTTGATTTTAAACTGTTTTATAAAATTAGTTTGATAATGTTTCGGTAGTGTTTCTCCGATCCTATTTAGTCGCTTCATTACGCAAATTTGATACTTGTACCAGCGACATAATTGCCGGTATAATATTGTAAATGCAACGTTTTTATCGGAGCGTAATAAATTACGCTCATATTTCATGTATTCGATATCGCATTGTGTTGTCATTTTACAGTGTTTTAATGCTGTAGAAACATCGTAAAATTCTTCAACAAAGACATTACAAGATTCCAATTCGTTGTGTATTTTATTATCCATTTTGTTATAACCTATGAAATTTATCTGTTCAATTGGTCGTGAAAACATTAGGTTTTTTTCACGACCAATTGAATATAAACATATATATATACATATATAATGGAGTGTGAGACTTGTTGTAAGACGTTTACGCGTAAAGACTATCTACGAAGGCATCTAGCGAGACGTAGAAAAATTCCTTGTGTCCCCCCGCAATTTCAATGCCCCAGATGCCCTTGTAAATTCGTCAGTGCCCAAACTCTTTGTAGACATAAGCAACTACGCTGTCAGGTGGCTACAGGTGAACGTGGTAGACTAGAGTTGGTAGAATTAGTTGCTGATCTACGGAATAAATTAGCTATAGTGGAGGAGGAAAATGCCGTGTTGAAAAATGAACATGAGGTATTTATGATACCAATATGACAACGAGACGAAAACAAATCCTTTTTATTAGTATAGTTTTATCTGTTCAATTGGACGTGAAAATAACATGATGTATTTATGACACCAATCTTTGGATTTTTCGGGGGTGGTGGGGGATAATTTCCTCGTTAACCAATTTTTTTGATTTTTCGGGGGTGGTGGGGGTAGTGTAGAGGGGTGAAAATGATACCAACGTAGGTGGTATCATTTTGACTCCCTATATACTACTCAATTAGCCGTTACTGGCTTTCAAATTATACTAGAAGGCCGCGGCCCGCATGTCGCGCCCACCAAGACTTTGATAGTATACCGAAAACTTTAACCAACAACTTCTACCCGGTCGCACGTACGTACGTAACGAAATGTGCCGACTATATCGCGTTGTCCGCAAGCGGCCACAACCTGGCCACAACTTTCCCAAGGGGTGCACGCCCCAAATCACACTAGCATACTCTGTCTCGCGATCATATGAGTGCAACTACACATAATTTCCACTGTAACTACGCCAATGGTGGTTGTATTTATTATTGTGGTTTTACGTTCGTTCGACATGAATATTATAGTATGCAGACGTGGATGCACCTGTATCGGGTGAGTACCAGAATATTATTTGGGCGATCCGTCCGGTATGGCATGCGCAACCATCTTGCACTCGGGTACGATTCAACGACCTATCATTTTTATTTTAGTAACTATATGAAAATGCTCAGTCATTGCAGATATGATAATGAGTTAAGTGGCGGTCGCAGTGTCACTGTTTGCGGGTTTAACTTTAGAAAAACACGCGGTACTACGCCATAAAAAAAGTAGTTCAACAACTGTAAAACAGCGAGCTATCTTACCGTTTCAGCGTAATACATGTGTTTATTGCTTTTTTGTGCTATATGTGTGTTATTGCAAAAGTTTTTGTATACTTTATAAACTATTAACAGTTATGTATTAATATGAGTTCTTTGTTATGTATGTTGATATGTTGCGCAATGATATCGTAGGGGGCGGGATTTCCCTGTTTTTCTTGAATGACCAATCAGATTAAAGCTTACATTCTGAACTTTACATAGGTCAATGGCTCGATAAAATCCGACATTGGACAGCGAAATGATGATGATTTAAAGCAGACACATTGTTTTTTGACAGTTACATACTGTTTTAATCATCTTGAGCCATCGATATTATTAATCAGTGTCCATTTTACTTAAAAAATCAACTAATCTATAATGAATTTAGTAAAACAGTTCGCGCGGAAATCCAAACTTCCCAAAGAGGTGCTAGCAATTTTTTGATAATTACACGTCGTGTGTGTTAGCGCATACACTGCCGACAGACTTGCGACTTGACATTACACAGCATATACAGTACGATACACTTCACAAAGGAAACGTTGTCTTGAGTTTGAATAATGATAATAATTATCTCAAGATTAGATTATAATTAGATATTAATTTAAATAAATATTTCGGCATCATTTACTCAATAAATTAAAATTGAATGTGTAGCTGAAATGAAAGTGAAAGTATAACGTTTTTGTTATATCCTCCAGGTTACAAATCGCTGAGGATTCCTATTTGAATTGGAAAATGATATGAATTTTAAATTTAGGAGACTGTGTAAGGAGAAAATTGACTGATGACATATGTCACCAGTCTAGTTCCTGAGCTATGACTGTGACAGGAAAAAAGGGACTGATGACATACATGTATGTCACCTGTCGTGTTCCATGCATGACTGCTCGCTCTTGTTTGTAATTGTTGTAAAATATATAAAGTTTAAACTGTGTATACAAAACTATAGATATACAAAGTATGTCGAGGGGTATATAGTTTTCGTAATTCCGTCCGTCCACGTTAAAGAATTTGGGTACCCATTATCTCTGTGACGGAAAGTCGGATGGACCTCACAAATTCATATACTTCCTTAATCATCAACCATATTTTCATTCCATACCACACTCATGCGGCCTTCATTTCCAAGGTCAATGTCAAATTACTTAGACATTTGCATCCGTACGATTTGCCTTAAAGTTTTCTGCAACTGTAAGTCAGATTGACTTCAAACTGCATATACTTCTTTATCATCATCCATATTTTCATTCCATACATGTACCACACCCATGTGGCCTTCATGTCCAAGGTCAAGGTGAAATTACTTTGAACAATCATGTTTGTCAAGATAAATATTGTTTTTGCAGCATTGATAATGTATACCGATTCGACGAATATATTGATTTTAAATGGAGTATATATGATTTTCTGTGTGAAATATTAAAATGGTTGAGCACGTACTGCGAAGGATTTCAGGACTTTCAGTCCTTTGATCTGATATACGGTAAGCCGCAAATTTCAAAATGACTAGTTAACCCCATATTATCACATATTTACACAGCACATGGACAATGTATGGGCATGCGGATGTGATAACACAGTTAGATCACGTTCGTCCGCATGTACGATCGATAATCCACTCGCTAAAGCTCGCGGATTATCTCCTCGTACATGCGGACGAACCGTATTATAAATGTGGCTTGTAGTTACAATAGAAACGTTCAGTACTGTAAGACAGTGTCCCGGGGCCGTTTCACTAAACTTCGTACCACTAAAATGTTAGTAAGTGCAATATTATGAGTCTGTAAATTTCACATTAACAATATTTTCTTGTAAACAATTATTGGATTTACATTTATTGAGCATATGCTGCTATGCTGCCATACATCCTCACTCTACCAGATCACTTGGCCACGGGAGCGAATCCCAGTAAGACTCACCGTTAACCCTTTCACCCCTAAGTAACTGGAATTGATTTTGATATGTTAATTTTGCAACCAATCCAACCGTCACAAAATTATTTTGAGACTAGTCCATCTATGAAAAGGGGGTGTCTTGCACAAAGGGCAGATCCTGATGAGACGGCTCGTCACAAGCCAGCTCATCGTGATATACACTGTTTGCCAATACTACTATATAGGCCTGTGATGTTGAAAGGGTTAATATACGCATATCCTCCCATCATCCAATGTGTAGTGGTTTGAAAGTCAGGGCGAATTAATGAAAGTATGGATGCAATTCATGAAGTTTCACATACATATGAAAGGGTTGCAGATATAGTTAAGCAATGTAAAGAGGCCTGTAACATATTCCAGACGGATGGATTCATTTATTTCTTGGTGCTTAACGGACTATCAACAGTTACGGTCATTTAAGGCCGGGTCAACGGGTTTGATCCCGCATTTAACCTGCTCCATGGGGGGGGGGGGGGGGGGGGGCGTGTCCTAAAATCAGATATTTACATCGAAAAGAACTATCGAAATTAGAATTCAACTATCATATACAAGGATGCCAAAGACGTAATTTGGGGCCAAAACCAGGTCTCCAGTCGGGATTCCGGTAAGGATGATCCCGATCGTTAAATTACCCATTGCAGGCTCCCACCTGCCACCCACCCAGGCGGATGGACGCCACTAACTCACACGGACGTCATTGTGATCACCGTCTAGCTCGCTCAGATTAGGGTATATGTTTGAAATTCAACATCTTAGACGCGAATTAAGATATTGTTTGCCCTTTACAAATTTAATTTTAATTTAGGCCGTTAAATACTCCCAATATATCGCAATCCGATTGCATATGTGCAGAATGGCTAAGATCTACAATTGGGGATTGTCAATTAATGGTCTACGTCAGCCACTGTCCATCTGTTCTAAGAGCATGTCGTCTGGTTGTTCCCGATACAGGGCCTTAGGACAAATGTGGTCGAGACTGGAGAAATGGGGCTTATCGTCTGTGTGACCAGTGTAGACCGAGACCAGCCTGATCAGGGTCTACACTGTTCACCATTCAATGACATACCCATCGTGCTTCTAACAAGAAGCACGATGGGTATGTCATAGAATGGTGAACAGTGTATACCCTGATCAGGCTGGTCTTGGTCTCGGTCTACACTGGTCGCAAAGACAATAAGCTAGCATCTGGCTATTAGGAGCCTGTTAGCAGATAAACAAATCGGTTGGCCATGAATGGCATAAGCCCCATTCTTCAGTCATAGCCACAATATGTCCAGTGTAGATCCTGATATCATGTGAAAAATGAATACACAGATCAAAAGCTATTCAAGGACAGCTCCACTGAATTGGGAGCAGCGTGGAACCTGATCAGTAGCCTATTTCACCAACATTGCAAAGAATACTTTTCTAGCAAAGCATACTTTGAGGGAGTAATCATTTATTTTTCATGAAATGCATTATTTCATATAGAACTAACAAATGCATATATTTCATGATTAAAAGTATGTAGAATTATTATACTGAATTTATTACATTATCACAGCCAAATTGGCTGTGATAATGTAATAAATTCAGTATAATAAAAATTAATAAATTTATCCTAAAATTGAAAATTTCTCCCTCAAAGTATACTTTGTTAGGAAAGTATACTTTGCGATGTTGGTGAAATCGGCTACAGGCTGCGCGGACGCACAGACCGATATGGGGCTACGCTGGTCGCACACATGCTGGTCGCACACATTCGAAGATCAGGGATGAGAACAGTTCCAAATCCTGAAAATGGTTAAACAGTGTGTTTCCATTTTGAAACATTAGTATTTTCTGCAATTATCAGGAAGTTGCAATCCCGATTCCAGGATATATCCTGAAAATCCCCACCCTTGTAAGGTACTTTTTCTCAAACGGATGGCGGCGGCGGTAGGGAGTGGGGATGGAAAATGTGGAATGTACCACACTTGTCAGTATTCCAATACAACATTGTCAATATGGAATTGAAGAAACACATATACAACTTGGAAATTATATTCAAAATTTATTCTCAACAAATTACTTCATGATCATAGCATGCAACTGAATACAGGTAATCACATACATAAAATGTATATTTTATACTGTGGATGCAACATCCACGTTTTGTACATTTTACATTAGGCCAGTCCATACACTCCCCACCATTTGTATATCTCGACATGAACCCGTAAGATTTCTCATCCAAATACATGTATTATCTTCTACATGTATAATATATATAGCGTATACTTGGTCTTTGTTGAACACAAAAATAATATCTAATTATAGACTGAAGCAATGGACAGCACGTTATGTAAATTTAGTGGGATTATGTCAGAGTATTTGCATACAAAGGAATGGGATACTTGTAGGTTCTGACCTTTATAAAATGTACATAGAGGATCTTACATGAGTGATGATTTAATATGATATTTATTGAATGAGTTTACTGACTTCATAAGAAAGGAGGCTATGCCGAGTGTCTTGTGATATCAGCCAACAAGTTTAATAACTATCATATTAAAACAACGCACATGTTAGATTATATTTATTGCATAAGCACAGAACAATACGTTGAAGCTGTAATGACCACCTAGTGTGTTTTCTGACCTCATTTGCATATTTATAACACTAGTGTATTGGATTGTTTGTTTGTTTATTGGTGTTTAACGGCCTATCAACATGTCATGTAAGGCTGGGCAAACGAGTTTGATCCCGTTTTAACCTGCTAATTGAATTGGGGGGGGGGGGGGGGGGGGGGGGGGGGGGGGGGGGGGGGGGGGGGGGGGGGGGGTGTGGGGGGAGGGGCGGGGGGGTCCCAAAATCAGAACGGAATATTCAGCCCTGAAATTAGAAGGGCTGGATATATTTTTCCTCCATGTAAATATTCCGTTCTGATTTTGTAATTTTCCCCCCAATGCAGCAGGTTAAAACGGGATCGAACCCTTTTGGCCTTACATGATCTTGGAATTTTTATTACACTGTGTCATTACACTGTGAAAGCCTATTTTATGGAATAAAAAATAAAAATAAACATGGTGTCTTCTCACAAAAGGTACAATTGCATGTATGATCAGCGAATCGCACACTGATGGCATGCATCATTTGCTGATAATTCCAGCACAAAAATAAATACACAATTCCCTAACATTTGATTGGCCCGTAGCAAGTCTCTGTCCAAAATTTATATCCCAGTAAACTCCCACGCCAAACTACTTTCCGTAACCGTGAGGCGCAGTTAAAATAATTCTTAAGAAAACGGAAAATAAACACATTTTCTTGATGAATTTATTTCAAATGCTGGAATTATAAGGAATGAATGGCCTTTTTGTGGAATTTATCGGGGATATAAACTTGGAAAAGTCGCAAGAATACTGGACGAGGCCTTCCGGCCTTCGTCCAGTATTCCCGCGACTTTTCCAAATTTATACCCCGATAAATTCCACAAAAAGGCCATTCATTCCTATAATGCCAATTATCAGTGTAGCTGTTTATGATATTGGAATGCAAGCTTAATCAACACTATAGGAATGAATGAAAATGTGTTTATTTTCTGTTTTCTTAAGAATTATTTTAACTGCGCCTCACGGTTACGGAAAGTAATTCGGCATGGGAGTTTACTGGGATATAAATTTTGGACAGAGACTTGCTACGGACCAATCAAATGTTAGGGAATTGTGTAAATATTTTTGTGCTGGAATTATTGACCATTAATGAACAAAACTTATTTGTTCAAATTATGGGGTCCAATAACGTATTATTATATTTATCAGGTAACTAGCTGAACATTGATTTCATATATTGGTGTTTAACGGCCTACCAACAGCTAAGGACATTTAAGGCCGGGCCCACAGGCTCGATCCCGCATTTATCCTGCTGAACGTTGATGAAATATTTGCTGACTAATAATAAACTGTTAAATCCTACATTTTTTTAAAATATTGGATGTTTCTTCTAGTCAATAGTGGTTAACCCTTTCAACAATAAGTGACTGGAATAGAATATTAAATTTTAATTTATGGAGTATTTCATTAATCAGAAAAGGGGAAATTTTATAAAACTTAGAACATATTGACAAATAGTGCAGATCCTGACGAGACTGCTTGTGGTACAGGCTTGTGGTGCTGAAAGGGATAAAAACCTTTCATTGTTGTTTACTTGGTTGAGTGTTCCTTTCCACCAAAAAATATTATATATATATATATATATATATATAATCCGCAACAGAAAACGTTACCTGATAAATAGAATGTGAGGCTAGTATATTTTGATACGTCTACCAAGCTTGGCTAGGAAACGGTAGAATTTCATCGACAAGCCTTAGAATTCTGAGTACATGTTTAAGAGCCTCGACAGACATACCTGATGTAGTCTGGTAGTCGGTATGAACACCCATATAGATTATTATGGTCACTGCTCTAACAATAAACAGCAAATTGGTTACGCCTTTCGGAAGAAAAAAACATTTCCAATTAAAAATTATTAATTACGCAAGTTAAGTATTCTTTAGATATAAAGGCAACATAAGATATGTTTCGAAAATGAAATATGTTATGTTTTCGACAGCCTAAGAATTAATTAGTATTTTTCCCCATCCATCATATCATATGATAAGTGACACCCGGTTGCAGCAACCCAACATGTAGAACAATGTCAAGTTACAGTATGAAGTAGTAGCAATGTTAGAGACCAGGGGGCGCTTTCACTAAACTTCGCACAACTAAAATGTTCGCAAGTGCAAAATTATGATAGTCTGTAAATTTCACATTAGCAATGTTTTCTTTTAAACAATTATTGGATTTACATTTATTGAGCATAGGCTGCATATGCAGCCTATGCTCAATAAATGTAACTCCATTAATTGGGATTTACAGACTGTTCCAAATCTGTACTTACGAACATTTTAGTCGTACAAGTTTAGTGAGTAATGATTGGTTAACCAAGTTGATTAACTAACCGAGTGGTAATGATTGTACTAGAGATAAAGTGACATGTGTGATTAAGTTGATGCTTGTACATATTCTTCTTGCCTGTAGTCATGGTTCCCTTCATTCCATTCCATTCCATTCCATTCCAGTGCAACACGAGTACATCCATCTCCGGTTGGATCCAACAGCGATGGCTTTCTTCTGCACAAGAAGTCCATCTGTTCCATAGCGGTCTGTTCTTTGGTATATTGTCATCTCAACAATATTTACCGGGGGACTGTATACACCACAGTATACAGTTAACACTACGTCACTTTCATACAGTAATATTCATTGTAAATGTGTTCTTCAACAAAGCGAGTTCTCAAAACATTAACAAATAAATACAGAACCACCACACAATAACGTATCGGCAGGATTATACTTACAAGTGTCGTGGTGCTAGAAAAACAAATTGAAATAACATTAACAAGCAATACATACATATATGATACCAAGTCATGTAAAACAGTAATGAATGCTGTCATAACAGTAATGCTAATTGGTTTATAAACCTATAATAAAGTTTACTGTGTGACGAAACAGTCATTAATTTCAGACAGTTTAGATATTGAAAACAAGTATCAGGACAAACTAGTCAGAATTTGTTACAAGTTATATGTTTCAACAAACTAAAGCAACTATAGCTCCAACAGTAAGCAGCCTACAGCATTGATTGGAATTTAACCCTTAAAAGGCGGGAACCGAAAATTGTCGTCTGCTGTTGTTTCATATTTTGTCTTCTTCTTCCATAAAAAATATGGTTCGACAGCACTTGGAATCAGCAGACAACCAAATTTAATTCAGCATTGTAAGGGTTAACCCTTTCATCCCTATGTAACTGAAACAGAAATTTGATATGTTAATTTTGCAACCAATCCAACCATCAAAAAATTATTTTCAGACTAGTCCATTTATGAAAAGGGGGTGTTTTTGTTCGCAAAAATATTAATTTACTTGCAAAACGGGCAGATCCTGATGAGACGGCTCGCTACGAGCCGGCTCATCTGGATCTACACTTTTTGCCAATACAACTATACAGGCCTGTGGTGTTGAAAGGGTTAAATCATTATTTACCTATAATTATGGCAATGTCTTCACCAGAAGTAGCAAACATGCACAACCACCAACAAATTTTGCAGGCAATACTACGTAACAAGTAAACGTGTTTTCGTGCCGAACTTGATAAACAACTTGATATCCAAACACAAGCATGGTATTCTACGTAATCAAGTAACATTTTATGCTAGAAGATGGGTAAATACAACATGGTTTTCATTGAAAAACAAAACGCTTATGTAACATTCAACGCCGTTCGACCAATGGAATGTCAAACAATAGTTGTGACCCGTATATGGGTACCAGTATCTAGTCAATGTAGAATAAACAAAATGGTTATCAATCATTGTATATTCGGCCAATGCATACCAAGTAATCAAAAAATTAATTTCAAGCTGTAGTGTTTGCAAATCAGGTGTGAATTTAATCTTTATAGAAAATGAAACATGCTTTATGTCAGTGATTAAGAAGACATTGCTAATGATTAGCTCACACAAATAATTGGTAGACAAAGATTAAATTCCAAACAATGAATTGGAGCTGAACTGTGGGAAAATGGGACTTCAGTGGACAAATGGCAGTCTAGGACATTGCTACCAGTTTCTGCATTCCAACAAATGATCATCATTCACATAGTATTGTGATCAGAGCTCCAGTTAAGGTGCGTAATTTGGAGGTAATTTTTTTATTTCTCCATCGAAAATGGCAAGTTGGGAGTGCTTTAGAATCGTCTCAATGAGACGATTCTAAAGGACTCCCAACTTGCCATTTTTGAAGAAGGAATAAAAAAAATTCACCCCAAGTTGGTCAAATTACGCAGCTTAACTGCAGCTCTGATTGTGATGTAATGTTAGTTTGACAGTTTGTATATTTCAAGCCTGAAAGACGACTAGTGAAGGCCCTATTCAGATGATGTGCAGGATAATCCGAGATCACTGCCGACATCGCAATGCATTTGCGGCAGCGGTCCTAATCATCATGCACTCAAATTAGGATTTTAATATGTTCAGTTGTAGACTCACTGAAAGGTGAGCTTTGTAGGTTCAGATCAAATTAGGCCGATTTATAATTATACTGGTTGCAAATGTCATAACATACCCTTTGCCAGCTAGGTCCATTTATCAATAAAGCAAAATCACACAAATATCAACAAATTTAGGCACTATATATGTTACACCATACTTACCTGCAGTAGGAACCATGGGCAGATTAGATACAAGTTAGAATGTATGTTTGCAGGAAGGACAAATCTGACCTTTCATGGTCCATAGTCAATGTTCACCACTGCCAGAAACTTTAACCCTTACAATGCTGAATTAAATTTTGTCGTCTACTGTTTATTTTTTATTTTCCATTTTTTCTCATCAAAAACACGTTTTGACAACACTTTAGAATCAACGGAAATGATTCTAAAGTGTTGCCACATGTTTTATTGAGAAAAAAAATAAGAGAAAATATGAAACAACAGTGGACGACACTTTTCATTTTCCGCACACATTCTAAGGGTTAAGACAAAATATGGCCAATTTACAAGATTTTTTACTTAATCACCAAACTGGAGACCAATTTGACAAGGGATATGTGATTTTAATTTTAACCATTTGTAGACCTAGGCCAGTGGGTGGGGTCAGGACGGGAGACAGATCTCGGGCAGGTCGTGCAGCAGTTTGTCCATGTTGAGCCCGAGACGCTGACACTGGGTGACAATGGCCTCGATCACGTCCCTGGAGTCCG
Source organism: Conchocele bisecta (assembly GCA_029237695.1). Taxonomy (NCBI): domain Eukaryota; kingdom Metazoa; phylum Mollusca; class Bivalvia; order Lucinida; family Thyasiridae; genus Conchocele; species Conchocele bisecta. The sequence goes on from CM055265.1 coordinate 137,495,702, forward strand.
GCCCCTGGGTCAACTCGAACATCAGGAACTGGTAGGACAATCCAGAGAAGCACAGTTTGTCTGAATACATGGTGTCAAGTATGTAAGTGGGTATGCAAAACTAGACAAGGCAATCGCCGGTGAGCGTTCACCCATGAAGGTCAAGATCACCAAGGTCAAGGTGACCCGAATGACATTTGGTTGATAGCCATCAATGTGAGGAAACTAATGAACTTTGGTAATGCAGAGATGCCAACATTGGACAAAGCCAAAGAGTAATGATTGCGCGTGGCCGGCATCGACACACGACCTAACGATGCGGGCCGCTGGTCAGATAGGGAGTTCCGAGGCATATCCCTCACATCCACCCTCACTTCCAAACAAGAAAACTTTAAATAAAATAAATAAATGACTTATACTCTATTTCAAGACCCTGCGGGGATTTAAATTATGAATATAAAGCACATAGCCCACTAAAAGATATAAGCTCAAATTGAAAGGCATACAACGTTAGGGTGTGCTGTTGTACTTTATGTATACATAGCAAACAGCATTTCTGACAAATTCTGTGCCCACTAGTCACTACCCGACTGCAACTCACGAAAACCCATTACATTGCAAAAAAGAACATTTGCCTTTAAATTTTCGCAACAAGTACATCTTTCACTGTGTCAGGAAAGATATATGCTTCATTTCTATTTGCTTTTTATATCGTAATTTCACATTCAGACACTTTTATATTGACAAATTTACTAAATAAAAATTTGGAAATATGTTGTTGTTAAAGTCATGTTGAGCCGCTTATTTTCGGCATCGCAAAAAATTGTAATTCTAGATGTGACGGCCGTAATAACGTAGTGGTAGTGGACATACCGAAATAGTAATCATTGCGCCCAAATCATAATGGTTGGCATCTCTGACTAACAGATCAGGGGATTGGATGCAACTGTTGACACCATTGAAATTGTAACAGCTAGATCTCATTTTCCATTAATGTGGGTGACAAAATTCTATTCATAGAACGCCAATGCCCCACCTACTGCTTTGATAGTAAACAAGACAAACTTGCAAAAAGTACAAAAGGGGGAGATAATACATGACTTGGGGATACGAAACAACAGTTGAAGAGGATTTCAATAAGTGTTAGCCTTCAATTTGCAAAGTTACTATTATAATGTACATGTCAATGTGTTAACATAGATTGTATTATCACACATGTCAATTGTTGTCTGTTTGTTGGTGTTTAATGGCATATCAATATACATGTCAAAATGCATCAATATTTTATCACACAAGTTAACATTAAGTTAACATTATGAAAGCAGATCCTTCCCTACATGTGAAAAAAATTGATAAAACTGCAACAAGGATAAAGAGAAATCATATTACATGTCTCCATATGGACACGGAGTAGGGCAGGATCTGTACGGCCTTGTGGAACAATCGCCGCACCTGTAACACACGACACAGCTCTCACACTCGGCCACATTTTGTGGCATGGTAGATTACACAATTGACGAGGTCAGTGGAAAAGTGAAAGTGAATGGGTTTAACATCCTACCAACAGCTATGGTCATATAGAGACGGGACCACAGCTTAAAGTCTCATCCGACAGACATGTGAGATGGAAATACTATGAGACTATTTTTGATGCCTAAGGTGAGGTTTGAACCCACAACCTGCAGATTGGAAGTCAGGTCTCCTAACCCCCAAGGCCACAACCCATCTATAAAGGTCAGTGGAAGAAGGGGGCTAACTACATGAGGGAGTTAGCCACCTTCTCCCTTCAATTGTATGTTCACTGATCATTACATTTGATAAAAGTAGTAAAAATGTATGAAGTAAATATGGAGCTTGATGGACTAACTTCATGAGGGAGTTAGCTTCTTCCATTCCTCCATTGAATCGTTCAATTGTCTTTTCACTGACCATTACATTTCGATGGTCTAGTAACATAAGGTCGTAACTGCTTATGTTACTAGACCATCGATTTGTGCAATGTATTAAAAATGTATGATGTAGTGAGCTTTGACATCCATTCAATAACAAGACCATACACAGATTGGTAGAAAAGATGAGGTTTAAACACAATATTGAGGATATTTAAACTGGGAATCTGATTCATAAGAAGATATGGGATGAACACTAGGTCAGTTATGCAAACAACTGGTCATTCCTACCTCCTTGCGTGCACCTTGTTTCATGGCGAGGGACGTCACTCTGAAACAATAACGTCCCCGGTGAAAGACTTAACCATTAAGCAGAGTCAATTTGACAGATAGAAATTTATCCAACTATACCATCAATCAATACATGTATAATTATGATCTTAAACATTTTAACTACTTTCATGAATGACGGCAGCACGCAGTCATGATTTTCACTGCATGATTTGTTAACATTGTAAGTGTAATGTTACCATGAATTATCCATACTGATACACAAAGCCAGGTAAACTATTCAAACAATCTACTAAATTAACATCGACACCCCCACTAGTGTGCTCCATCATAATCAAATCTGTGCTAAAGGCCACCTCCGAATAGCAAATACCTGTCTATATCAGCCACACTTTTGTTTTCTCAATTTATATTCAATTACTACATGAACCTGTGAACAAAGGTCATATTTTTCTCTTCCCATGGCTGGCCTTTATTCACAGGTTTCACTGTTTATACTTATTTACCCCGCTACACATATAATAATTCCAGCACAAAAATATTTGCACAATTCCCTAACATTTGATTGGCCCGTAACAAGTCTCAGTCGAAAATTTATATCCCAGTAAACTCCCACGCCAAACTTTCTACATGTGCGCTGTCAGTGCTGTCAATGTAAACAAATGGCTGCCGTCTGTCAAAATAAACACATTTTCTTGATGAATTTATTTCAAATGCTGGAATTATAAGAAATGAATGGCCTTTTTGTGGAATTTATCAGGGATATAGAGGCCTTCCGGCCTTCGTCCAGTATTCCCGCGACTTTTCCAAGTTTATACCCCGATAAATTCCACAAAAAGGCCATTCATTCCTATAATAATAGAGATATTACAGTTTCCAGAAGCTATGGTTTTTAGCAGCGTCATAGACGAGCGGGTAGCAGAGGCTGAGGGCTTTATGGTCGTCTCCAAGCTGCAGGCTCTCCTCACACGCCCTGCCAACACACAACACAATATGTGGCCGTGACTGGAGAAATGGGGCTTATGGGATTTGTGACCAGTGTAGGTCTTTATCAAATAGCACACTCCTGTACCCTGATAACGATGTAGATTGAGAGTTAGAACCATGTCGCGTGTTTCATAGTTGGAATGGCGAACAGTGCAGATCCTGATCAGACTGTGCAGATGCACAGTCTGATCTGGATCTACACTGGTTGCAAAATACGCAAGCCTCATTTCTCCAGTCACCAAAATATACAATAGAACCTCTCTAAACCGGACACGCAGACAGTCTCTGTATCTTTAGTTTCATAGGTTTAATTGCCAGCTATCGCTGATGATAAGGCCTGTTCCAAGTTCTGAAAGCACATCCGCATGCCTTGGTAGTCATGTGTGATTTACAGTGGAACCTCTCTGGGGTGTCCGGTTTAGAGAGGTCCCTCTGTATTTGTGAAAGCCTTAATTACAAACTATATATCCAAGTTATTCCAACAGGAAGGACTCACCTTAACACAAGAAGCAACGAGGTGGGCATCATGATGACCAGTCTGTCAAGGGCCGCTGTTCGCTGCTCTGGGACCAGACACCGCAGGTACCAGTCTACAATGCTTGCTACGTGGCTGTAGTCCGTCCAGTGTCTGTCCGACCAGTACGGCACCTCAAACTTTGTCGGCATACTGATAAGACAGCGGTGTACGAGCGCGGCCAGTCGGCGCGATTCTAACGCATTCTGCGGACTGGTACGCAGCTGTCTGTACTGGTATTCCAAATACCTGGCAGGAAAATAAAGCACGAGTCACGGTACAGTCCAGGTTTTCATAAATGACTTTGAAAGTTGACATAATATTCAGAGCAAATGCAGAATAGAGTTCCACATTTGCTATGAAAATTGCATCAACTTTTGACGTATTTTAAGGAAAATATCACAGTTTCTGTAAAATATTTTTCATAAAAAAATGCACAGCTTCTTAGGTACAACATCATTTCTCCTAATGCATCCAAATGTATTGTACAATTGTTATGAAATGCTTGATTTTGTTACGGAAAAGCTGTCATGGTCACTTGAAAGTCACACATTTGGCAGTGGGTTATTATTATGTGCAAGATTAGTGGTTGTATGCCTAATAGTATTGGAGATACAACTTGACAAGAATCTTTAACCAAAGAGAATTGCTGAGTAAATGGGCAAAGGTAGGTCCAGGCCACTTGAAGGTCACAAGTTGGGCAGTGGGTTGTGATACATACCACTGGTCATGCTTATATGGAAGTATGGTGGTTGTTGTTCGAATAGTATTGAAGATATAAATAAACTTGACCAAAAACGTTAACCAAACGCCGATGCCTCTCCCTATTCTTCAATAGTGAAGCTAAAAAGTACAATTTTTACAGTCACATAAGTGGATGTAACTCGAGAAATGCGGCTTACGGATTTTGCAACCACTGTAGATCCAGATCAGCCTGTGCATCCGCACAGTCTGTTCTAAATCTGCACTGTTCGCCATTCCATCAATGAAACACTTGATAAGCTTCTAAGGAATATAGATGGTTATCAGGCTACAGGAGTGCTATTTGATCAGGAGCTACACTGGTCATAAATCCAATAAGCCCCATTTCTCCAGTCACACCCACATTACATATCAGAGCAACACTTCAGACAATACAGGAACTGATTACATACCTAGTGGATTGTCCGAGGTGTGAAACTTACCCTAACCATACGAGTGTGATGTCGGCGACCTTGCTCAGAGAACTCAAGGCCATCTCGTACATCTCTGTTGCCTGGGCCAGGCTACCTTGTAGCTCCAGGAACAAACTGGAACCATTTATTTTGTTTGTTTGTTGAGGTTTAACGACCTATCAACAGCTAAGGACATTTAAGGCCGGGTCAATGGGTTTAGTACTAAATCCCATATATTACCTGTATAAGTAAATTTACAAGTACATGTACAAATGGGGGAAAATTCCCAAAATCAGAACTGCATATTTACAATAAAATATCTATTGTCTACGCTCGTTTACTCGAAGTCCGTTAGACTGTGATAAATACTTTGAGTAAACCGAAGTTCGACGTAACGAAATCTGAGCATGACCTCGAAATATTGCCATACACGTTACCGGACGCAACTCCCATACGACCTGTGACACACGGAGTTACACTTTTGCAACTCTAATGTGTTTACTTGCGTTTGCCTATACACACATGTGTGTAGTTGAACTAAGTATACACATATGTATTATCAGGGTGGAACAAGAAAAGAAAATTCAAAGCAGTAATGTAACATTTTATTATGTTTAATAAATAAAGCATGTAAACGGAAAAGTTGTTGTGCATACCGGTTTTGAATATATATATACATGTACACACAGCATGTATCAATCGGAGGGTCAATGCGAGTCTATATACTTAATATATATACTCGAGCAACGTTTCCCATCTGATGACACATGCAAACGTGTCTGGACAAGTTGGATTTGAGAAAACCATCTTTACTGTATCTTCGATGTTTGATTGAAACAGAATTCGGGAAAATTTTCCATAAATTGTTTCTACAGTTGACATGGTGTGACAACTTTTGAAGTGATTTATTTATTTATAAAATATTTCAGCAAATAAAATAACGTTCTTGGCTGTGTATTTAAATCCATGTGAATAACAAGTAAAAACGGCCCTAGTCCAATACGGCCCCAGTTCGAAACAGCCCACGTTGGTCACAGCTTACATTCTGTCCGACTCGGTAATATCCGCCTGCCGGAAAAAGTCAGCAATATTCGATTGTTTGTTGTGTATTCGAGGAAATCACCTTTAACACTTATTCAAAGTTTGTTTACACAGGTAAACAAGTCCAGTCATTGATCCGGTAAATTGGCGCCGCGAATTCGCACTTCGAGCGCAAACTGACACTTTGACTTAACGAGAGTGAAATACTACACATTTCTGTTTTTGGGACCTAACAATTAGTTCGAAATGGCGAAAATTTGACGTAACGAAATTCGACGTAACAGTAGCCAGTTACATTGAAAATAATAGAATCTGAAACGGGAATTGGACACAAATTCGAACTCCAATCACTCACTCGGTGATTACCATTGTATTCATGAATGCTCAACAGCGGTAGCATTTTGTTTCACAAACAATTTTCTAGTTGTAAAATGCTGCCAACCCTTGCTTTTGGTGAGAAAAATGGGTGAAACAAATATGCAGCAGACAACAAAATTTAATTCAACATCATCTCAGCGGCTTGATTGTTTATCCACGGATGACGGGGACATCGAGGCTAATACACAGTATAAACATGGTAGCAGGCGCAGTATGGTTGGTATACGCCATGAAGCAATGACATGTAAACAGCGGTTGTGCAATAGAAACCCTCTAACTCGGAGCAACCAGCGAACGTTCCCAAAAAAGACGGTACAAAGAACTCAGGAAAAGATGATGACATGTCCATGAACGGAAGAGGGCCGGTTGGCGGATCAGTGGTGACGAACCTTTCCAGTCATTCGTTGTCAGATGCAGAAATATCTTTTCTTTCTAAGGGTTTGAAATACATACCGGACAGTAAATTCATCAATAAGACAAAGGTATTAGCAGATCTGGGGGAGTGGGAACGTCGTATGCGATTACAGGAATTCTTCTATAGAGAAAATAAAAATGCTGAGGAAGCAGACGATGAAGAAGAGACAACCGAGGATCCAAGAGAGAGGTTTAAAGTACCAAAGAAGAGCAGTTTTACACCATCAAAAGGTAGAGATATGTGGTTGGATACATACATAGAGATGATTAAGAATGACGTTGTTAACAGCTTGAAGATATCTGGGAGGGTGAATATCTCTAACGACGAACTGATAGCTTTCCAGTCACTCTTGCATAACGACGATATTGTAATCAGACCAGCAGATAAAGGATCTGGGATAGTAGTCCTTGACAAGTCTGATTATGTACAATGGCTATGCAGTGACATGGAGGAGAACGAATCATATGCAGAAACAGAAGAGGATTTAACAAAGAAATCACTAAAAATAGTTAAAAAGCTGGTTAACAAGATGTACCGAGAAGGCGCAATAACAAAAGATATGCAACACTATCTCATACCCAGGCATTGGATACCAGATCTAACCCGTTGGTGCCAACAGGCTATTTGCTCAAGATGATAGAAACGGTGCTGGAAAACAACAACTTCAACCTAGGAGATCGCCATTATAAACAAGAAGAAGGAATAGCTATTGGCTGAATACTGGGAGAGAATTTTGCATGCAGCTTCATGAGAAAGTGGGATGAAAACCTTATGGGTTTCCATACTACACCATTATTCTACAAGCGGTTCATAGATGACGGATTTGGTATCTGGATTGGCAGCCTTGAATCACTACAGCAATTCTCCGAAATATACAGATTGAGCTCAGATGGAGTTTTGACAAGATTGAATTCCTACATGGGTTAAGCTAGAAAAAGGACGTATCTATACGGATTTATACAAGAAAGACACAGACAAGCAGCTTTATATACAGCAAGATTCATGCCATCCGGAACATACGAAGAAGGGTGTTGGCTTATGGATTGGGTATCCGGCTTAAACGGATATGTGAAAAGGAGTTGGACTATAAGATACAGCACAGGGACTTGAAAAGGCAGCTAAGAAAGTGGGGATATAGTGCATCATTAATCGAGAGACAATTACGACGCGTAGATGTAATGGATAGGGCGAACGTACTTGTGCCAACACAGACACAGTGCAAGACTAAGAGAGTTTCCATACTGGTACATGGTCAAACGAACAGATTAGTGAGGTCAACCGCTGCACCTTGTTCATGTAGAACATGTTGCTCCCTGCATACGGATACAATAATGGATACCAGCGGTCTGCGGAGCTACAATACCGCAAGCAATATTACGTGCGAGGACAGAAACATAGTGTATGTGCTGACGTGCAAGCCATGCAACAAGACTGTATACGTGGGGGAGACAGAACGTTCATTGCGCGAACGCACGGATGAACATCTCTGCGATGTGCGTTTGCAAAATGAAAACAAGCCCATTCTGCGACACTTCCTGGGCCACGATGATCATGACATAGGTGTCGCTATCCTCCAGAAGCTGTACAGCGAAGGACGCATATTTCGTGTTCTCACGGAAGAAAATTGGATAAAAAGACTGGGAACGAACTTTCCACATGGGTGTAATGTGAAGTGTAACATGTGAATTGGTGTTTTGATCAGGACGCATTCAATCTGTTCAACATGATACTAGAAACGCGAACAATCCCGTTACCAGTGTCAGGTTGAAAGGTTTTTCTTTATTTATTTATATATTTTTGTTTTTGTACTACGTAAGGTAGCGGCGTCAATCGCATTCTTGGTTTACCACATGCGGCCCGATGCTGGAAACGCGAATATTTTCGATATTCGTGTTTCTGGTATCGGGTGTCATGGGATGGGTTTGACGTCGTACGGGCCTGGACTGTGTGTCGGATCACGGGATTTTGTGGTTTGACGTGAGGCCTGGGCTCGCGCGACATCATGACGTCCGGCTCATAGCATCCGGTTTACTGCTACACTATGGACGTCATATAGGACTGCCGATACATTTTCATACTAAATGTATTTTGATAAAGACCACGTGGTCGAAAATTTAATAAAAAGAGTGACTTTAAAACAATGTGTATTAAATGTGCTTCCCTTCGGAGGTTATTGGAAATTACTACATTTAAATATTTTTTAGATTTAATATGTTTAATAGCCAAAAGTTTGTCGGCAGGAAAACGTCGAACAGACAGTAGTTCACCGGACAGCGAAAAAAGAAAGATTTCAGTCGAAAAGGGGCTCAACTGCGGATGGATCGGTGGGACAGCGAAATTCTTTACGTTACGCTCTCCTGCACTTGATGATTGGGATGTATACCGAGTATGAAGAGTATCGGCCAAAAACTAGAAGTAGTTTTCAGAATCGAAAAGGGGGCATAACTGCGGATGGATCGGTGGGAGAGCAAACATGTTTACGTTACCCACTCCAGTACTTGTTTTCAGTGTCGAAAAAGGGGCATAACTCTGGATGGATCAGTGGGACAGCAAAACTTTTACGTTGCACACTCCTGCACTGGATAGTAGGACTGTATACCGGATACCGACGGACGGACAGGGTAAACACTATATGCCACCGACAACTATCGTTGTGGTGGCATAATAATTTCCAATGGTGAATCTTCAGCATGCAATGGGATAAGCTTCCCATGTTTACTTGTATTTATCCCGTCAACACAGTGCGTATGTGCCATGAAACACGGTGCCGTGAAACATTTTTGATATCCTGTCAACACAATTTTTGCATTTTACAGCCATTTGTAAGTGTTGACGGGATAAATAAAATAGTAGGTTAGTGCCGTGAATGGGAAAAAATATCTTGCGCGGCACGGAAACGGGATGTGCTCGGCAGAGCCTCGCCCATCCCGTTTCCTGAGCCTTGCCAGATATTTTTTCCCATTCACGGCACTAACCTACTATTCTCTATCTATTTTCCTTATTTCTGAACCAAAGTATATGTTGTGACCACTCATTTGAACCGTCTCGGCGAGACGGTTCAAATGAGTGGTCACAACATATACTTCTGATGAGAAATAAAGAAATTCTTGAGCCTTGCCGGATATTTTTTCCCATTCACGGCACTAACCTACTATTCTCTATGTACTCACCAGAAATTGAGCCACAGGTATGCCTGTTCCTGTTGTATCGTCTCGTTTGAAATATCACTTCTGTAAGGTGGCGTTACGTAGTCAAGGGGCAAAGTCTGCTTTAGCAATATGCTGCAAGAAAAATAGAACAGCTTTAGGAAAATAGAAACAAGATTGTGACAGGGTTTACGGTTTAAGGGTATCCTAACCCTAACCCTCTGATGAATATTAATGACAACAAGACTTTTGCTGCGACTAGAGAAATGGGGCTTATGGTATTTGTGAACAATGTAACTCCTGATCAAATAAAACACTCCTGTAGCCTGCTAACAATCGATATTGCTTGTGAGAAACACGACAGGTGTTTCATTGACAGAATGGCAAACAGTACAGATCTTGATCACACTGTGTGGATGCTGATCTGGAGTTACACTGGTCACAAAACCCATAAGCCACATTTCTCAAGTTACAGCCACAAAAAATTGATGTTTATGATCCTTCAACAACTTTGACTGTCCCATATATTTGAAAGTTCACACCAAGATCATGGATAAAAACACATATTTGCTTCATGAATTTAAACGAGATTGCTGCGGCCCGCATGTCACGACAGCCGAGGCTTTGCTAGTATACCAAAAAACTTTAACCCGGACGCATATAGGCCAATGGGCCGACTATATTGAGCTGTCCGCACGCGGGCGCCACAAAAAATAGTCTGATAAAATTTAGTGCAAATGGACAATTTATGTTTAATTTACATTGTCAACAAGTGACGGCCTGTGCAGCTGAAAAAACAAATGGCTGAAAAGATAATTATATGCGACAGTAACTGTACTACTCATTATGATTAACCCTTAGAATGCGGGAAATAAAAATTGTCGTCTGCTGTTGTTTCATATTTGGTCTTCTTTCTCAATAAAAACATGGTTTAACAGCAGTTTAGAATCATTTCCTTCCATTGGAAATGATTATAAAGTGCTGTAAAATAATGCTTTGATGAGAAAAATGGAAAAATAAACACCAGGGCCCGGTTGTTCAAAACACCAGTTAGCTTAACGGACTGTTAAATCCTTAACGGACTGTTAAATCCTTAAGCTAACAGATGTTTTGAACAACCGGGCCCAGCAAAATAAAATGATCACCAACAAAGTGAATGGGTTGAAGATCCCAGCAGCAGCCAATGTCGTGTAGAGATGGGACCTCGGTTTCAAGTCTCATCAGCAAGACCAAGCAGACAATAAAATGTTATCAGCATTGTAAGGGTTAAAGCAGAAATCATTATACAACTGTACCAGTAAAACAAGAGTGGATCGTTGCGCAAGCTGTCGGAGAGATTAGCCTCGAAGTAGACCAGAGGGCAGTTCTCCAAACACTCTATGGCTTTATCAGTTTCATTCTGTAACAGAAAAAAAGAATGGCAAAGGTCACAATGTATGCCAGTCGAGGCATAGCCAGTAAAGATGAGTGGTGGGGGATGGTGGTGGGGGGGATGTGGTTTGTATCAGAATCTGCACTGTTCTTCATTCCATCAATGAAACACCCGTCTTGCGTGTAACAAGCAAAATAGATCATTATTCGATCAGAAACTATACTGTTCACAAATCCCGTAAGCCTCATTCTCCAATCACAGCCACATGTACAGAAAGGAATCTACCTGCATGGGGAGGGGTGGAGGGGGATGGCATACTCCGCACTGAAATTACAATAACCATTCCAGCACTTAAATCGCAATATCCTGATTTGGTGACTACATACTTCTATAGCAGTGTTTGCAAACATTGCCCATACAGATGAGCCGTCTCATCAGGGTCTGCACTTTTAGTAATATTCATATTTTTTTAGAAGAAAAATGAATGGACTAGTCTGAAAATACTTTGTGACAATCTGATTGGTCGGAAAAATAATATGTGACAATCAATTCCAGTTATTTAGGGGTGAAAGGGTTAAGATCCCTCCCAATTTCCCAGGAATTATGAACGTGTCCCTGCCATACATACCTGGAGTATCTCGTATTGTGCAGCGTAATAAAACACCTTGGCAGTGTGTGGGTTTCCCTCCTCCACATCAGCAAACACCTGAAATTTGACAGGACACAACATACAGTATATGCGTGTTCAAAATTACCTATAGTCTATAATAGACTGAGCTGTATTTTTTACAAAATCGGTGCGGTCTGCACAGGTTGAAGTAACAGACCGAGGTCTATAAATACATTAAATATACCTAAAAGCATTAATAAGTGAGAAAAAAAAAGTGAAACAAAAATATTCTTTACTCCCTCATATACACGGTGTATTATGAGGGAGTAAAGAATTTTTGTTTAACTTTTTTTTCCCCACTTATTAATGCTTTTAGGTATATTTAATGTATTTATAGACCTCGGTTCGCTACTTCAACCTGTGGCGGCCTGCACAAATTTCTAAATCATTTAATGTTGACTATGGGCATGGCCAACAATAGAATAAAAATATGGATGATGATAAACAGGCATATCAAGTTACAAGTCAATCCAACTTATGGTTGCAGACAGTAATTTAAAAACAGAAACACAATAATTCAGACAGACGCATGGCTGGTGGATGGACAGCTAGACACACAAATTCAAAAGTGGGCTGACAAAAACTGTGACAGGAGTTGACTACAGGGGCCCGTTTCACTAAACTTTGTACGACTAAAATGTTCGTAAGTGCAAAATTATGTAAATTTCACATTAACAATGTTTTCTTGTAAACAATTATTGGATTTACATTTAAATCCAGCACTTGCGAACATTTTAGTCGTACGAAGTTTAGTGAAACGGGTCCCAGATAACTGGATCGACTTGCATACACAGGATTGTATTTGCAAATGTAAAGGCTGATCTAGGGTTATACTGGTTGCACACATTATAAGGTCCCTCATCCCAGCAGGGGGAGCCTCATGTGATAATACACACAGTGTGCCAGTGACCCATTTCTATGTACCTGTCGTGTGGCCCGTTTCTCATTGTTAGCCGAGTAGAGATTGGCCACGGACAGCCAAATGTCCACCAGGGTCTGGTCTTGTTGCAGCAAATCCCGGCACATGTTTAACATCTCCTTCAGCCTACACAGGGCAACACAAAATCAGTGCGTGAAAAAAAAACAAAGGAAAAAACTGAAAAATTAGTTAAGGCACAAGTTGTAATTCTTGCGCGTGACACGCCTTTGGGTCATGATCTATGCATGTGTGAAGTTTCATGAAATTATTCCAAAGGGTATTTTTGGTCGCGATCTATGTTATGTGTGACGTTTAATGGAAATATTCCAAATCGTATTTGAGTTATTATGCTTCGGACAAGAAGTGTTTGCGGCGGACGAGGATGATCGTGGGATTCATGTCAAATTCACATAATATCCCCGACTTACATAGTTTCCCCCAAATCTTACCTGTTGTTACAGACTGATTTAGGAAGTTTTCATATAACTCAGTTTGACAGTCCATATATACATTGAACATAGCTGTTGATAACTCGTTCATCACATTCGTTTTCTGGTTAAACCGCAGCACGCCATATTAAATTTCCCTACTAAATTAAGAGGTCCCCAGGGTGTCCGGTTTGGAGGTGTTCCACTGTAAATCAGACATGTGAGCACTTCACAACACATTCTAGTGTTTTGCAATCATGAAAAGTCATTGTAATCAGAGATACATAACAGCGAACACATCTAAGGTAAACATCTACATTTTTCCGAGTGTCCGGTTTAGAGGGGTTCCACTGTATATTATCTCGGTGTCTGGTATCGAGAGGTTCCATTGTACTTCTAATTCTACATTGAAATACCCACTTGTTCTGTGAGAGCAGCAGCTGCACAATATTCTGGTACAGCACCAGTCCATCCTTCCGGGCATCCAGATTGGTCGATGGTTGACTGGTTATACAAACATTCACGGCCTCCTGCAGCAACGACAACTGCTGATCGGTAGTAAACTCAGGCGTAGATAATTTGTTCCACGGGAAAACGAGATTGTCCTGTAAAATAAAATGTGGCTGTGATTGACGAAACGGGGTTTATGGCCAGACAGTCATTGGCAAAAGAATTTGATTCTAATCAGTGAAATTAAATGTGCAGGAGAAAGTGAATGGGTTTAACGTCCCAACAACAGTTAAATTCATATAGAGACAGGGCCACAGTCTCATCCGACAGACCAGTGGGATGGAAATACAATGTTAGTATTTTTCACGCCTAGGGTGAGGATTGAACTCAGAACATCCTGTATTGACATCCAATGCCATATCCCCTACCTAGGCCACGGACCATCCCTATGTGCAAAGCGAAGAAACTAGAAAATGTGTTCATAGAAGACAGATGCCCCACATATCACTTTGATAATAAATGAGGCCAAATTCCAAGTCAAATTTTTTTTTTACCCGAGCGTTAAAAGTTTTTGAAGCACCAAATATGTGACCTTGACCCTGGGCTTGGCGGGGGCAGGACGAACATGGATTTGGCACAGGGCGGTAGAGAACCATTAGAGCAATGTGTATATGAAATATGAAGCTGATCCGTGAAAGAAAACAGAAATTATAAGATATTTACCTGAGAGTTAAAGTTTTTGAAGCACTAAGTATGTGACCTTGACCCTGGGCTTGGCGGGGGCAGGACGAACATGGATTTGGCACAGGGCGGTAGAGGACCATTAGAGCAATGCGTATATGAAATATGAAGGTGATCCGTGAAAGAAAACAGAAATTATAAGATATTTACCTGAGCGTTAAAGTTTTTGAAGCACTAAGTATGTGACCTTGACCCTGGTCTTGGCGGGGCAGGACGAACGTGGATTTGGCACAGGGCGGTAGAAGACCATTAGAGCAATGTGTATATGAAATATGAAGCTGATCCGTGAATGGAAAGAGAAATTATAAGATATTTACCTGAGCGTTAAAGTTTTTGAAGCACCAAGTATGTGACCTTGATCCTGGACTTGGCAGGGGCAGGACAAACGTGGATTTGGCACAGGGCGGTAGAGGACCATTAGAGCAATGCGTATATGAAATATGAAGCTGATCCGTGAATGGAAACAGAAATTATAAGATATTTACCTGAGTGTTAAAGTTTTTGAAGCACTAAGTATGTGACCTTGACCCTGGGCTTGGCGGCGGCATGACGAACGTGGATTTGGCGCAGGGCGGTAGAGGACCATTAGAGCAATGTGTATATGAAATATGAAGCAGATCGGTCGAAGGATGAAGAAATTATGAGACATTTACCCGAGCGTTAAAGTTTTGTGACGGACGGACGGGACGGACGGACAAGGGTAACACTAAATGCCCCCTCCACTATCGTGGTGGGGTATAACTAGATTGGTCAGTAAGCGAGGCTTACAGAATACCCCCCCGCGTGGGCCCAGGTACCCCTAAATATGTAAAAATATGTTAAGTTTTGTAAAGAGACTAAGTATGTGACCTTGACCTCGAGATCAGCGGGGATTTATCACAGCATGATAGTAGAGCCTTAGAGGAATGCATGCATGAAATATTACAAATTTTCGATGAAAGAAATAGAAGTTTTCTCTGATGTTAAGTTTTGTAAAGAGACTAACTATGTCACCTTGACCTTGGGTTCAGCGGGGGTTGGACAGTCGTAGATTTGTCACAGCATGATAGTACAACCTTAGAGGAATGCATGTGTGAAATATTAAGAATTTTCAATGAAGGACATAGAAGTTATAACATATTTCTCTGATGTTAAGTTTTGTAAAGCGACTAAGTATTTGACCTTGACCTTGGAATCAGCGAGGGTTGAACGGTCGTGGATTTGGCACAGCATGGTAGTAGAGCCTTACAGGAATGCATGTGTGAAATATTAGTTTAAACAATATTTATTCGACAGTATATGGTACAATACAAGGTATACAATGACAGGGATATGAAAACAAGCATGAAGCTTATATGAATTCGTCTCCCACAATTATACATGTGAAATATTAAGCATTTTAGATGAAGGAAATAGAAGTTATAACAATATTTCTCTGATGTTAAGTTTTGTGACGGACGGACGGATGCACGGACGGACGGACGGACGGACGGACGGACGGACAACCTGACTCCAGTATACACCCCCCCACAACTCGTTGCGGGGGGTATAAAATGATCTTCAAAGGTCCTAATATTCCTGTTCTCAGCAGCTACGCCACACAGACATTAACCCTTTCACCCCTAAATAACTGGTGGAATGGATTTTGGTATGTTAATTTTCCAACCAATCCAATCATCACAAAATGATTTTTAGACTAGTCCATTCATTGAAAAAAGGGTGTTTTTTTTCTTCTTTTTCTTCAAAAAAAAGAGAAAATTACCTTGGACACAATACATCCGGACATCTGGTCAGCTGGATCGAACAGTTGACTGGGCAGGTGGCCGGACGAGCGGAGGTGGACATAGGCGAGCCAGAGGACACAGCGGTCACCCGTGCTCAGGCTCAACTGGGCCGGCGGTCGACCCTCACTCTTCACGAAGTAGCCCTGAAATGAGTATATAGTGTTATCTACACACCTATGACTATGGTGATGATTCAAGGATGTAAGTCTTTTTAATGATCAGGATCTACAATTGTTGAAATGGTCCCAATGTCCCTGTATTGGTAGTTAGTCTAAATACATGCAATAAACAAATATACTGTCAGACATTGGCTGCGTACTGCACATTGCCTGAGGCCACAGAGAGATTGGCGCTGTAAGAACATATAGGCAGTCAGGATCTTTTAGTCAGCCAATGCATCTTACTGGAATTTTGACATTAGCCGGGAATTGGCTCGAGAACGGACATGCTATCTATCATAGTAATGACGAACCTCTAAGATATTAGCTGCGTACTGCGCATTGCCCAATCTTTTTGTCAGCCAATGGATCTTGCTGAACTTTTGACATCAGCTTGGAATTGCCTAGAGGACCGACACCGTATGTGACATAGTAACTATGAACCTGTAAGACGTTGGCTGCGTGCTGCACATTGCCCGAGGCCAGAGATTGGTGCTGTAGGAGCATATAGGCGGTCAGGATCTTTTTGCCAGCCAATGGATCGTGTTTGACATCAGCTGGGAATTGCCTAGAGGACCGACACCCTATGTGACATAGTAACTACGAACCTGTAAGACGTTGGCTGCGTGCTGCACATTGCACGAGGCCAGAGATTGGTGCTGTAGGAGCATATAGGCGGTCAGGATCTTTTTGCCAGCCAATGGATCTTGTTTGACATCAGCT
The DNA here is from genome assembly GCA_029237695.1 of Conchocele bisecta. Lineage (NCBI taxonomy): Eukaryota > Metazoa > Mollusca > Bivalvia > Lucinida > Thyasiridae > Conchocele > Conchocele bisecta. Next base: position 137,512,720 of record CM055265.1, read on the forward strand.
GGGAATTGCCTAGAGGACCGACACCCTATCTAACATAGTAACTACAAACCTGTAAAACGTTGGCTGCACACTGCACATTGCCCGAGGCCACAGAGAGATTGGCGCTGTACAGCATCACCTCCAGTAGGTGGTGCGATATGGCGGGGTTGGCGCGGGACCTGTCCTGGGTCAGACAAAGGTAGTCCACAATCTCCGCACACACTTCATGGCGGTCCGCGTACGTCGCCAGGGAGTGCAGGTACTGCAATGGAAGGATAGGTAGATATTATATACCTTTCTGACTACATACTTGGTTCTCATGTTCTAAATCAGAAAGGTTGATTGGTCGAGGCTGAGTTGTGTTCAGTCTCGGCCAATGAACCTGCCTGATTTTGAGATGAATTCAGAGTTATACTGTTTGGATAATCTGCATTTAGGTCTAACCGATGCTGTGTTGTTTGAAATAGTTAAATCCAGTTAGCTGCATATAGATGTATTAAATGCAGAAGTATGAGCATTTGTATGAAAATATAACTGTCACCGGAGAATCGGGGCTTATGGTCATCCTGACTAATGTAGACCTAAACCAACCTATACAATCTAATCAAGCTGTTCAGAGTTCACCAATTTCTCACTAAACATAATTATGTTCTGCTTCAAATATACATGATTACCACATTGAGTGTGCAGTGGATAAGGAACAATACTTATTGTGTGTATGACCATGGTATTTATTTATTAAATGGTGTTTAACGGCTTGTTAACAGCTAAGGTCATTTTAGGCCGGGGTATGACCAGCGTAGATTCAGGCCAACTCGCACACTCGTGCAACCTAGAGACGTTAGCGGCATCGGAAGTCACTGATGCCATAAACCCGATTTCAATTCAAACTTCCACACAGAGAAAACACCACTTACGAGCCACCAGATGTGGAAGCTGGGAGCGAGCTGGAGCGCGGTGTGACAGAGGTCAGTGAAGTCGGCGGCGTCGCCGTGCCTCGCATACAGGGACAGGTAACGGAGCCAGATATCACAGCTCTGCTTGTTCTCCTCGATACCCCGCGCCAACACATTTAAAGCGTGGTCTAGGCACTCGGCGCGCGAGCTGAAGTAGTAATGATTGATTGATTGACTGATTGATCAAAAGATTCAGACTTGATGTCATATTTTTGTCAAATGGAGACCTGGATCAGCCTACATTTTTTTCATTTACATACATTAACGCGAGTCAGATCAGGGTCTTCACTGTGTGCCAATCAGTCAGTGAAACAAAGAGTCATGCTTCACACGAACAGTATAGATCTATATCAGGACTACACTAATAGATATGTCACGTGACTGGCCACAAATTCCATTCGACCCATTTTTCAGTCAGCATACAGCAAATATATTAGCACATCACACACTGCCCGATATGACCCTCTAATACAGACATACAGGTGTGGATTGTTGAGTTTCTTCGCGGCCAGTTTGAGCCAGAGCTGGACGTCATGGGGACTGGCCGTGACAGATGACTCCAGATCTTGGATATCCGCGGAGTCCGACTGGAAGAAGTAGCGTATATCCTGCTCTCCTATCACGTCCTCGAAACTGTTGGATGGAGTAGGTTGGGCCTGCTGCCAATCTAGATGGGAGATAAAAAAGTGAAAAGTGAATGGGTTTATGAGTCCCAGCAACAACTAAGGCCATAATGATTTGATTTAACAGCCTATCAACAGCTACGGTCATTTAAGGCCGGACCAACTGGTTCGATCCCACATTTAACCTGCTGCATTCAGGGGAAGATCCCCCAAAAATCCACAGTCACCATTACTCTTATAAGGGGTATAACCAGATTCAACTCTCACATACAAGAACGCCAAAGATGTACCTGAGGGCCAAACCAGGTCTCCAGTCGGGATTCCGGTAAGGATCAATCCTGATCGTTAAATTACCCATCGCATGATGCTCCCAACCAACCACCACAAGGCCATATAGAAACGGGACCACATCTCACCCGTCTCACCCGACAGACCAGTGGGATGGAAATTCTATGAAAGTATTTTCACCCCTAGGGCGAGGAATGAAATCACAACCTCCAGTATTAAAGTACAATGCCATATCCCCTAGGTCATGGCCCATACCTAGGTGGAGAGAAAAGTGTTGGAAATCACTGAATAAAGAAACTAGTAAAGCAATAAATGTGACCGTGACTGGAGAAATGGGCCTTATGAGTTTTGCATCCAGTGTAGATCCAGATCAGCCTGGATCAGGATCTGCACTGTTCGCCATTCCATCAATGAAACACCCCCCATGCTTCCACCGAGCAATATAGATCGTGATCAGGATAGAGGAGTGTGTTATTTCTTAAGGAGCTACACTAGCCACAGAGCCCCATTTCTCCAGTCACAAATAATGATTGATTGATTAAAGTGAAGGTAAATAGGTTTAACATCCCAGCAACAGCTAAGGTCAAATAGAGACAGGACCACAATTTAAATTCTTATCCGACAGACCAGTGGGATGGAAATATTAAGCAAGTCTTTTTCTCATCTATGGTGAGGATTGAACTGGCAACCTCCGGTATTGAAGTCCAATGGTATAACCCCTGGGCCACAGCCCACCCCTGATTGATTGAGTAAACCTAAATAGAATCAGTATACATATGTATTCTGGTTGTTAGAAGCGTGACGGGTGTTTCACTGACTGAATGGCGCACACTGCAGACCCTGATCAGTCTGCACATAAACATGCTGATCTGGGCATACACTCGCTTAGAATTACAGTGGAATGTCTCTAAACCGGACACCCTGGGAGTACCCAGGGTGTCCGCTTTAGAGATGTTCCACTATAAAACAGGCAAATAAGCACTCCAGGAAATGGTTGTGTGCTTCGAGAACAGGAACACAAATTAACATAATATATAACTCTAAACTAACCCAACCATAAATAAGAATACAAATCTTGCTGGGTGTCCGGTTTAGAGAGGCTCTATTGTAGATGAAAAGGATGTCAGTAATCAATGTTAAACTGTAAACATACCGAAGCTGGGTTTGTGTTTGCCTGGGAGCTGATTGGCTGGCTGTAGCTGTTTGTCATCCTGTTTGGGACGGAACAGCCGGGGTGTGTAGAACATCGTGTGGGGCCGCACTGCAATAATAATCAATAAGTGTTGTTACGGGCGAGAATCCGCATTTAGTTAACACATTTGCCTTAAAAAAACTTACAAACAAGGTGAACATAAGTCCTCAGTGACCTTGACCTTGACCGGTCGGACATGGGTCATATACAAAACAAAGCACCATCGCTAGACACACATTGTGGTTCACATATTATCAAAACCGGTGAAGCGGTTCATTAAATTATTGAAAAATGAAAGGTGTTACTGACGTACGTACGCACCATAGAGTAACACTATAATGATAGCAGCAACACAGAGCAACTTACCCAGTTTGGCGTGGTCGGTGATCTTACTGATGAGCAGTAGACAGAGCTGGTCTACACGCAGTCGGCCCTGGTTCTGCTGCATCATGTTGTCCACATAGTCACCTGCAAATACAAAGTGAAAATGAAAGTGTTCAACGTCACAGCAACAGCTAAGGTCATATAGTGACAGGACCACAGTTATGGGGATGTGGGATGGAAATACTATGTAAGTACTTTTCACCCATAAGGTGAAGATTGAAAAGTGAAAGGGTTTAACGTCCAAAAACTAGCTACGGTCATGTGACCACAGTTTTAAAGTCTTATACGACAGGCCAGTGGGATGGAAATAATATGTCAGTATTTTTCACGCCTTGGGTGAGGATTGAACTCGCAACCACCGGTATTGAATTCCAATGCCATATCCCCTAGGCCACAGCTCATCCCTAGCTGAGAAAAGGGACCTTATGACATGTGCTTTTACAACAAATGTAGATCCTTATTCTCGGATTAGGATCTAATCATTTTGGTAACAATTAACCCTTACAATGCTGAATTAAATTTTTGTTGTCTGCTGATTATTTTTTATTTTCCATTTCCTCATAAAAAAACATGCGTTGACAACACTTTAGAATCATTTCCAGTGGAAATGATTCTAAAGTGATGTCAAACCATGTTTTTATTGAGAAAGAAGACAAAATATAAAACAACAGCAAGCTACAATTTAAAGGATAGAGGTTTCTTCTGATACTCGGAAACGACGCAGGACCAACAAAAATAAGTTTTAAAATATTAGTAATAGAGATAGTAAGTAAACATGGTAAATGTGAAAGTGAATTGGTTCAACGTCTGAGCAACAGCAAAGGTCATATAGAAACGGGACCACATCCGACAGACCAGTGGGATGGAAATACTATGTAAGCATTTTTCTTGCCTAGGGTGAGAATTCACAACCTCCGGTATTGAAGTCCAGTGCCATATCCCCTAAGCCTCATCCCTGAGGTAGCAACACAAAACTTTAACTCAAATTTCTAGGTCATTTGAACTCAACTTTTAGCATATGGTGCCATATGGGTGGGCTATAGAATGAAAATATGGATGTTTCAAGCCAATCCGACGTATGGTAACAGAGATGGTAAACACTTCATGCAAATCTCAGACAGACAGATGAACAGACAGGCAGATGAACAGACAGACAGATGAACAGACAGACAGACAGATGAACAGACAGGCAAACTTACAGGGTGGCGACTATATGTAGCCTGACATTTTTTTCGGGGTAATTCTGTTTCCCCATTTAGGATGTGCTAAGGTGAATGATTGTTTCACTATCATAGAAAGCTATGCTCACATAAAGACAAGGTCCATTACAAGTCACATCATTCCAAAACACTAGTTGAATGCCTATAGGTTGTTCCCACGCAGTGTTAAGCCATCCTAGATCGAGGTATGTCTTACCTAGCACCTTTGGGATCTTTTTGGCCGGTGTGGTGTTTGTGATGCCGGCCAGTCCACACCTGTATGAGAGAATGTCCAGCAGGACTTCACGGTCACTCATTGTGTACATGGACTGGTGCTGCCTGAAATATACAAGAACAAGTACATATAATTCCAGCACAAAAATATTTACACAATTCCCTAACATTTGATTGGCCCGTAGCAAGTCTCAGTCCAAAATTTATATCCCAGTAAACTCCCACGCCGAACTACTTTCCGTAACCGTGAGGCGCAGTTAAAATAATTCTTAAGAAAACGGAAAATAAACACATTTTATTGATGAATTTATTTCGAATGCTGGAATTATAAGGAATGAATGGCCTTTTTGTGGAATTTATCGGGGATATAAACTTGGAAAAGTCGCGGGAATACTGGACGAGGCCTTCCGGCCTTCGTCCAGTATTCCCGCGACTTTTCCAAGTTTATACCCCGATAAATTCCACAAAAAGGCCATTCATTCCTATAGTAAATGTACATCATTTTCATTGACTGATTATCGCTTGTCAATCAATATACTCAAGTTTTTTACGCCAATTTGATTGCCGAAAATCCTAAATAATTTCTTTATATGCACATAGAAGTCTTTGTTGTGAATACCATCGAGATGAGTTGTCACAACATATACTTCATTGAGAAATGACAAAATAAAAATAAAATATTTCATACTCATTCCGAATGTAATATGTTAAACCAATTTGTTAAGACTTAGAAAAAGTTAAAAAAATATGTTAGATTTTTACTATTATCAAATCGCTTGATTGAAAATAGTATCAATAAAAACTTTACAATTATAGTGGCCAATGCACATGCAATCAGCCTGGCTCAGGCCCCACCAATCAAAACTGCAAGACATTCATGTGTATACATGTTCAACTACAATTTATAATCTGACAAACTTGGTCCAAAGACCATGCAGCATGGCTGACAATATGGCAGGGCACACGACTATAAAACATTCTCGAAATCTGTACTTGAGTTGACATCAGGCAGTTTGATAGGCCGATACAGTTTCAAGCTTCCTGATATTAACTCTTTCACCCCTAAGAAACTGGAATAGATTTGGATATGTTAATTTTGCAACCAATACAACCGTCACAAAATGATTTTCAGACAAGCCCATTTATGAAAAGGGGGTGTTTTTGTTCTTAAAAATATGAAAATAACTTGCAAAAAAGTGCAGATCTTCATGAGACGGCTCGTCACGAGCCGGCTCATCTGGATCAACACTTTTTGACAATACCACTATACAGGCCTGTGGTTTTGAAACGGTCAAGGATGAAATCATTCTCTGAAACTCCTCAGGACTTACCCTTTACATTTGTCATCATTGCAGGTGCCCTGGAGGTCAAAGCGACAGAGCACGACCTTGGGCAGCAACTTGTGGGCACATCTGTTGGACATCAACGTCCGGTTGGCCTTGGTCCGGTAGTACGGGCTGAATCTGCAATGGCAATCATTGACTGATAGACTGAACAATGTCATGTACACAAACTCCTCCATTGTTATGTGTTGGAGGCACTGACGGACAGCTCGTTGTGAGTGGTACATTTCTATTTTGATGCCAGGCACCTTTACTATAGCCATAAGTTACTACAGTAATATTAGTGCGGTCCCTTAACAAATTAATCAATACCTGCCGGCCAAAAGTGCCATTTTTTCAATGAATCAAGATAAGATGATGCACAATTAAAAAATAAGTGGCTCCAAAAAATCTATCCACTGTGCCACCTAAAAAATTAATAAATTCAAAACGGCCACCAAATATCAATATATTTCTATGTAAGTGCAAACCTGTGTTATATTTAGCACAATTAGTATGCTATAACGACACACATTCACACAACAATTGATTCAAATGGCTATCATGTACAATTTGATCATTTTTTAATTGCCATAACTCCAAGATGGCCGCCAAATATCAATATTTTATTCTATTTTGCACTGTGGATGTCATATTGGAAATGTTTGCATGTAATAGGAAGTTTTGTTGCTTGACTACTAATTTGTAACATTGAAGTGGGACTGTGTGAATGTTTCATCTAAATAAATACAATATGGCAACCAAATGTCAATAGGCTGGCAATGTTACATAGCTGTGGCGGGTGCATGACATCTGGATCTGAATTAAGAATGAGTGGGTAATTGTCATGTATCTGGGACATAACACATGGGACAGGAATGTTAACCGCAGCTGCAAGGGTTAGTACATATAAGCCCAGCATTTGTGCACTTGCAGCTGATGCATCCTCTGGCAGACTTACAACCACATTCGATCAGTTCGCTGCAGCATCTGGACTTGTCATCAAGACAGGGGTCCAGGTTCAAATGCGTGGTCACAACATATACCTTCATTGAGAAATAACAAAAATAAAAATAAAATATTTAATACCCGTAAAGATGTATTCCGAAAGGAATGGGTTATTATGTGGTGGCTGTCACTGGAGAAATGAGGCTTATGGATTTTGACAGTCCGCACCGTCTGATCAGGATCTACACTGTTCGCCATTCCATCAATGAAACACCCATCATGCTTCTAACAAGCAATATAGAGCGCTATCAGGCTACAGAAGTGTGTTATTTGATTGGGAGCTACACTGGTCACAAATCCCATAAGCCCCATTTCTCCAGTCACAGCCACATATGAGACAAGCCATGTGATTTTGTACCTTCGGACATTCCGCACGCCATATGATCTTTTACCTTCGGACATATGCGTAATTTCATTAAGAACATTTACAAGATTTACATTTTTTTTTCATATCGACAAAATTTTCAGAGTTAATGTGGAATATGTATTTTGTAAACGTATTTAATGAAATTACCCAGTAGCCGATTTCATCAAAAGTGCAAAGTATACTTTTCTAGCAAAGTATACTTTGAGGGAGAAATCATTTATTTTTCCCGAAAAGCATCATTTCATATAGAACTAACGACTGCATATATTTGATGATTAAAAGTATGCACAATTATTATACTGAATTTATTACATTATCACAGCCAAAATGGCTGTGATAATGTAATAAATTCAGTATAATAAAAATTAATAAATTTATCCTAAAATAGAAAATTTCTCCCTCAACGTATACTTTGCTAGAAAAGTATACTTTGCAATGTTGGTGAAATAGGCCACAGATGTCCGAAAGTAAAAAATCACATGGCGTGTCTCATATACGCATACTCTCCAAATCTCCCACATTACCTGTACGAGCGGAAATGTAACAGTGGGCTCTTGTACACAGCTGTACTACTGGGGTGCGACTGCTGGGCAACCCAGCTCTGGACAGTGCCTTTATATGCCTGTAATCCTGCAACCTGCAAGTAACGGATACAGCGAGTTAACGGGGTTTTGCATGTGATATGCCATTTTGATTGGGGAAAATAATAAATATTTTCTTTAAATGTGCTTAGAAGTATATGTATCGACCACCATTTGAACCGTCTCGTCAAGACGGTTCAAATGAGTGGTCGCAACATACACTTTCATTGAGAAATAACAAAAATAAAATATTAAAAAAAGCATATATATCCATACAGGTACAGTCCACATGTAATGGGTTAATAGTATCTTATGTCAGCCCAATATTCTACAGCCAGAAGTGAAAGTGGGTTAAACGTTCCAGCAACAGCTAGGGTCATTTAGGGAATGGACCTCGGTTTCAAGTCTCATCCAAAAGACCAGTGGGATAGAAATATTGTGAACGTATGTTTTGAAATTGATGCCGGAGGCGAAGTTTGAACCCACAACATCCAGATTACCATTCAGGTGTTCTAACCCCGAGGCCACAACACATCACTGTGCAACCAGAAACATCTCCAAGTTCAATTTCAATTGTGTGATTACATTTGGTCATTCTTGCACAGCCAATACGGCACAGTCTCCAATCTGGGATGAACAACTGATTAATGTCTGTCTAATATAGGAATGAATGGCCTTTTTGTGGAATTTATCGGGGTCTAAACTTGGAAAAGTCGCGGGAATACTGGACGAAGAGATAAAAAAAAAATTTGATTTTTTTTTCGAAAATTGTAATTTTTTTAAGGCCTCGTCCAGTATTCCCGCGACTTTTCCAAGTTTATATCCCCGATAAATTCCACAAAAAGGCCATTCATTCCTTATAATTCCAGCATTTGAAATAAATTCATCAAGAAAATGTGTTTATTTTCTGTTTTCTTAAGAATTATTTTAACTGCGCCTCACGGTTACGGAAAGTAGTTCGACGTGGGAGTTTACTGGGATATAAATTTTGGACAGAGACTTGCTACGGGCCAATCAAATGTTAGGGAATTGTGTAAATATTTTTGTGCTGGAATTATTGGCATGTCAATCTTGTCATCTAGGCATTACTAAAAATACAGAGATCCAGCCCACAGGAGATACAAGTAGCTACTATTACCTAACAGCACAGACTAGACTAGAAATGTTTCACTGAATGATACAGAGAAATAACAAGTATGTTATGTTTAGCAAATAGCAAATGGAGACTGCCGGTCTGATGCTATCAACACGAAACATCCTAGCTCTCTAAGTACTGGAAAAGTTAACCCATAAACAGTGGGAACTGAACAATTATTGTCTGCTTTTTTTCCCTCATATCCACCTATGTCCTTTAATAATGAAAACGTGTTTTGGTAGCAAATGAGAATTGTTTGCAATTCTCATATGCTATCAAATCAAGTTTTCAATGTGAAAAAAGGATGATATAATATAATCAGCAACAACAAAATTTCATTCAGCGTTTTAAAGGTTAACCATGTTTATCCCGTTAACACAGTGCGTATGTGTCGTGAAACATTTTTGATATCCAGTCAATACTATTTTTGCATTTTACAGCCATTTGTAGGCGTTGACGGGATAAATAGAATAGTAGGTTAGTGCCGTGAATGGGGAAAAATATCTGGCGCGGCACGGAAACATGATGTGCTCGGTAGAGCCTCGCCCATCCCGTTTCCTGAGCCTTGCCAGATGTTTTCCCATTCACGGCACTAACCTACTATTCTCTATTTATTTCGGTACTGCCTGTCCAATACTATCACCATCGAGCCATCCCAGCCAAGTTCTTCATGAATCTGGAGAAGTAAACCATGTTTCGGTTGGTTTTTTGTTTGTATACCTGTTCAACCTTTGGTATTAAGGCAGCAAAACCATCATTCACAGCGAGGGCGAGGTCCTTATTCTGGCAATATGCCTTCAATTCGTCATTGATGTTCTGTCTCTGCAAAAACATAGGAAAAATAAATTCACAATTATGAAGAGGCTATTTGCACAGTCTCAGAGACTCTGTGTAAAGCTATTCACACTGTCGGCATACTGTCACACTGTCGGTTTTTTTCACTAATTCTTTTCCTCTTTTTTTGCGTATAAATGCAGATATTGTATTTTCCCCAACCACATCATAATAGCGTAATAAGGGTGCCGATATAGTAATGATTATGCCAAGATCGTAAAATAGATGGCATGTCTGGAATTCATACAAAGTACAAAATCTGTGCTATAAAAGGAGTAGTAGAGAAAAGTATGAATATTAGATTAAACATATACAAACTTGCATTAAGCGACGACCCAAGGGAGACACCAAAAATGGTCGCTTAGAACAATGGTCTCTTAACACAAAAATGAAAAAAATCCGGGTACTGGTATGTCCGGTTATATGGTTTAATATTCGAAATGAGGAAATCGCGAATATTGAACAGAAACATAGAAATAAATAAATTAAAATACTACCGGTAATGTTTACTGTGCACTTTTCTGAATTATTCAGGCTTTATTTCATCAAAATAGATGAAAGAATTTGAATGTTATTGCGAAATAAAATCGCCCAGCTGAAATCGCAAATAGGCACGAGTTAATTCCCTTTAGTAATCACTATGAGCGAGTTCGAGCTTAAACTATGGTTACTATAGTTCAACTAAACAACCGCGAACGCAGATTCGACCAGTGACGTCATACATCTACTATAGTTCGACTAGCCAAAAAACGCCTGTTCCTCCAGATTCAAGATGGCGGCGAATAGGTAAAAAGTTCTAGAGAGTGGGAAATTTACATAGAAATTCTCAACTAGACATGCGCAATGCATCTACTATAGTTCAACTATAGTCCGAAACGAAATCGCTCTAAGGAAACTAGCGATTCAGAACGAGGTTTCAGGTCAACAATCATAAACAATGCACCATTCACACTTTGACAGTGTTTCCTTTGTTTGTCACACGCTTGAGGCTAATTTCACCTGGAGACAGTGACATCCTGCCAATTAATGGTGGTTTAATACAAACTAACATTGCTTTTGTTTACAAAATAAGTGACCGGTGGTCATGTTAAGGGAAAGTCATTTAATACACTGTCATTATATAGGCCAAATTGTAGGGGGGGAATTGAATGTGGTCGCTTAAGACAAAAGTCGCTTAATGCACGTGGTCGCTTGTGCAAGTTTGACTGTACTAAGCAGTGTCGGATTTATTTATTATGTGTTCAACATCCATTTAACAACACTTAAATTGACTACTGGGTAGAACTTTGCTCTACACTACTCTGTTACGGAAACACTTAACCCTCACTATGTGGGAGACGGAAATTGTCATCTGCTGTTTTTAATTTTTGCCTTAATTCTTAAGGGCAATTCCAGAATTAATCATGGGGGGGGGGGGGGGGGGGGGGGTGGGGAGGGCAGTTTGGGAGGCACTTTTTATCAAACCCCACCACCCATCAATAACAATTTTCGTTGACCCCCAGCAACCAACAGTTTAAAATATTACCGAACCCACCACCCATCATTTAGAAAGACGACAAAAACACACCCCCCTGTCAATAAAAAAAAAAAAGCCCCACCACCCATCCATAAAAAATAAATGTCAACCCCACCACCCATCAATAAAAATGACTGACCCACCTTATAAAGAAGGAAAGTAATGCCCATACGTACCTAGAATAACCATACGTACTTAGAATAACAGCTGACGTAACGCGCGGTAAACTGAAATGGCCTACGTGACAATTGACATTTACGTTCAAACAAGATTTTCACGGTGTGTAATCGATCGTATTTCCTCGCCACCATATGAAACCCGACTCGAGAAACACAAATTAAGTTGTTGATTTCTGAATTTGTCAATTGTTTGCACGGTCTAAGAAATCAAACAAATGTGAAAACAATTTTGTTTTTACAAAATATTAGACTCGTCTAAGGAGACGATTCTTATGTGTTGCCAAAACATGTTTTATTAAGTCATCGGACAAATGTGAAAAGAAAACCTGAATATATTGGTATTTCTTTACAAAAACATTTGTCTTACTTAGGAGACGATTCTCATGTGCTGCCAAATCTTGATTTTATCAAGAAATCAAACAAATGTGAAACTGCACAAGCTAATGCGTCAATTTGATGACGTGAGCGACTACATAGCGTGGTTTTGGTATGTTCATTTCCGCCGAGTTCTAAAGGTCAGTCACACTTTGCACGTGAAAATGGATTACCGACTGATGATTGTAAACACCATCAGGTGTGCAGCTAGACCGAAAATGATATGTCGCAAATGTGCTAGTTGGGGATGGGTGGGTACGGCGGTATATTTTGTTTATGTTACAATCTCGCGTATTTGCGATCTCGATCTCGCCTTCTGCTTTTGGAAATACGATTTGCCCATGCATGTGTAGACAGCATGCGTGTTGGATTTGCGTTCTACACGTACGCACATATTTATAAAAGCATGCTAGTTCAAATTGCGTTCTACGTACGTACGCACATATTTATAAAAGCATGCTAGTTCGAATTGCGTTCTACGTACGTACGTGCATGTAATGTATGCGGAAAACTCAATTTCACCCGAAATTTATTACAAATAAATAGCATTAATAGGAACCTGCCAATCTCTGTATTCTATGTCTCTGATGAGACGTATGGTAATTACCGATACCACCATTAATTTTTTGCAGTTTTACACTGCGAACCCACAATTTCCCGCGCGTATCTTTTCGCTCGAATGGACAAAAACGCGCGGGACATGACGTATGGTAATTACCGATACCACCATTAATGTTTTGCAGTTTTACACGGCGAACCCACAATTAAATAATTGCCGTGTTTCACTCAATCCCATAATTAAATAATTGCCGGTTTTCACTGGAGCCCATAATTAAATAATTACTGTTATTCACTGGCCCCCACCATGCATCAATTAGAATTTCCTGTGGACCCAACCACCCATGCATTTTAATTTCATACAGACCCCACCACACATCAATAAATAATTTGGGTGCCGCCCACCCCTCCCCCACGTTTAATTTTGGAATCACGCTAACCAAAAAACGGTTTTGACAGCATAATGAGAATCGTCTCCACTTTCTCATGCACTGTCAAAGCAGGTTTTTGTCGAGAAATATTTAAAATAAAACATTTCCATTTAAATCAGCGTAGTAAGGGTTAAAAGCATATTCCCAAATAAATGGGTTAAACAAATAAACCAGTATTTTACCATTTTTATCGTCGAAAACATGTTTTGATAATTCTTTAGAATCAATTCCAAATGTTGTCAAATCATGTTTCAATTGAGAAAGAAGACGAAATATGAAACAACAGCAAATTACAATTTATGGGAAACATAATGTTTTTATTGATGAATTTATTTCGAATGCTGGAATTATAAGGAATGAATGGCCTTTTTGTGGAATTTATCGGGGATATAAACTTGGAAAAGTCGCGGGAATACTGGACGAGGCCTTCCGGCCTTCGTCCAGTATTCCCGCGACTTTTCCAAGTTTATACCCCGATAAATTCCACAAAAAGGCCATTCATTCCTATAGTAAATGTACATCATTTTCATTGACTGATTATCGCTTGTCAATCAATATACTCAAGTTTTTTACGCCAATTTGATTGCCGAAAATCCTAAATAATTTCTTTATATGCACATAGAAGTCTTTGTTGTGAATACATTATGTTTCCCATAAATTGTAATTTGCTGTTGTTTCGGATTTCGTCTTCTTTCTCAATTGAAACATGATTTGACAACATTTGGAATTGATTCTAAAGAATTATCAAAACATGTTTTCGACGATAAAAATGGTAAATAAAAAATACAGCAAATTTAATTCAGCATTGTAAGGGTTACAAAAGGCACACTTTGAATTACTTTGAATTACCTGCAATTTTAGCATCCTCAGTAACTCCTTTCCTTCTGGAAGTTTTACAGAAACTTTCTTTTCCTTTATGTCGTCCATCAACGATTCACTGCCGGTTCTCCTCCGTAAATCGGTGACCTTCACATCTGGTTTCATGCTCGGATTTAGATCCATCAGTGATCGCCGACGCTTGTTTGGTCTCTCAACTTCATCAGTTAAGTCAATAGTTATTGTGCTTAGGTCAATTTTATCCAGCCTAGGTATTTCCGTCTCCTTCCCGGCCTTGCCGATGGCACCTTGACGTCGATCCTTGACTCCCTTCCTCTCTTGTATGTCCAGCTGGGACTGCTTCAACTCACGAAGCTTGTTCTCAACATCCTCGGCCAGCTTCTGTAGTCGCTCCTTCTCCAGCAGTTTCTCGTCTCCAGACTTGAAGTGCACCTGTCTAGGAGGGGTGCTAGTAGGAGTAGACTTGGCCAGGTGGCCAGTTTTCACTCCGACAGTCGGAGGTGTGCGGCTCGCCTTAGGTCGAACCTGGCTGATTTTCAGAGCGGTCTTGTTAACTTTTGGTGGAGTTGATGGTCTTGGTGAAAGATTGTCGATGGTCACTTTGAAGTTCATAGCATTTCGTTTGCCTATGTGTACCTGCAATTAAATACATTCACTGCATAAGATGATAAAAGTCTCATGGTCTGAGAATACGGTGCTTATTTAGTTATGATACACGTAGATCCGATCAGGGCAAGAACATATGCAACATGATGGTAATTCTTACTGGTTGCCAGAGGTTTAGCTACTGTTTCATAATCAGAATGGCATACAAAATAGACGTTATTGCAATTTATTAATGGAATTAAACAATTCAGACATATACCAGACTGTAAAAGAATGCTCAGCAAATTGTCAATTACTCATTAAGCTGTAATTTGTCAGGATGCATCACGACCAAGGCCAATAATACAGAAGAACCTTTTTAAAGCGAACACACAGAAAACTTTATGTGTTTAATATGATGGGTCATTTAAACCTTTCACCCCTACGTAACTGGAATGGATTTTGATATGTTAATTTTCCAACCAATCCAATCGTCACTTTATGATTTTCAGACTAGTCAATTTATGAAAAGGGGGTGTTTTTGTTCTAAAAATATGAAGAGTACTTGCAAAAAGTGCAGATCCTGGTGAGACGGTTCGTCATGGATCTACATTCATGATTGCAGAACACACAAAAAGGCCTTGGCACGTTCATAAGACAGAATTACAGCAGCAACTCTCTAAACTGAACAGCCTGGGGACCTTGAGGGGCTTGATTGAACATGATTTATTTTCATTTGCCGAGCCAGAATACAGCTCAGCCAAAAGCTGAAAAAAAAATCACCCACTTACCGTTTTGATAGTAAACAAGCTGAAACAAAAACTTTAACCAAGGGAAATATCTATGTAAAAATTGCAATTGTAGGTCAAGGTCACACACACAAAGGTCATTTGATTCACAGTGGGTTGTGGTGTACATCACTCCTCACGATAGTGTGCAAGTATGGTGGCTGTAGGCCTAATATTGAAGATATAAGTTCTTACAAAAACTTTAACCTTGTGACGGATGGGATGGACAGACAGGATGGATGGACAGAACAGAAGGATGGGCAAGGGTAACACTAAATGTCCCCTCCGCTATTGTGGTTGGGCTTAAGAAGCTTATATCACACATAGGCTTCATATGCATTTAACTTTATAATATATAATCATGGATTCTGCTGCTTACCGAGACTGGAGCATTGGACGACAGGACTTGGCGTTTGCCCCTCGAGGCTATATCGACCAGGGACAGGGGTTTGTATTCGGCCCCGTGAAGCTCCCTACCCGTCCCCAGCAAGGATTTTTGCAGCTCAGTGTAATGGGATTTCTTCTTCAGCAGTCTGTCCTTCACTGTGTTCGCCTGAAATTCATTTGTTATTTGGGTTATACAATTTTGTGATTTTGTTCCTAAGAATATTTGCTATATCTCATGAAACTTATTTATACAGTTTACAATAGTTTCCGTAAATTATGTCAAAAGTTGATGAAATGTTCAGACCAAATGCAGACTTCCGCATTTGGTCTGAAAATTTCAACAACTTTCGATGTCATTTACAGAAAATATCAGTTTCAATAATTATCTCATGATGTGGAATAGACTTCCATATTTGTTCTGAAAATTTCAACAACTTTCGATGTCATTTACAGAAAATATCAGTTTCAATAATTATCTCATGAAAAAAATGTGGAATAGACTTCCATATTTGTTCCGAAAATTTCAACAACTTTCGATGTCATTTACAGAAAATATCAGTTTCAATAATTATCTCATGAAAAAAATGTGGAATAGACTTCCATATTTGTTCCGAAAATTTCAACAACTTTCGATGTCATTTACAGAAAATATCAGTTTCAATAATGATCTCGCGAAAAACATGCACATCTTCTTAGATACACAATGACATGGCTCGTCTCATGTCCATTCAACAGCAAGGTCATACAGACGGGATTGTACCTGTACGGGCGAGGGTGGGTGGGGGAGCACTGTACATTTAATACTGAATCGCATCAAATATAGCAATGTATGCCATGGTATTACTTGGCAAAAATTTCTGGCACAAAATGAATTTGTCATTGAATATATTAACCCTTAGCCTGCTGAATGAAATGTTGTCGTCTGCTGTTCATGTTTTATTTTCGATTTTTCTCATCAAAAACATGCTTTGACAGCACTTTAGAATCATTTCCATTGGAAATGATTCTAAAGTGCTGTCAAACCATGTTTTTATTGAGAAACAGGGCAAACAAGAACTGCGTCTGTCGAACGCGGATGCCACCTGCAGCATATTTGAGAACCTATGACAAAGTGGTTAAGTCATTTAAGTAACCTGGTGAAGGTGAAAAGGCGAAGGTCATATAAATTATGAAAAGGCAGGTGTGGCACATACATACCAATGAATGAAGTGTTGAAGTATTGAAGCGATTAAGCAACTTATGTAGATGATATGGCCAGTTTGAGAAACTGGTTAACCAAAATTGGTTAAGTAATTTAAGTTTTGTAACCTGGTGAAGGTGAAAAGGCGAAGGTCATTCCAATAAATAATGAAAAAGGCAGGTTAGTGGCGTACACATACCAATGATGAAAGTGTTGGAAGTGTTGAAGTATTGAAGCGATTAGTTCACTTAATGTAGACGATTATGGCCAAAAAGGTTTTTGAGAAACCTGTGACAAAAGAACTGGAAAAGGTTTTACCATTAATTGGTTACAGTCATTTAAGTAAACCTGGTGAAGGTCAAAAGGCGAAGGACATATAAAAATTTATGATGAAAAGGCATGTGTGGCACACATAACCAAAATTGAATGAAAATGTTGAATTAAAAGGTCCATTAAAATAAAACCTGGTGGGTTCATCCAAAAGGCGAATTAAGGAACATTTATCAATTATGAAAAAAAAGGCAGGTTTTGTGGCAAAATAACCAAATGAATTAAATTTTTGAGTGAGTGAGTGAATAGGGTTTAACGTCCGCTTTTCTGACATAGAGGTACAAGCCTCAGGGAGTCTACACGCAGACGGGTCAACGGGGTCGAGTCCCATATCCACCTGTCCAAGGGGGGTAAATCCCAACTTCAGAACTCAATATTTACAATCAAAATATATATCAGTCCTGAAATTAGAACAACCTGATCTGGTGCCAGGCCCTCGCCACACCAGAATCATTTATCCCATCCCCTAAAAGTAATAGGATTAGCGCTAATCTTACTTTTATATATGGGGCATAGCCCGACTCAACTCTCACATACAAGAAAGCCAAAAATGTACATGAGGGCCAAATCCGGTATAGTGGGTTCCGGAAAGTATGAACCCAATCGTTAAGCCAGTTTAGTCGCCTTTTACGACAAGCAATGGCTACTGCAGCACTATTCTCAGGATCAGTTGATCCCGCCCCGGTGCCTGCACGGGGCATGAAATGTTGAAGTATTGAAGCGATTAAGCAACTTATGTAGATGATATGGCCAGTTTGAGAAACTGTGACGAACTGGTTAACCAAAATTGTTAAGTCATTTAAGTAACCTGGTGAAGGTCAAAAGGCGAAGGTCATATAAATAATGAAAAGGCAGGTGTGGCACACATACCAATGAATGAAGTGTTGAAGTATTGAAGCGATTAAGCAACTTATAGATGATATGGGCATTTTGAGAAACTGTGACGAACTGGTTAACCAAAATTGTTAAGTCATTTAAGTAACCTGGTGAAGGTCAAAAGGCGAAGGTCATATAAATTATGAAAAGGCAGGTGTGGCACACATACCAATGAATGAAGTGTTGAAGTATTGAAGCGATTAAGCAACTTATGTAGATGATATGGCCATTTTGAGAAAAACTGTGACGAACTGGTTAACCAAAATTGTTAAGTCATTTAAGTAACCTGGTGAAGGTCAAAAGGCGAAGGTCATATAAATTATGAAAAGGCAGGTGTGGCACACATACCAATGAATGAAGTGTTGAAGTATTGAAGCGATTAAGCAACTTATGTAGATGATATGGCCAGTTTGAGAAACTGTGACGAACTGGTTAACCAAAATTGTTAAGTAATTTAAGTAACCTGGTGAAGGTGAAAAGGCAAAGGTCATATAAATTATGAAAAGGCAGGTGTGGTACACATACCAATGAATGAAGTGTTGAAGTGTTGAAGTATTGAAGCGATTAAGCAACTTATGTAGACGATATGGCCAGTTTGAGAAACTGTGACGAACTGGTTAACCAAAATTGTTAAGTCATTTAAGTAACCTGGTGAAGGTCAAAAGGCGAAGGACATATAAATTATGAAAAGGCAGGTGTGGCACACATACCAATGAATGAAATGTTGAAGTATTGAAGCGATTAAGCAACTTATGTAGTGATATGGCCAGTTTGAGAAAACTGTGACAGACTGGTTAACCAAAATTGTTAAGTCATTTAAGTAACCTGGTGAAGGTCAAAAGGCGAAGGTCATATAAATTATGAAAAGGCAGGTGTGGCACACATACCAATGAATGAAGTGTTGAAGTATTGAAGCGATTAAGCAACTTATGTAGATGATATGGGCATTTTGAGAAACTGTGACGAACTGGTTAACCAAAATTGTTAAGTCATTTAAGTTAACCTGGTGAAGGTCAAAAGGCGAAGGTCATATAAATTATGAAAAAGGCAGTGTGGCACACATACCAATGAATGAAGTGTTGAAGTATTGAAGCGATTAAGCAACTTATGTAGATGATATGGCCATTTTGAGAAACTGTGACGAACTGGTTAACCAAAATTGTTAAGTCATTTAAGTAACCTGGTGAAGGTCAAAAGGCGAAGGTCATATAAATTATGAAAAGGCAGGTGTGGCACACATACCAATGAATGAAGTGTTGAAGTATTGAAGCGATTAAGCAACTTATGTAGATGATATGGCCAGTTTGAGAAACTGTGACGAACTGGTTAACCAAAATTGTTAAGTAATTTAAGTAATAACCTGGTGAAGGTGAAAAGGCGAAGGTCATATAAATTATGAAAAGGCAGGTGTGGTACACATACCAATGAATGAAGTGTTGAAGTGTTGAAGTATTGAAGCGATTAAGCAACTTATGTAGACGATATGGCCAGTTTGAGAAACTGTGACGAACTGGTTAACCAAAATTGTTAAGTCATTTAAGTAACCTGGTGAAGGTCAAAAGGCGAAGGACATATAAATTATGAAAAGGCAGGTGTGGCACACATACCAATGAATGAAATGTTGAAGTATTGAAGCGATTAAGCAACTTATGTAGATAATATGGCCAGTTTGAGAAACTGTGACAAACTGGTTAACCAAAATTGTTAAGTCATTTAAGTAACCTGGTGAAGGTCAAAAGGCGAAGGTCATATAAATTATGAAAAGGCAGGTGTGGCACACATACCAATGAATGAAGTGTTGAAGTATTGAAGCGATTAAGCAACTTATGTAGATGATATGGCATTTTGAGAAACTGTGACGAACTGGTTAACCAAAATTGTTAAGTCATTTAAGTAACCTGGTGAAGGTGAAAAGGCGAAGGTCATATAAATTATGAAAAGGCAGGTGTGGTACACATACCAATGAATGAAGTGTTGAAGTGTTGAAGTATTGAAGCGATTAAGCAACTTATGTAGACGATATGGCCAGTTTGAGAAACTGTGACGAACTGGTTAACCAAAATTGTTAAGTCATATAAGTAACCTGGTGAAGGTCAAAAGGCGAAGGTCATATAAATTATGAAAAGGCAGGTGTGGCACACATACCAATGAATGAAATGTTGAAGTATTGAAGCGATTAAGCAACTTATGTAGATGATATGGCCAGTTTGAGAAACTGTGACAAACTGGTTAAGCAAAATTGTTAAGTCCATTTAAGTAACCTGGTGAAGGTCAAAAGGCGAAGGTCATATAATTATGAAAAGGCAGGTGTGGCACACTACCAATGAATGAAGTATTGAAGTATTGAAGCGATTAAGCAACTTATGTAGATGATATGGCCAGTTTGAGAAACTGTGACAAACTGGTTAACCAAAATTTGTTAAGTCATTTAAGTAACTGGTGAAGGTCAAAAGGCGAAGGTTCATATAAATTATGAAAAGGCAGGTGTGGCACACATACCAATGAATGAAGTGTTGAAGTATTGAAGCGATTAAGCAACTTATGTAGATGATATGGGGCATTTTGAGAAACTGTGACGAACTGGTTAACCAAAATTGTTAAGTCATTTAAGTAACCTGGTGAAGGTCAAAAGGCGAAGGTCATATAAATTATGAAAGGCAGGTGTGGCACACATACCAATGAATGAAGTGTTGAAGTATTGAAGCGATTAAGCAAACTTATGTAGATGATATGGCCATTTTGAGAAAACTGTGACAAACTGGTTAACCAAAATTGTTAAGTCATTTAAGTAACCTGGTGAAGGTTCAAAAGGCGAAGGTCATATAAATTATGAAAAAGCAGGTGTGGCACACATACCAATGAATGAAGTGTTGAAGTATTGAAGCGATTAAGCAACTTATGTAGATGATATGGCCAGTTTGAGAAACTGTGACGAACTGGTTAACCAAAATTGTTAAGTAATTTAAGTAACCTGGTGAAGGTGAAAAGGCGAAGGTCATATAAATTATGAAAAGGCAGGTGTGGTACACATACCAATGAATGAAGTGTTGAAGTGTTGAAGTGTTGAAGTATTGAAGCGATTAAGCAACTTATGTAGACGATATGGCCAGTTTGAGAAACTGTGACGAACTGGTTAACCAAAATTGTTAAGTCATTTAAGTAACCTGGTGAAGGTCAAAAGGCGAAGGACATATAAATTATGAAAAGGCAGGTGTGGCACACATACCAATGAATGAAAATGAAATGTTGAAGTATTGAAGCGATTAAAAGCAACTTATGTAGATGATATGGCCAGTTTGAGAAACTGTGACAGACTGGTTAACCAAAATTGTTAAGTCATTTAAGTAACCTGGTGAAGGTCAAAAGGCGAAGGTCATATAAATTATGAAAAGGCAGGTGTGGCACACATACCAATGAATGAAGTGTTGAAGTATTGAAGCGATTAAGCAACTTATGTAGATGATATGGGCATTTTGAGAAACTGTGATGAACTGGTTAACCAAAATTGTTAAGTCATTTAAGTAACCTGGTGAAGGTGAAAAGGCGAAGGTCATATAAATTATGAAAAGGCAGGTGTGGTACACATACCAATGAATGAAGTGTTGAAGTGTTGAAGTATTGAAGCGATTAAGCAACTTATGTAGACGATATGGCCATTTTGAGAAACTGTGACGAACTGGTTAACCAAAATTGTTAAGTCATTTAAGTAACTTGGTGAAGGTCAAAAGGCGAAGGTCATATAAATTATGAAAAGGCAGGTGTGGTACACATACCAATGAATGAAGTGTTGAAGTGTTGAAGTATTGAAGCGATTAAGCAACTTATGTAGACGATATGGCCAGTTTGAGAAACTGTGACGAACTGGTTAACCAAAATTGTTAAGTCATTTAAGTAACTTGGTGAAGGTCAAAAGGCGAAGGTCATATAAATTATGAAAAGGCAGGTGTGGCATACATACCAATGAATGAAGTGCTGAAGTATTAAAGCGATTAAGCAACTTATGTAGATGCTATGGCCAGTTTGAGAAACTGTGACAAAGTGGTTAACTGAAAAGTGTGACGGACGGACGGACGGACGGACGGACGGACGGACAGACAGACAGACAGACAGACAGACAGACGGACGGTCTAAAAACAATATGCCACCCGGCTCTTCGAGACCGGTGGCATAAAAATAAAGCAACAGCAGACGACAGTTTTCGCGATCAGCAGGCTAAGGGTTATTAAAGGTACACGCCCACTCAGTAGGCACAAACTGTTATATATCAGAGACATCATACGAGACATTTTCTGCAAAACAAATATTCATTCACCATTACCCCACATATTGATTGGCATTATTATACATTTTATATCGGACGTAAAATTCCACACCGATATCTGGGGTGATAACCGTGTTTCCTTAAAATATTAACGGACATTACAATTTATTCTCTGTATTTATTTTTTGATGTGCAATAATCATACTTTATGATCTGTCGAAAATATTATTTTTGTCCGGCGATACATTTAATCAGTATAAATAATTAAAAAGTATCATGCCTCATTTGCATATGAAAATAGTCTGATACCACCGCGCATCACTATCAGCAAAATAAATATTACTAAATGATTATATCTGTATAGCGGGCACTCGTAAGTTTTAGAACTGGTGGAATAGTGACACAATTATACACTTATTTAATTCCTATAAAGAACAATTTGTGCCTGCTGAGTGGGCATGTACCTTTAATATATTGATCTACTAGGTTCAATGACTAAATCAAAGCTTATTACACAGTTCAAGCCCACGCGATAAAATAAATAGAATGTAAAAAGACAGCATAGACACCATTACACAAGAGCTACACCACACACATTTACTTAAATGTGGCTGTGACTGCAGAAATGGGTCTTAAGGGTTTTGCGACCAGTGTAAATCCAAATCAGCCTGTGCATCCGCAGTTTGATCAGGATCTGCACTGTTCGCCATTCCATCAATGAAACACCCGTCATGCTTCTATACAAGGTGATAAGATAATTATTGTGCTATTTGATCAGTAGCTACACTGGTCACAAATCCCATAAGCCTCATTTCTCCAGTCACAACCACAAATGGGAGTAAAGCCTTTCCTACATGTTTCCTGCCCACCAGTCTATCCACCAGTCTATCTACTTATCTAGCAAAGTGTACTTTGAGGGAGTAATCATTTATTTTTCCCAAAATGTATTATTGCATATAGAACTAACCACTGCATATATTTGATGAATAAAGTATGCAGAATTATTATACTGAATGTATTACATTATCACAGCCAAAATGGCTAACGTAATAAATTAAGTAAAATAACAAGAGTGCCGTAAGTCACAAAATACGCCCGTCGAAGATGGGCCAGACAGCGAAGATGCAGAAATATGAAGCTGTCACCAAGGCAAGAAACGTTAATGAGAATTTGAAACTCTATAGCATTTTTTCTTCCTCTTGTTGTGCTAAACATGTACACTAATTTAGGTAGAGATGTGCAAAGTATAAATTAGGGCTGTTCCATTAAAACATACCCGCACCCCCAAGACGGCAGTTTAAAGAAAATATATGCCAGGGTGTCTGTTTCTTTAAATTGCATACATGGGTGGGTGTGCTTGTCCGAAAATCACTTCTATGCGTGGTTGGCTGTCAGACTGGTGAGTGTCTGTTTTTCAGGTCAACATGAAGTGGTTCGTATAGCGGGATATATGTATAGGCGGCGTATATTACAGAGAATTGATGTCTAACATATATAACGCGGCCATTCGCGGCGAATTGTATTCGTAGTGCAGAGTTCCTCAGGAATATAATGTCCCAGAATATGCACAACATAATTAAATGCGTGCTGGTATCGCGACGATTTGTATTCATAATGCGGCATTCCTTAGGAATATCACGTCCCAGAATATGGACAACGTAATTAAATGCACGCTGGTGGTTTCGTCTATTAATCACAAGTTTGTACACAAAGCAAAGATCGCTCAAATGTATTATTATCGCACCTTCGCCAATTATAGAGTAGACGCTCGTGTATGGACTATTGGCCATCACCTGGGGCACATACAGACTATCGTTTCACCCGCATCACGAAACCGCCAATTGACATATTGACACTTTCGCCATGCATGATAAGGGTATCCCGTGATAATTGTCACGTACACACAATGTCATAAACTACCGTCTGCACATCACATTTTTCTTACGAAAAAATAAAAACATGTTTTGATAGCAAACGAGACGCGCCGCGACATATTAACATACAGTGCGACCCTGTTAGTACACGGAAGTCCGGCGACATACAACCTTCCGTGTTGCTTATCCGAACAGTGCTATATCCGTTATCGCCCAAGACGCATCATAATGTCAACAAAAAAAACATGTACACTGTACACTGTGACTGCGAATGAACGACGTCGCCAATGCCTATAATATGCCATAAGTTTTCACTGTTATCTTCGCATGTAATAAATATATTGAATCCAAGAATTGTTAACGTCATGTTTTATTTATTCATCATGTTCATGTAGAATGTAGATCTACGCAGGTCCGTGCAATCCATTATTGTAAACGCGTGTATTCGATGTCAGACGCAATGACCCAATGACCGATATCCTGTTCCATCAGCTGCAACGTCACGTGACAAGCTCGTGTGTTGCAATCTGTGTTTACTCATATGGTGAGCACAGGTGGAAGACTCGGACCTATGACACCAAAATAAATGCCTATTAAAAAAATCCCATTATCCCACCACCTGGTATCGTACTGTACATGACGTTAATAATAGAACGAGATCAAGTGGGTGGGGTAATGGATATTTTTTGTAATGGTCATTTTCTTTGTGTCACACGTCCGACTATTCCACCTGTGGGTTTGAGTACGCACAGAGTTTTAACCCTTATTGCACGGATGCGGCGAAATCCTTTGATCTCCGCAGTGTGCTAACTGCCCGAGATCACTGTCTGGACCTGTCTGGCCCACTTCCCCCGTGTGTTAATTCACGGAGATACACTTTCATTCATTCATTCGGCTCATATTTAAGGGTGTGAATTGGCTCGGACACCTTCCACACCCGGAGATACACTGTCTAGCGTGTGTTATATGCTTGAGATTATGCCTATTATATGCCTATTCTACATGTCAGGATAACCTGCGCATGCGCAAATATCAGCAATCAATTAAGTAGAGCAATATCGGTGCGTAACCTTTAACCAGTCATGCCCTGATAACATGACCCATTCATGATTGACAGGCTACAAGTGACTGGGCGACTGTTACGAAAATACAAAAATACTATTAATTAGTGCTATGAAAATGCCAATAACACTAACAGCTCGTGGAGTGATATAATTGTTATAGAACCACGAACACCGTAGGCACTGATCAAGCAGCGCAGGTGTGCATGCTGTGTTGGTTATACACTGATTGCATGCAAACGCAGTAATCCAGCCTCGATAAGATTGTGAACCAGATAACAGACGCCTGCTATATTTTTGTCACTTTTAACTGGTCACGTGACCGCAGGGTATTGAGGACATGTCTGTGGAAATGTAAATAAAAGTGGGGTACCCAAAAGGAATGAATGGCTGGAATTAAATTGTGTAATTATAGTATTTGTATTAAACTTACAATAAATTCGACAAACTATATAATTTTATCTCAGGCTTTCGACGTATCCGTGCAATAAATTAGTTAGATAATGTCGTCTCGTTGAATATGGTTAGTTAACAGCGCGTTTTAAGGCGGCCGAAATACATCTCGCCTAGCGGCTCGACGATTTCCGGCCCCCTAAATTCACCCCCCCCCATGAGCTGTTAAGTAACCATATTCGACTCGAACACATTATCTAACTTATACTTTCAACACCACAGACCTGTATAGACATGTTTTGCCCGACGTGTTATAATATTGCGCCAGTTCATGAGGTAATCAGGCTTATCACGTGAGATTTTCGACGAAGATGAATCTGATAATAGTGTACATTTTCTGTAAACGATATCGAATGTTGACGAATATTAAATTAGTAATTATTACGCATTTGCTCTGAAAATGTTATCAACTTTCCGATATATTTGCAGAAAAAAAGTCAAATCATTCTCAAAAAATCTCAGTTATATAATAAAGTTGATTATCTCATGCACTGGCTCAATTATGACGTAGCGAAACAAGGCCAGTTGTCACGTACACATTTGTGTACATGCGCCGGGGGCGTGGGCAGTGCTGTAACAATTTAGTTAATCTGGGTTGAGTTACATCTGCGCCACTGATACGCGATCTCCGATTGGTCAGCCTTTACACCTAATTAATATTCCACCAATGGTGAGCGCGAACGCATGCCAGAAAAATGAAATCCAGCACATAACAATTAGCACTGCTTTGTTACTGGGACCAATAATTCATGTTATTCCCAGTTTGGGTCTAATTTGGGAAAGAATCGCAAATTTAACACGATTTCTGACAATAGTCGTGTTGCAAATTTAACACGATTTTGATATACAAATAGGCAAACAATTCAGCGATTCACGTGTTCAATGCAGCTACGGCTCGTGATACATCACATTGTGCGTGAGTTTTTGTTACAAACACGCAAATTACGTGTCCCGGAGAATTACATTGATAAAATAATGTGTTAATTTAAATTGCATATATGGGTGGGTGGTTTCCCAGGGAAATCGCATCTATGGGTGGGTGTCAAATACATTAATTTGCATCTATGGTAGGTTACCCAAATTCAAAAGTGGCGTCTTCCCCCCGCCCCCATGTATGTTTTACTGGAACAGCCCTTATATAGAATTGGATACAAAAATGTAGAAAAAATGGCTATTAAAGTTAAAAGGTTATTTTAGTTAAAAAATATTCTTTCGGCATAAAAACACAAAGGTGCACATCTTCAATATGTGTAGAAGACGTGTGTATAGTTTCAGATCGAATGACGGAACGGTTTCAGAGGAGTTGTGTACACAAACTATGCAGTTATTCTGTCCGCCGCCCCACGTTAAAACGGTTGTATAAAATTTAATAAATTTATCCTTAACTTGAAAATTTCTCCCTCAAAGTATACTTTGCTAGATAAGTATACTTTGCAATGTTGGTGAAATAGGCTACTGGTATCCCTCAACAAAGCCCACACAACAGTACCTGTTTCTTCATGTTATCGAGCTGCCCCTTGTTAGCAGTGGTGATCCTTTCTGCGGCTGCCAGCTGTTCCCGCAGTTTGTCCACCGTCTCCTCGGACACCTTCAGGCTCTGGAGGTACTTGGATGCACGGGTAACCAGCGTCTTCAACAACGCCTGGTCCTTCACGATACTCTCGCTGTACAACAAATGCAAGGGAACCATTTTACTAAACTTTGTATGGTACAGGTATATACAGATATGAATGTATCTGTACATGACGAGTACAATACATTCAACACTATAACCCATAGCCCAGGGGGCCGTTTCACTAAACGTTGTACGACTAAAGTGCAAAATTATGATGGTCTGTAAATTTCACATTAACAATGTTTTCTTTTAAACAATTATTGGATTTACATTTATTGAGCATAGGCTGCATATGCAGCCTATGCTCAATAAATGTAAATCCATCAATTGAAATTTCCAGACAATCCTAAATTTGCACTTACGAACATTTTAGTCGTACAAAGTTTAGTGAAACGGCCCCCAGAATAAAAAGTAGCACAGGTGTGAATCCCAGTATTATTTACCACATTCATCGTTAAGATATTAAGCATATCCTCCCATCCTCACGACACAAGGGCAACTAGATTTACATAGAAATAATTATATATTCAGTCATAAAATTAGAATAACCTGATGCCAGGTCCATACTACACCAAATTCACTTGGCCCCTTCCCGTAAAAGTAATGGGATTAGAAATAGTCATATTACTCTTACAAGTGGTAGAACGTGATTCAACTCTCACATACAAGAATGCCTGAGACCTGCCTGTGACGTACCGGAGAGCCAAACCATGTCTCCGGTCGCGATTTCAATAAGGACGACTCCCGATCGTTTACAATATTTTTCATAAATAAAGTAAAAAGTTGACAAAATGTTCAGAGTAAATGTGCAATTAATGTAATTCCGCATGTAATATGAAAATTTTGTCAACTTTTGACGCCATTTATGTAAAAATATTGTAACTTTTGTAGACGTATTTAATGAAATGACGCAGATGTCCACAGGTACAAAATCACATGGCGTGTCTCAAATTGTGAACATTTTTGTTGGTATTCTCACATACCTTTGCTTAAGACAATCGTTCTCATACTGTTTCTCTAGTGCCTTCAAAGCCTGTCTCCGCATCTGGGTCTCTGTAGCTTGAAGTTGCTTCGTGACCAACATACTGGTGACAGAGTCACCATCCAGGACTGACGATGTCTGAAACATGGTGGCTGTGACTGGAGAAATAGGACAGATTTGTGACCAGTATAGCGCTCTCCTATAGGCTGATAATGATCTATATTGCTGTTAGAACTTAGAAGCATGGCAGAATTTTTTGTGATGAAATGTCAAACAGTGCAGATCCTGATCAGACTGTGCGGATGCACAGGCTGATCTGGATCTACACTGGTCGCAAAACTCATTAACCCCATTTCTCCAGTTACAGCTACAGCTACATATGGGCCGCTAGCTGAGAATAGGTACCTTACGACATTCATAACAATTGAAGGGGACAGATTGAAGCAATCTCCACGAATTATGCAGATTAATTTCCGCACAGTGAAGGTGACTGTCTCGCAATTAAGAAGGTGTGTCAGAGACAATGATTGGCACGTCATTTTTGATGATACAGACATTTTCCCCAAAATAAAATGGGAAACACAAAAGTGGTGTGTAAACTACTGCCGCTCTCGAGAACCAAGTGGTGTAATGCACCATTATATTTGTGTAAACTATTGGTTGAAAGAAGAAATTTGCACATTAACCGTTTCAACATCACAGGCCTGTATAGTGGTATCGGCAAAAAGTGTAGATCCATATGAGCCGGCTTGTGACGAGCCGTCTCATCAGGATCTGCACTATTTGCAAGTGATTTTCATACATGGACTAGTCTGAAAGTCATTTTGTGACGTTTCGATTGGTTGAAACATATCAAAATTCATTCCAGTTACATAGGGGTGAAAGAGTTAAACAACCAACTGAAATGCAAGAACAACTTTTCATTGTAAATAGCTACTGCAACAACGACAGGCTCACATACCTCAGTGGATTGCGCCGTCTCATTCGCGCGGGCCTCCATTCGCCCAAGCATTGTACCTACGGACGGCATTTCCACGTCTGTGTAGTCTTCATCATCAGAGGAGTCCTCCCCCAGGTTTATAACCACCGGCTCGTGTATAGGCAGGTTCTGCGATGGATTGAATGAGAGATTATCTTTGTAGCACATGACGGTGCCAGATTCATCAACCAGAGCTCCAGATAAGCCGCGTATTTGCTTAAATACCCAATTAAAATTGCCAAAAACCCAATTGAAATCAGAAGTAGTGAGTAATAAAAAGCAATAAAACATTGTGGTACCTTTATCATGCTGCAGAAAACAATACGCAGACCACAAATATAGCATGTTTTTTCTTAATTTTCCATGAAAACACATCTTGGCATTTCATTAGAATTGTCTCCAAGGAGACAATTCTAATGAAATGCCAATACATGTTTTCATTTAGAAGCAAACTATTCAATAATCTGTCTGCTGATGTGTAAACGGCAGTGTGATTTTGTTTTACCTAATTAAAATTTTGAAATACCCAATTGTTTTAGAAATGATGGAGTGACAATACTCAATTACTAATTCCTTATCTGGAGTCCTGATCGACTGAAATCGGTCGGAGAGGACGACGAAGAAGGCATGTCAAATTAATCAATCTATTTTTAGGACTAGTGTCCTAAACCTTGGGCGGACGAACCCCACCTTCAATAGGAGTATTCAATAAATTGACATCACTAAATATTTCAAGCGGTACACAACTTATGCTCCGTACGGTAGGTAAAACATAATACGTCCCTTAGTTTTTTAAACGGGCATATAAAAGAAATTGCCAGAGGTTAAGTTTTGTGATGGGCAGCTGAACAGAAGGACTCCAGTATACATAAGATGATAACCATGTAACAGCTCAACTTGGAGGGTGTATGGGAATACCTACGCCTAAGTGAATCTTCGGCCTGAAGGTCTGTTGTGGTTGATATTTCTTCATCTTCTTGTTATAGGTACTTGGTGACTGACTTCTCGATGATGCAGGCGAGTCCAATCTTGCCTGCTCCTATGGAAATAGTCAAACTTGTGCTAAAGGTCTCCTTGGAATAGCAATTCCCTGTCTATACCAGCCACGCTTTTGTTTTCCAATTTACTCAATTACCACATAAATCACCCTGCTAATAAAAAGCACCTGTGAACATTGGCTGGCATTTATTCACAGGTTTGACTGCAGTGTTACTTGGTAAAATATGTGGCTATGAATGGAGAAATGGAGCTTATGGGTTTTGCAACCAGTGTAGATCATGATGGGCCTGTGTGTGCATCTGCACAATTCGATTAGGATCTGCACTGTTCACAATTTCACCAATTAAACATCTGCCAGGCTTCTAACAGGCAATATAGACCGTTGTCAAATTTCAGAGTTGTGCTACCTGTATTTGATCACGAGTTACACTTGTCACAAATGCCATAAGCCCCATTTCTCCAGTCACAGACACATACGAGTTGACCCATAACATGCTGAATACCCCTGGGTGGGTAAACAAATCAAAATATTTTTTCGATTTCTTTTCTTATTTTTTTTCAAATGAGTGGTCACAACATATATACACGTCTACTTACCATGCTTAAATGATAGAAACACTTTTTGTCTTACAATTTCAAGTAAAAATATCAGAGCTCCAGATAAGGTGCGTATTGGCATATTTTATGCACTTATTATAGCAGAATACGCATTGATTATCAAAAGTGCGAGTACAAAATACTCACAGCAATGTGGAAATATGCATTGATTTTCAATTTGAGTAGAGAAAATACTGTAATAAAGTTGAAAATTACTTAGTTGAGCAGTGTTTGCTTTTTGCAGCTCAAATAAGTGAATTTAAAAAAATATATATATCATTTGTTCCCTATTTAAGAAGGAAGAAAATCTATAATACATTTGTAAAAGTAAAATACGCATTGAATTTGAAATCTGTGGGTATAATACTCTTTAGACATAAAACTTATCTGGAGCTCCGACATATAGATAAATCCCAGTGAACCACTCTAAACCACTACAGTGAAACCTCTCTAAACCGGACACCCTGGGAGGTCCCCAGGGTGTCCAGCTTAGAGGTTTCACAATAAATGAGGCATTTGATCATCCTCAGTCAAAGTTGTGTGCTATGAGATCACAAACAGACATTATCACCCGAGATAAATGACCAAGAAACTCATCAAACATAAGATCACAGGTGTTTATTGGTGTCCGGTTTAGAGGTATAGAGACCACTGTATATTGTCATGATTGCGTACCTCTGCTTTCTCCAGTTCCCGTCTCCTCATGGAGTTGAGCAGCTGTGCTCGGAGTATAGCCTCCTCATCCTCGACATCATTGGTCGGCTCGTCTATCGGGGACGGTGTGTACTCCACTGTCGGGGCGGCCACACTAGTCCCTCCCACAGAATCGTCATCCTTGGACGGTGCGACAAGTTTAGCTGGTGCTTCATACTCAGTAGGGGTGCGAACATGGGTTGTACTTGTGGACACATACTCTGTATTTGTGGAAACATACTCTGTAGTTGTGGAAACATACTCTGTATTTGTGGAAACATACTCTGTAGTTGTGGGAACATACTGTTTCGTTGTTGGAACATAGTCTGAAGATGTGGGAACATAATTTGCAGCTGTGGGAACATATTCTGTAGCTGTGGGAACATAATCTGCAGCTGTGAAAACATACCCAGTAGGAGTAGGAACATATGCTGTAGGGACTGGAGCATATTGTTTATCGGCTGGATGATATGCTGTAGATGCAGGATTGTGCCCAGTGGCTGAATGGTGATTTTCGTTAGACAGTACACTTGCAGGACATACAGGAGTATATGGGTAAGTCTCCGGTGTATACGATGGAGTTGTAGGCACAGTGGATTTCTCTACATGTCTGTGGCTGGTTGTCACAATTCCTGGATCGTATACAGGTGTTGATGTTATATCCCTCTCTGGAGACTGGTAAGTATTTCTTGAAATCTCAGGTTTAATACTGACGGCTACGGAATCTACACTATCCTCCACTCTCCTGTGTGGAGAAATGAGAGGTTTGTAAGTAGGCTGTTCAGGGTCTCGAACAATGTCCACCTGTCTATGAGAGCTTATGGTGTCCTGTTGTTTGTTTATAGATTTTACAGGGACTACGGTCTTCTCTGATGCTGGGGCAAATATTGCAGATTCTAACTGGGACAGTTTGGAGGATACAACACTGCTGACTGCTGAGTATACAGAAGCAGCATCACTGGCCTCGGAATATTGCGGAGAAGCTTGTTCCTGGCTGTGTAATCTTGTCTCCGGCACGCTTGTGGAGATACCAGTATACCGGTGTGAAGGATATTCACTTAGACATGTCTGGTTTTGGTATAATGAATACTGTCCTTGGCCCACCGCAGGCTGTGCAGCATATTGTGCTGAATGCACAGCCACAGACTGCCTATTGCTGTTAGACATCGCTGCTCCATTTGGCCCAACTGTCACATGGGAATCAGCACGATTTTCACTGGTATTAATCCAGTTATCCTGTGTGGAGTACCCAGCAACTGTCTCAGCAGCAGTATATCCACTCGGCACACTATCCTGTACAAGGGACACCTGTCTCTGTGAAGGCACTATACTCGACCCGGATATGGGTGGCAGGGGAGGTAAATCCTCCGGAGGTGGTTGAGGTGGAGGTGACCGGGGGAGAGGGGGCGGCATTGGTTCCTCGGGTGGTGGCGGGGGTGGGGGAGGCTGGATGGGTGGAGGTGGTGGTAACGGAGGTGGTGGAACACTAAGTTTGTCAGATACACCCGGCGGTAGTAAGTTGTCCATGTAGGTGGTGGCATTGGTGAAGGTCGCGGTGTTTTGGAACACCGTCGGGGGTGGAGGGACGGAGGTCACCGCGACCTGCGGCACCAGGACCTGCCCGGGCATCTGCCACCATGACACGCCTGTCGGGGCCACAGCCTCGCCCTGCAATACAACATCAGGGCATGGTATTATGGGACTCTCTGAGCATGTGTTCAGTACTCATGCTCAAAATCAGGAAGTTTGATTGGTCGAAGCGGAGTTGTGCAAGGAAACATAAATTATACGCCATTCCCCCGAGTGGTTTCGAATGCACCAAGTATATAACCTTGACCCCGAGCTTAGCCGGGGTGGCACAAACCTGGATTTTGTCACAGGGCGGTAGAGGACTATTGGAGCAATGCGTGTGTGAAATATGAAGCAGATCCGAGCAAGGAAACAGATATTATAACCCATTTACCCAAGCATTAAGATTTAGTGACAGACAACCGGACTCCAGTATACACACCCCCAAACTTGTTGCGGGGGGTACAACAAGAATGATAGAAAGACAAATGGACACCAGGGACTGCACTCATAAATCTTTCAGAGCACGTTCTCCATATTTGTACTTGAAATCAGGCAGAGTTTGGAACAACTCAGTCTCAACCAACAAAACTTTCTGATTTTGAGCATGAGAAATGATTATATACTCATAACAAGTTTATATTATATTAAAGCATGGGCACCGTACAATCTATGTAGACTTCATTTACAAAGGGGCCTGTGGCTTGAGAAATGGGGATTATGGGTTTCGCAACCAGTGTAGTTCCAGATCAGCCGGTGCATCCACAGTGTGATCAGGATCTGCATTTGGGTTCATCAGTCTATCAATGAAACCTTCCAACAGGCAACATAGACCATTATCAGGCTACAGGAGTGTGTTATTTGATCAGGAGCTACACTGGTCAGAAATGCCATAAGCCCCATTTCTCCAGTCACAGCCACAAATGAGCATCACCTACCGTGTACATGGGCATCATGGCATTGAATATGTCTGCTTCAAACTGCAGCTCCTCCACAGCTGTAGATATAGCTGTAAGGAACAGAAAGTGAAATAAATGTGAATGCGTTTTACACCCCAGCGGCAGTGAAGGTCATGTACAGTACACAATTTTTCTTGTGGTCTTTTGTCACTGTGCCACCGCGGACATAACGTCTTTAAAGTGGTCGATCACCGCGGGCATAACCTATCTGTCCCCCGCGATCACCGTCTCCAGCAGGGAGATCGCAGTGACAGCATCCCCGGTCACTGTGATGCATTGCCCTAAATATATATAAGTTTTAATGGGAATGCTGAAATATACACCTATCAAATATCAATATGTTTTCCCTGTTAGTGCAATTGGCAATATGCATGCTTCTCCAGTGTGAAGCGCATTCAATCATCGACTGGGGCAGCAAAAGAGATGGTATGTTGGTTGCCAGACCAGACAAGTGTATTTTCTGTGAGTGCTCTGCTTTCCTCCCACATTAAGTACCACCCTTATGCCACTGTCTGCCAGATTCAAACTACTTTCACTGACATTTCAATGGTCGAACAAAATCACATCAGGTTACCGGAATCAGTGTAATGACGCAACATAAGTAACACCAGAGCTCCAGATAAGGTGCATATTTGCGTAAATACCCAATTTCTAAAAACCCAATTGAAATCAGAAGTAGTGAGGAACAAAAAGCAATGAAAAATGTGTGGTAACTTTATCATGCTACAGAAAACAATAACAGACCACAAATATAGCATATTTTCTTATTTTTCCATGAAAACACATCTTGGTATTTCATTAGAATTGTCTCAAAGGAGACAATTCTAATGAAATACCAAGAAGTGTTATTATTTAGAAGCAAACTATTCAATAAGTGCAGTCTGCTGATGTGCAAACAGTAGTGTGATTCTATTTTACACAATGAAAATTTTGAAATACCAAATTGCTTCAGAAATGATGGAGTGACAATACTCAATTACTGATTCCTTATCTGGAGCCCTGTAACACCATTTTCATTACAACGAAAACCATGTCATATTTGCTCATTCTGAAACATACCTGATAAATAAAATACCATGCTAGTGTGTTTGATATCAAGTTTATCAGGCTTGGCTCGGAAACGGTAAGAATTCCTATGTGTTTCCTAGCCTTGCTGGATAAACTTGATATCAACAGTCACTAGCTGGTATTCACGAGACACGCCATGTGATTTTGTACCTTTGTACAATATTTTCTGTTAATGGCGTCAAAAATTGATAAAATTTTCAGAGTACATGCAGAATTATTCTGCATGTTCTCTGAAAACTTTGTCAACTTTTTACTTTATTTATGAAAATTTTTGTAAACATATTTAATGAAATTACGCAGATGTCCGAAGGTACAAAATCACCTGGGGTGTCTTGTATGTGACTGACTGGAGAAAGGGGGCTTATGGGATTTGTGACCAGTGTGGCTCCTGATCAAATAGCACACTCCTGTAGCCCGATAACAATCTATACTGCTTGTTAGAAGCTTGACATTTATGGAATGGTGAACAGTGCATATCTGATCAGACTATGCGGATGCACAGGTTGATCTGCATCTACACTGATCGCAAAACCTATAAGCCCCATTTCTCCAGTCACAATGGAGTACCTGGGGAGTCTGGGTCACTATCAATGTCCATCTCCTCCACATCGTAGTTGTCCTGGGACACGGCCGGGGGTGGGGGGATCTGCACGTCCTCCCCCAGCACACCCAGCTGGCTCTCACTCCAAGACAGCTCCAACACCGGCGACTGGAATACACACAGGACTGAATGGGTCAGGGGCCGGATTGATCGATTGAGGTTTAACGTATGTTAAACAGCAATCACTGTATGAGGAGTACTGAAATTGCAAATAGCAACTTCCAGCACTAAATGTCCTGATCCGGCGCCAGGCACCCACCATACACCAAATGAGCCACATGTTATAATCATGCCTCATGATTAAATTTATGTTGATGACTACATGCAATTTGTTTCTAAATCAAGCAGACCAAGCATCACATTTGGCACACAAGATTTGAGTACATGCTCAGTATTATAATACCAAGCCCAGTAGCCGATTTCATCAAAAGTGCAAAGTATACTTTTCTAACAAAGTATACTTTGAGGGAGAAATTTTAAATTTTAGGATAAATTCATTAATTTTTATTATACTGAATTTATTAGGGCTGTTCCAGTTAAACATACACGGCACCCGGGGACGGCAGAAAAAAGAAAATACATGCCAGGGTGTCTGTGCCTAAAAATTGCATCTATGGGTGGGTGAGATCCAACTAAAATCACATCTATGGGTGGGTGGGGTGGGGGTTCTCACACTAAAATCACATCTATGGGTGATTTGTAGCATGCCTTCTGGTATTAAACGTCGTCATTCTTTCAAATCGCTATTCGCTATCGAAATCGAGATGCCGCATTAAATTGTGCAAAAAAAATCACGGAAATGCGTCGTTTTTTCCGGGAGGAGTGAAATATCAGCGCAGGGATCTCGCATACAACAACAACAACAACAACAATAAAATGGCGAGCCTGGCTTCAATGAACACCGAACAACTGATTGCCTGGCTCGGCAACGAGCAGAATGAATTAGTGTGCAACATATTGGGTAAATCAGCAGCGGCTTGCCTATAACAGTGTTTAGTATTTTGGGAATGGGGCCCGTGAGTTTAAAATTGGGAAAACTGCGTCGTATGGTCGATATACCGGTATTTGGCATGCCCCTATATTCGGCAGGCTTTGGTTATAATCTGAATAATGTCTCCCGCGAAATTTTTCTTTGTGTGTACGATCAGCAGAGTATGCGAAATACGTCGGTTCCGACAGGTAAAATGAAATATTGGGAAAATAACCTAAAGTGCTTGTAAAAGTATAAACTTTCTTTGATATTTTTTTAATTTTTTATTTTCTTGGTCGTTTTCGTGTGTCCTAAAATTTCATTCGGGCTGGCAAAAATATTCTGTTCACCAGGACCTGTAAAGTTTGAGTCTCTTTTGCATACTCTGCCGCGGATCAGGGAAGATATTTTGCATCCACCACCCCCCCCTTTGTATAAAGTTAAATGCCCACTCTCCGCCCCATCTACATGAAATGGTAACCTAAATTGATAAATGCCTCTGGCTTAGGGGACACTCTGCCAAAAATTCCAGAGACTGCAACAACTCGTCTATTTTACGCCAACCCCCTCCCCCACCCTCTTCTAGTTCTATAAAGAAGTTAAATTCCCAGTCCCCGCCCCATCCACATGAAATGATAATCTAAATTGATAAATGCCTCGGGGTCGGGGGACATTCTGTCATTACGCACCACTCATATGCATGTGAACTGATTTTTGGATTTCATCAACAACGGAGACTCGTAAATCACTATAATTAAATCACATCTATGGGTGGTTGTTTTCACAACCAATTAAATCACATCTATGGGTCGGTGTTTTCAAGGTAAAGGCACATCTATGGGTGGGTGCCAAAGCTACTA
This sequence comes from Conchocele bisecta, assembly GCA_029237695.1. Classification (NCBI taxonomy): domain Eukaryota; kingdom Metazoa; phylum Mollusca; class Bivalvia; order Lucinida; family Thyasiridae; genus Conchocele; species Conchocele bisecta. The sequence continues at coordinate 137,550,405 of CM055265.1, forward strand.
ATTCGCATCTATGGTAGGCTACCCAAATCTAAAAGTGGTGTCCCCCCCTCCCATGTATGTTTTACTGGAACAGCCCTTACATTATCACAGCCATTTTGGCTGTGATAATGTAATACATTCAGTATAATAATTCTGCATACTTTTAATCATCAAATATATGCAGTTGTTCGTTTTATATGAAATAATTCATTTCAGGAAAAATAAATGATTACTCCCGCAAAGTATATTTGCTAGAAAAGTATACTTTGCAATGTTGGTGAAATCGGCTACTGGTACCGTACCTTACTCCTGGAGATGGCATTGTCATCAGTGTCGTCGCTCCTGTTGATTAATGCCAGGAAGCTGGACACTTGCTCCACCTGGTCATCGAGAGTCAGGATTCGCTGGATTTCCCGCGTCTGGGCAACACCTATGAAAAGTGTTAATACAACGGTTGATTATAATTAACAAGAAAACGTCATCTAATCTATACAAGGCAATCGCCGGATAGTGAATTATCCATGAAGGTCAAGGTCACCTAAGTAACACTGGGTGGATAGCCATCAATGTGAAGAAGCTATTGAAGAAGTTTGGTGATCATCAGACTAACGTACGTGTATCATATCACGAGACATTAAAAATTCGGAGGTAAATCCATGTATTGCTGAATGTTATCTACATTTATATTTCACGAATGACACAGGGTGGTTAACCATGAGGAATCCATTGATGAAGTATCAGGGCTCCAGATAAGGAATTAGTAATTGAGTATTGTCACTCCATCATTTCTGAAGCAATTGGGTATTTCAAAATGTTAATTGTGTAAAATAGAATCACACTACTGTTTACACTTCAGCAGACCGCACTTATTGAATAGTTTGCTTCTAAATGAAAACACATCTTGGTATTTCATTAGAATTGTCTCCTTGGAGACAATTCTAATGAAATACCAAGATGTGTTTTCATGGAAAAATAAGAAAATATGCTATATTTGTGGTCTGTTTATTGTTTTCTCTAGCATGATAAAGATACCACAAATTTTTCATTGCTTTTTGATACTCACTACTTCTGATTTCAATTGGGTTTTTGGCAATTTTAATTGGGTATTTACGCAAGTACGCACCTTATCTGGAGCTCTGAAGTATGGTAAATATCCGACGAAATATCCGATATGCAACATTTTGAGGAGTCCAAAATTACCAACGAAGATGACTGATCATTGCCGGAATTGTGACCGCTATGTCTCGCCCACCAGGTGCCCCGAGACAAGGATATCCGCATAGCCACACCCAAGTAAGACTTCATTGTCTCGCACTACACGCGCTTGTCTCACATCCAGCAACAAATTTTACAATATGCCAATACTACGGCTAATGTGTCTTATTATCCCATAAAATAATGAATAAGTTTGATGTTCATTGTTTTTAATGGTTGTTGACCTGTTCAGTATTACGTCATAGCGTCATGACGTCATTTTAATGTTGATGTTGATGACGTCAGTAATGTGCGACGTACATTTTGGTGTCCCCAGGGCTGTATGGTTGATGGTAAGTTGATAATACTTTGTAAACTATCAACTGACATGGCATTAGCGTCCAATTCATGGGTGAAAACTTTGTTTTAACCCAATTGTTGACATGGAGAACACGTTGGACATGAATAAACATTATGAGATCCGCAAAAATGTGGGACAAAGATCTTCCACCCTCGTGATCAGAATATGTTATCAGAAAAGAGGCAAAGCCAAGCCTCATTTCTGACAACATATTCCGACACCGAGTACAATATCCTTGTGCCAAACCATAGGGATAATCTTAGTCTTGCTTGCAACCAACATGGGCGAGACAATAATTGCTGACTGAGCCAGTACCTGCAATGTGCTCCGTCTTTCTCTCTGGCTTTCTCTCTGGCTCCCGTGACATTCGCTGTCTGTCCGTGTTAGCATGATGCCAGGAATCCTCCCGTCTACGACTGTCATCTTTCCGATGATTTCTCTCAGACGAAGAATGCCTGACTGATGATTCTCTGTGAGACGAGTCGCTCCGCTTCGCAGTGCGTAAACGACTCGGACGGACTGACGGAGCCCTGTATGGCAATGGTCTGTATGGTCGCGCATCTCTCTCACCTGTTGTTGTAATAAATGTATCTGAATAATAAAATAAAGACGTGCCTGAGGTTAAGGCATTAAATTAAAATTACACTGACATTTATTTTAATTCCATTATATTTAAACTACTTTAATTGTTAACTTCAAATCTGAAAACTGGAAATTATTCAATGCACGTTCTCAACGTATCGCGGCATATATCCTCCCAGGACATGGTCAATTGATATATGAACTAGAGCAAGTGAGCAATGACTCACAGATACACATAGGCCGCCACCTGGTCTCACCAACAAATAGTTTCTAAGTCATTTGGCATTGACCTTGGGTATGAAAGACACATGGGTGGGCTGTAAAACTAAAATATGGATGATGATGAAGAGATAATGGGTACCTGAAAACTTTAATACAAATCTTACAGACGGACGAATGAATGAAATATGGAACTATATACAGGGCTCCAGATAAGGAATTAGTAATTGAGTATTGTCACTCCATCATTTCTGAAGCAATTGGGTATTTCAAAATGTTAATTGTGTAAAATAGAATCACACTACTGTTTACAAATCAGCAGACAGCACTTATTCAATCGTTTGCTTCTAAATGAAAACACATCTTGGTATTTCATTAGAATTGTCTCCTTGGATAAAGATACCACAAATTTGTCATTACTTTTTGTTACACACTACTTCTGATTACAATTGGGTATTTACGCAAATACGCATCTTATCTGGAGCTCTGTATATACCCCTCGACATACTTTGTATGCCAGGGTGTATAACAATACGAGTACATGTATATGAAATGCCTACTCCTTTGTGAAGAGCTGTATCTGGATGACTGTTTCCGCAAATCACTCCGCCCCGATCTACTCGTCACGCTGTTATTGGAATTTGCTGAATCAGTCAATGATTGTGACCTCTCGGGAACAGTTGCCGATGCTGGGATATTATCCTCCAAGTCCATACAGGGAAATACAGCTGAGGCGAGGGCAATCCGTCGTAGTTCCAGTTCATCCAGATCATCATCGTCGTCATCCGGGGTAGATATCTAACAGAAATAGACACAATTTCCCTTAGAAATAGGTTACCGTAATAATCCTAAATATTTGGATAAAATTTATTCTGGGAAACACATTAATGCATGGTTTCCAACAGGAAATAATGTCTAAATATGTACAGTTAATGTGGTAGATTTGTTTATCACAATAACGATGTAATGTATTTGGACACAATTTGTTTTGGGAAATATCATAAAAATCGGGTTACAGTAACATCGATTGGAAAAAGCTGTAAAAGGACGAAACTACGTAGGTACGAACTCGCCGAAATTGTCCGCGATATTTACAGACTTTTTCTTGTTTTCTGACAATAAAGTTAGCCATATTTGGTCGACATAAATAGTTAGTACATGTAATGTAATAAACAGTATTTGTTTTCGGCATCAAAGGATTTCAACAGAATATATAAATTTTGTATGTAATTCTTTCACACTTTTCTGCGAAAAAGAAAGTTGCTATCATGGGCCTTCCACATTAGCTATGTAGGCCACAACTCGGTTCGTCAGGTGGCGCCTCAACTGGGTATACCCACAATTGTAGCTAACGATGGGATGCTATTTTTTTTTTCTGAAATGGAATCCCACATAGCGTCATAAGCTGACAAAGTTTGTAGAAAACTACGAAATTCGTTCGGCACCAAGCGACCCAGCTTCGTAATTTTTGCTAGCCCCTACCCAGAAGCGACTCGCACAGGGCGCCCGTTAAAACACGTGTTTGCATATCTGGTGGAGATTATTAGGAGGGAATTAACCGGGTTTATAATCAATCCCTGACAGATCTATTGCTGACATCTTTGCCGACGGCAAGTTAACCTGTCAATCATGCCTCACAGTAAGGGCTGCCTTTACTTACCAGCGATTGGCTGTATAAATAACTTTGCCACGTGAATAACATGTGTTTTGATCTGACAATTATAGTAGCCAGAAGCAACATTTGGCTTGGGGATTATTAAAACAATAGACATGTGACTTTTATTGTAACAGCCGGTAGGCATGGTTTTAGTGAATCGCGTAATGATGTGATGAAAATTTGTGTATTATATTTAAAAAACATTTAACAGGAAATTATCAATCGCCTGAATAGAGCATTTTCCAATTTTACCTAGAATTTAGATAGAGGAAAAATTACTCGCCCTGTCGGACTAGCGGACGGTAATTTTCACTCATCCGTGGACGACAAGCACTCGCCAATGAGAGCGGGCGAGCAGAATTTTACACCCCTGCATGCATTACGTAGGTGTTGGCTTGGCCCCGGAACGAGCATTGTCTACAGCCATGGTCAAACAGCATGAGCTGTACGTCTGAACATGGCTTGAGCGGTGTCGAACAACGGCAGCCATGTAACAATATACAATAATGGGATGCATACCCGACTGGTAGTTGTTTGTAATACATCCTGGGCATCTGCCTGCTCAGAATTTAGAAGTCCAATTTCACCACTTTCCACATCATGACAAGAATTCCCACTCGTATCAGAGGCACCTGAAAACGATAGTGCGGGTAATTAGTGAACACAACATCTAACGGATGTAAAACATGTGTAGGGTATGTAGTAAATGTTGCTTATATGTATTAAATTACTTTCTTTAACCCGTAGACCGATATCTTATTGTTCTTGTCGTCTGCGGTTTATTTTTTATTTTCCATTTTTATCATCAAAAACGTGCTTTGACAGCACTTTATAATCATTTACAACATGCTTTGGCAGCACTTCAGAATCATTTCCATTGGAAATGATTCTGAAGTGCTGTCAAACCATGTTTTTATTGAGAAATAAGGCAAGATATAAAAGCAACAGCAGACGACAATTGTTGTGAGTAGCGGTCTAAGTGTTAACCCTTTCAACACCAAATGTCTAATCCAAATGTTTGCAAACAGTCTAGATAGATCCAGGTGAGTCAGCTCGTCACAAACTGTCTCATGGGGATCTGCCCTATTTGTGGATATTGTTTAATCTTTTTATAAATCCCCCTTTGTCTGATTAATAATCAACTACATGTAATTTGAAAATTAAAATGGTTAATAGGCATCGAAATACAAGGCTTAGAAATACTTTTCAAGAGTAAATTTTAAGTGCAAAAGTCAGCAAAACACAATTGTACTAATATTACCTGGCAAAATTGGCCCATGTGCAGTAAATTCCAAGAATCAAAAGTAGCCTTCAAGGGTCATTATTGAAAAACTGTAAGAACCCGGGGGCCATTTCACTAAGCTTCGGGCAACTAAAATGTTTGTAAGTGCAAATTTAGGATCGTCTGGAAATTTGAATTGATGGATTTACATTTATTGAGCTCAATAAATGTAAATCCAATAATTGCTTACAAGAAAACATTGTTAATGTGAAATTTACAGACTATCATAATTTTGCACTTACGAACATTTCAGTCGTACAAAGTTTAGTGAAACGACTCCCAGCTTACCCAGTTGGGTTGTCCAGTGATCATTAGCCGTCACACCAGTGGATTTATCACCGTCTTTCCCATCTGCCAAATTCTCCTTGTCTGCCTCCGTATGAACCTTCACCTGGATGGGTAGTTGCGTATCTGCTTCCTCTGACCGGTTAATGTTGGCCAGCTGATCCTGGATCTTCCTGTATTTCTCCAACAGTGCCTAAAGTAATTGACCACATTTTGGAAATAATCATTGATAGATAATTCCAGCACAAAAATATTTACACAATTCCCTAACATTTGATTGGCCCGTAGCAAGTCTCTGTCCAAAATTTATATCCCAGTAAACTCCCACGCTGAACTACTTTCCGTAACCGTGAGGCGCAGTTAAAATAATTCTTAAGAAAACGGAAAATAAACACATTTTCTTGATGAATTTATTTCAAATTCTGGAATTTTAAGGAATGAATGGCCTTTTTGTGGAATTTATTGGGGATATAAACTTGGAAAAGCTGCGGGAATACTGGACGAGGTCTTAAAAAATTACAACTTTCGAAAAAAAAATAAAAAAAAAAATAAATTGTAATTTTTTATCACTTCGTCCAGTATTCCCACGACTTTTCCAACTTTATACCCCGATAAATTCCACAAAAACGCCATTCATTCCTATAATAACAGACATTTTGACAAATCATAGCTTATACAAATGTCTGTCTATGTATGTTAACATATACTGGTATATGTATTTTACTTGAAAGTGAATGAGCTTAATGTCCCAGCTAAGGTCATTTAGGGACGGTGTATTTACTTGCAAACTGACAAGGAAGAGTGCCATTTAGAAATGTTCATGAATGTAAAAATACCTGGAAGTCTTCATTCCTCTTCTCCTCCTTATTGATCTCATCTTCTTTTGAGGACCGGAGTCTTCTCTTTTCCCATACTACATCAACAGTTAAGAAATACTCCACACCGATTATAGTTGCAGAGATTCCGCTGGCGATCGCCACTTTCGCAATTGGCGATAAAAATAAACAATTGGCGATAAAAAAATACAATTTTCGAAAAAAAATCAAAACAAATCAAAAAGAAAATGTGTTTTTGAAGTGGCGATTTTTTTTTTTTCCCAGCGGAATCCCTGTAGTTGTAACTAGAAAAAGATATAAACCAAGAGGTCCAAATGTACTTGTCTTGCTCACTCAAAGATCTAGAAGTCAGTTCAGTTTTTATTCTTAAATAATCACTACTCATTAAGCATATACAGAACTTCAGATAACGATTTGGCATTGGTACAGTTACTCCATATTTATAAAAGGTATTGGGTCTCTGATGATGCCTCATACAGCGATTTATTTACCAGCGTGTTGCGCGTCAAATACACACATTTCTTTGCTTTGACACGCTAAAATTAAAAAAATATATTATTTTTCCATAGGATGACACGCCATTTTTTCCAAAACCAGAAGGCCCAGGCCCCTTCACAATTTGTACTGAAAAGGCCCTGTATTTCTGTAACTAGTCTACCACAACCCGAGTCTGGGGGACACGAATCCAGAAAACTGAATGTGAAAGGATACATCTGGAACTTGGCGACTGCTGTACAATTTGATTGTCCCAAATGTCGGACTTTGGTCTTCCAGGAAAGATTCCAGGTAATTTTGTGATAATTGTTTTATCATCACTTTCAGTTTTATGCGCTACAAATCGAGCTGTTCCAATTTTATATTTTTGACGATTACTCCGGCCAACATTTTGTGTGGGTGATATATACTCTGGTACATATGATTTTGTAGAATAGTCATTGCCATCATGCAGAGATGTGTGCAAACGTGGTGGATATTGTGAAATATCAGAAAAAAATCCCTTTGCTTCTTCTTCATCTGAAATTTCCCCTTCTTCCTTTGTAGAATCAGCCATGAGATTGTCTGTAACATTATCCATTCAAATTTAGAAGTGTTTTCTTTCAACCTTCGACAAAAAATTAAAATAGAACATGAATTTCTAGAAAAATGACTAAGCTCAGATTAGCATCATCTCATTGAAGTGCTTGAATTTAATTAAACGGTCCCGGGTGGTTTCGCCCTAAAACGTGTTCGCCCCCTATACTGGTTCGCCCTTATCCCGGTTCACCCCCATCGGACCCGGGTGGTTTCGCCCCTAATTTTATATATAAAGAAGAAGACTGAACATTTTATTTGAAAACATGACAAATGATTAAATCTACTTAGATACAAAATATTATCCTGTCACGTTAGCCACGATTGCATATAACTTATATGAAATCGTGTTACCAGCTGGCACCACGTGGAGGTGTGACAGGTATGATGCACATGGAATAAGTATGACGTTTATTTTCATGTGTATCATATAAGCCAGCCAAAATAATGGCCCTGAAAAGTGCCGTTTAATACAAGAAAGATTTAATATAAAACATGTATAATGGAACAAACCTGCGGAGTATCTCAATACGGCGGTGCCGGGTGGCAATTCTACGGATGCCGTGGCAATTCGACGGCGGTACAATATATAATAAAACAAACCTGCGGAGTATCTCAATGCGGCGGTGCCGCGGTGGCCATTCTGACTGACGATAAAATATATAATGAGACAAACCTGCGGAGTAACTCGATGCGGCGGTGCGACGGTGGCACGGTCTGACGGACGATACAATATAATAAAACAAACCTGCGGCGGTGGCGAACTTATACATTTACCTGTAATACAAACCTGCTGAGTATCTCACTGCAACGGTGCGGCTGTGGCACGGTCTGACGGACGATACAGATGACTGCAACGGCGGAGGAAGGTAGTGGTGGAGATGTTGTTGTCCATGTAGTCGGTCCACGCCTCCTGCAGCCTGGCGTCGAGTCGCACCGAACCTGTCCGCTCGTCCCTCTGGAGATCGCCCGCCACCACGTTCGCGTTGACCAGTTCCGCCTCCCGTCGCAGTAATGGCACGAGCCTGTAGATACCCAGTCCCGCCTGGCCTGCGTGGTGGTTCATCCGGTAGTGCCAGCCTGCAACAGTTAACATGAGTGCATAATGGATATTTCATTATTGATGATCGATATATAAAATACTATAGTTGTTACATCGTTATTCATTAATGACATTTTATATATTATTGATTAAAACAATTGTTACGCATTACCTTCACGTAATCCGCCTTCTGCCGACGGGATATCAGTGCGAATGCCATCGGAAACTGCTTCTGTGCACCGTCAATCTGCACGAACGCATGGACGGACGCCAGCTGTGTGAAAATAATCCCAGGAACATATATCTGCCCTAGCCTACATCAGGCAGGATTTCACCGGTCCCTTTTCTTGTATATTGGTACTACATTGGTACTCTTCCATGTAGTTGTCAATGCCCCACTACTGAATGACTTTTGGAAGATTGCCTGGAGGATGGGTGCGATTTCAGAGTGGAGTTTTTTGAGGACGGTTGGCGTTGGAAACAAAATTGCTACCCGCACCATACAAATAGCAAGGGTAGCAATATAACCCCGTGTATTTAATGTAACACATGGAAGAGTGAGTTTTGTAATCGGTTATCCTGCGTGTTTGATATGTTAGCGATATAAAACTGTCAAAGCTGTATCAATAAATTATTAATAAAGAACATATATACACATGCAAAAATTGGTTATTTTACCGTGTCAAGGTGTTTATCTGACATTTACATGTATGTCTTGTAAATTTGAAAGCTTCATTTCGTTATGTTGAATGTTGAACAACAACTAGAGAAATTACGACTTTCATTGGAAAATGACTTCCCTGTTCTATTAATATTTGTGGCAAATTACCAGTGTCAAATTGTAGCCGTAGATAACGTTGGTGTTAGCTGATCAGGATCAGATGCTTTTGTGTGGGCTGAGGTTTCATAAAACAGTTTCTTTACAGTGTCATCTTCATATGGGGTATATCCCTTTTCGATGGTTTATACAGTGCTTCGTTTTCATGAAGCGTATTTTCCCACATCACGCAGTCCCATTGACCTCTGTTTTCCGTAGCGTCTGTCATTTTCTGACAAGGCGTTTAAGATACTGATTGACCCATGGACGTTCATTTCTAGTGCTTGCTTTCTTTGTCGGTATAATGTTTTTTAGATGCTTTGTGAAGCTCAGTCTGTTGTGAAGTTCTCCCATAGCTCTTCTACATCGAGACTGTTGTATCGACTTGAGTTGGTCATGTCTGTATGGTATGTGCTCATAGACAGTTTTAGACCAGGCCAGTTTGCATTTTTGTACAGGGAGGTGTTTATTCTCTGACGCATGCTAACGGGAATATAAATCAGACGTAACTATCGCATTGATATCATGGGCGATACCCGTGTTTCCTTAAAATGTTAATGGACATTACTATTTATTATCTGTATTTATTTTTATTATGTGCAATGATCATAATTTATAATCTATCGAAAACAAATATTCAGGTGACGCATTTAATTAGTATAAATAGTTAAAACATATCATGCCTCATTACATATGAACATAGCCTGATACCACCGCGAATCACTATCAGTAAAATAAATATTACTAAATGAGTATATCTGTATAGCGGGCACGTACATTTAAGATTAGCCTTTTATACTCAAAATCCGTCCAGTTGTTAGGAAGATTTTCAAGAAATATAGTGTAAAAAATGACATCACAGATTACGTCACGTCGTAAATGTTTCGCAAACTTTCGGGAATCACGTGATCTAGAGGGAATTTTCATTCACAGTCCGATCAGGGTCTACACTGTTTCTCATTGTTTACATACTTACTTGTTGAGGCTATATATATAGATCTACATGTCTACATGTTCCCATGCATCTTGCAATATATATATTTTGTATAGACATACGTAGTGTAAGATAATACATGTAATTTAATAGTTGCAATATATCCAGCACATAACTGAATTCGCAGGCTGATCAAGGACTACACTGTTCGCCAACGTGTTCCTGTCTACATGTGCTGTATATTTATCTTCACTTATTTGTTATTTCATGTCAACGCCATAAAAGACTGTTATTATCGGCTATAACATAGACATTGAATATAGTCTATGTCTATGGCTATAAAGAGTTATTCTTTGTTGAAACCCCATTAAAATACGCAGTGTTCTGGTCAATACAATTAATAATTGTGCTTTGTCTACTAAAGGTGTGATAAACATTCAAGCTATTTGATAAGATATATACACACTATACCCACATTTAAAGAGATTATTTATATATATATATATATATATATTGCATGCATATTAAAGTTCATTTTCATCAATGTTCTTAAAACAAGATCATTTAGTATTGTTATTGTAGATGAATATTAAGATATATATAAATATATATATGTAGAAAAAAGCAGTATAAATATATATATATATAATAGGGGGGAGTTTTAGTAGGGGCCGTTTTGACCAAATCGGGGCCGTTTTGACTAGGGGCTGTTTGACCTGCTTCCGTATCTATATATAGTCACAAGAAGCGTAAATTATTGGTAAACTGATTACACATCTTCTTCGTGATTACAACACACCTTCAATTATGAAGATTTTGTGCCTGCGCCAAATTAAAAAAATCAAGTGAAGTATATATATAAGTGAGTCAGGGAGCGGGTGCTAATTTAAAACTGTACATTTATAGTAGTCTAATCATGGTAGATGGGAGTGAGGACAGAAACAGGGATGAGTCTTTTAAAAACATCCACTGTGTCTGTCTCATGAACAGAGGGTGGTAAAAGGTTACACTGAGTAACAGTACGAGATAGAAGGCGAATTTGTAGGAGTCTTCGTTTGCATGGATATGTTTGAAGGAATGTATATTTAGGTGTCTATAGTTATATTGTCAACAGGGATAAGTTGGTTTATTGGGGGTTGAATATAGCAACTCAATGGTGGATTCTTTTATAGAACATTATTATTCGAGAGCGTGTTCTGCGGATTGCTAGAGAAGGCCTGTTTAAATTTTGTAGCATGTTATATATTGAGCTGGTATTATTGTAGCGGTTGGAAACAGATCTGGCTGCACGTCTTTGAACTTTTTCTATCTGATTAATTTGCGATTTAGTGTGTGGGTCCCAGTCAGTAGAAGAATATTCAAGTTTTGGCCGAACGAGTGCTTTATATGAATGGTATTTAGGGTTTCTTTATTGTGTTACACTAAGAATATTACACTTATCTGGATGAAAGCGCATGCTCCAGTCTTGCTTGTTCCCATCTACCAGCACAATTAATGTCTGACTGGAGGAGTTCATTGATACTCCTGAGTTGACTGATGCATTACTTGACATTTCGCCCTCCATGTCTACTGTCTGGGTCCTATCAGTAAGAAAGTCAGAAATCCAATTAAGAACATTTAAGAACATTTTGAAGTTTGAACATTTTTGTCATTTGATTGACTGAGATTTTGAAGGAATGAAATGAGTTGGGTTTCACAGGAGCATTATGATCTAAAATAATGTTGTAAGTCATATCAAAAACTGTTGTTTTCCAAATGGGCCATCATGTTGCTTGAGACAACATGTTCTAGAAGTTTACAGCAAATGATGCATATGTCAGAGATATGGGCCTATATAGTTAATGGCATCATGCATGCTTGTCTCCTTTTCACAAAAGGATATTAGTAAATAATAATGTACAGGTAGCCACGCACACACACAAGTACGTTCACCACATTTGTGTATTGTACGTATTCTGTTTGAAGACCAGCGCAATTTGCAGCTGCCACACAGACAGGAGACAGTAAAGTCAAGACACATGTGCACGTCACTACCAGTTTGTGCCAGTCCGTGTCACTTTTCTGTTTTGCACAGCTTTGTGTACTTTAAGGGTTCCGCATTGGCATATCCAATCGAGTGCGCCTATGTAATGTTTACACCATTTTCTGTTTGTCTTTTTGAAGAAATTAACTCATTTGAAATAAACTGAGGGTGCTCTCATAAACATAGCAAATACATAATGATACGGTTAAGCAAATAGCACACATGAGCGTATACAATATGGCAGATTTTTGTCGAAGCGGGTTTAATTAAGATCTATGAGAATGTCCGGCCAACTCGTCCACTCTTGCACTAAGTCGTCACCTGACCAACTCGCACCTTGACCAGCTGTATACTATATACCGTTTTTTCAGCCAAGTGAATCGTAAAATAAAGCACACGTTATGCTAAAGAAACGTTGCAAACCGAGTTTGTTTAGCGGTAGGACCCAATCACAAGATTATGAAGATAATCAGCTCACCTGGTTAAATAAGCATTTACTTGCATAATTTTCATACACATTTTTCATACACATTTTTCATCAACACAAATAGAGTTTAAACTAGAGCACAGTCGATGGCTCGCCATCGCAATATTCACTTTGCGCATCTACACACTTCTTGCAAGGCAAAATTGGGAAATTCTAAGTCAAAAAGGGGGAGATCCAAGACCGGGGGTCGAATCGAAATTCACCTTGCGCATCTAGCCATCTACACACCATAAAGAGGGCACACACTAAGTTTCAAGTCGGTACCTGTTGCAGTTTAAAAAATTGTACTTTCAAGAAACGTGACGGACGGACACCCGTGACAAAAACAATATACCCATTTTTTCTCTCAAAAAGTGGGTATACAGTAGCATAACCATTTGTCGGGATTACCCCCAGTAGTATATAAGAGTCAAAATGATACCATCACCTATGGAAGGTGCCGCGCGTAGCTGGCACCTTCCATAGGTGATGGTATCATTGTGACTCTTATATACTACTCCCCCCCGCGTCGGGAATTTTCGTAAACCGCATTTGTCACTATTCACAGAAAATTGCACGATATTTTTCCCTGACATTTTTTGCAGAAGACACTTATCTGTCAAATGGAGTAAAATGTTCTACATCGCCCTTGGTCATGTAAGGTTTTAATCAAATTTGTTAGAATACCTTCAAAATGTTGTATTTCAACTATTCCCACTTTTGTCCACTCATAAACATCATTATTCAAAAAGATTTACAAAGCATGCTTCTGTCAGTCTGCGTCACTGGATTCTTTAGCCATTTTGAGAAGATAATGTCATGTAAACACAGACTGGTAGCTGTCAAATTACCAGAATAGAGCTTCTCATTATACTGGGGGGTCTTATATGAAAAACAATACAAAACTAACACAGAATTATATTTGATTACACAGATGTAGATATAAACTCTGTGTTTTTAATAGAATTTATTGTTCTGTTGATTATAAAAATGCTCAGAATAATAGTCTACAGTTTGTAGATTGTTATCATCTTGTTCTTGGTATAAATCCTGCCTGTAGTGTGCACCATAATGAATATGGTAAAATAGCATGTACCACAAATGAAAATTAAATGTGATCTGAAAGCATCTTGCATTATGATTATTAGCCTTGTGATAATATTATTGTCATTTATGACTGGCAAAGGAAATGGTGGACAATTGTTTACTGTACACTCCTCTGATAATTTAGATCACCATTTTTTACACTGATCCGATGGTGCGCCGCAATTCAGGACGAGTATAATCCGACAACAAAAATCCAGACTCTAAGGTCACAGTCTATTTTCTACAAGCGCCTGGATGGTACGTTAACAAAATGGACGACATGTAAACAAGCGCGATTTTTAGATAAATCTGGTTTCACATCACTTTTACGATAAGTTTATTGTTTTAAAAAGTTTTGAATAATTGTTTTTATATGCGCATAGCTCTAGTAACTGGCCAACGAAGGCTTATTATCCAGAACCTAGGTATATCCACTGTATATATGGCCAAGAGATATGCAAATTAATTTTTGGAGGCAGGCCGTAGTGACGGCGACTGTCTCGTGATTCAGAGGGTGTGTCCGAGAACATGATTTGATTAATCGAAGGAAACGCGTTATTGCGACGTTACTGACATCATTTCTCCATATATGGTAAACACAGAACTGCCAACTGTTCCGATTTTTCTGTATTTGTTCCGGAATATACGTTGGAAGTACGGACAACAATTGAAAAGTACGATTTCTAAAAAAATCAGCGCGGGAATATCGGGAAATAATAATTTTGTTTCCAAATTCTGCAAGTTCTATTTTTTTACCCGTAATGATACTCCCCTAGTCGCTTACCATTACAATTCTTGTTGTGTAGTTATAGTTTCAAGCACTCAGCGATATTGATTTCTTCATCACGTAAATTCTTAAAATGTCTGCTCCAAAGCGCGCAGCCAACACATTTGGGTCTTTTTTATGGAAAGATGTTAGAACACAGATGTTCATTACTGATTACAGCGAGACATGGCCCCATTTGGTCCTGTCAAAGCACGGTGATGAATTTGAGTCTTGCAAGCAGTGCAATTGTGATTTTTCGGTTGGTCATGGTGGCCGAGACGATGCTCTAAAAATTTACTTTATGCATGTAAGTGAGTGCTGATTTGTGTTCCGGAAAACATATGGCGAAGTTGCCGAATTGAAAAGTGTTATAGATGACGCAGGGATTTTTCTGACACTGCAATATCTGAGAACCAAAGTACTTTTTAAGGCCCCGCCGAGAATCTGCCCTATAGGTTTCGCCCTGTCTGTCCGTCCGTTTATTTTTTAAAAGTTTTTGTAAGAGTTTCTCAAATCACCTATGCTTTCTGTTTGCCTTCAGCTAATATCATCATATTGCACACATGCATTAAATACTATGCATCATTCCACATCAATACAATTACCGTCGCTACTGATCGTACGTCCGTCCGTCCGTCTGTCTGTTTATTTATTTGAAAGTTTTTGTAAGAGTTTCTCAAATAACCTATAATTTCTGTTTGCTTTCAGCTAATATCTTCATTTTGCACACATGCATTACTAAGTAACTTTACATTATTCCACATTAATACAATTACCCTCGCTATTGATACCGATGGTGTTTCATTGCCAGGTTAAAAATTAAGTGAAAATGCGATGCCAAGCAAACATTAAACACCAATTAGTCCCATGTGTAAACACTGTATATCCAGATGAGCTGGCTCATAAATAGCCGTCTCATCTGGATCTGGGGGCCGTTTCACTAAACTTTGTACAACTAAAATGTTTGTAAGTGCAAAATTTCACATTAGCAATGTTTTCTTGTATTTAACAATTATTGGATTTACATTTATGCCTATGCTCAATAAATGTAAATCCATCAACTGAAATTTCCAGACGATCCTAAATTTGCACTTACGAATATCTTAGTCGTACAAAGTTTAGTGAAATGCCCCCCTGCAGTGTGACATTACAATTAATATTTTGAGAAAAAAACAACAGTTTTGGATTAATATAATAGTCCAAAATGTTCATGAAACTGTCAATTTTATATATTAAGGAGCGAAAGGGTTACAATACTTCCTTGTACCTTTCAGATTTGCTGAATCAAATCCTTCATTTGCTATATGGAGGACTGAACATGAATGTTGTGACATAACAAAATGGAGACGTCTTGTAGCAGAGGTTCACAGAAACCTGGCAACGGACCCACAATTGTGGAAAACGCCAACTCCACAAATGTGGTAGCAATGACGGACCTGTCTTCCAGCAATGGACATACAGACATTCCTCTCTCATCACTGAGGTACAGTTGTGGCTGTGGCTGTGGCTGGAGAAATGGGGCTTGTGAATTTGTGACCAGTGTAGTTCCTGATCAAATAGCACGCTCCTGTAGCTCGATAACAATCTATATTGCTGGTTAGAAGTCAGACGGATGTTTCATTGATGGCATGGCAAACAGTGCAGATGCTGATCAGACCGTGCGGATGCACGGTCTGATCTGCATCTACACTGATCGCGAATCCCATAAGCCCCATTTCTCCGTTCACAGTGACATATGTAATGATGCCATCTTGACTGGTATAGCTTCAGCTCTGCTTACTCAGAATCAGAACTTACAGCATTGAATTGTAGACGTGCTTCTGAGCCCTTGCTTGTAAAAACATGAGGGGGAAACCCCGTTCTTATGCTTGGAATCAGAAAGTTTGGTTGGTCGATGCTGAGCTGTGCCAGACCAGCTGTAATAGTATGATTTTCATCTCAGTTGTTGCCTTTCCAGTCATCATGGCGATAACGTAACAATCGCTGATGCTTTTTTATTCCCCACCGCGATACTGTAGTGGGTACTTAGTGCTACACTTGTCTGTCCCGTCCATCACAGGGTCAAAGTTTTTGTCATCGAGACATACATGTAGTCATCATAATGACGTCCGTGCATGCGCGTGTGTCAGAGCTCCAGATAATTATTTTAGGCAAGAGTTTTTTGACGCCTCGAAATAAAAAACGGTGGGTTTTTTCTATTGATGTGGGGTTTTTTACTTGCGATATTGAAAATCAATGTCAGAGTTTTGGGAGTATTAACGTTTATGTTATACATGTATGTACATCTGTCTATCGTACTTACATGTTGTTGTAGTTTGTGGTGCTGTAGGCTACACTGTGCATTTAATATAGTGTTGTGTAGTTGCCAGGCCGACCAGGCTGCACTGTACTGTTTGTTTGTTTATTATATAGTAAGTTCAATGTCAACAATAAACGAATTTACAGTTCCAAAACAATAACCCAAACCTTGGGTCTAATACATGTCTGCTAATTAAGAAGCACATAAATGTATATGTAATAATTTTACTAAACATATAATAACCTTTATGTGAAATAAACAGTCCTGAATAAAATGGGATAATCCTTAGACACCCCCACACACCCTCAGTCATGGTGCTTTCACTACATTCCAGATCATAAGCACAAGACTCGCGCAAATGTTTCTGCTCACTTTTGACATCATGATCATCGCTTTCATTGTGCCTCTTTAAAGACGATAATTGTATGGCACGGAAATTGCGTTTTCCACTTTTCAAAAGTTGATTTTGACACTGTTGTGTGACGCGATTTCTTATCAAATTTGACAGTGTAACAATCTCGGCCAATATCGATTTCACGATGGTTTCTGGGGATGGTTCATCGCTTTGTACTTTCGTGAAATAAGCCCGTTTCTTGTGCAGACTTCTTTTTTCGCGAAGCCATCATCTGAATAGGCAGGACGTTTACGTTTATTTAACTTAAGCGCCCACGAGGCGATGATTGAAGGACAGATGGTCGCTACTATATTTACGCTATGAAAGACTCAGAATAATACACAACGTAGATTATTTTATCGACCAGTCTGAAAAATTCACGCCATGTAATCGGGCAGTGGAATCAGCGAAAAACACGCTATATAGCTGAACAGAGATTGACGAAACGCACAATATCTGGACACCTTGCGTAACAGTATTTTTTGCTGCGTTTTTGTAACGCATGGAAATTAATTCCCTTGCGTTATTAGACATTTCTACTGCGTATTTGACGCAAAAACGCAGCTTAACTGGAGCTCTGGTGTGTGTAGATGACAGTGAGAGGGTTTCAATGGGTTTCAAGTCCTCTGATATACTTTTCTGTGTTTCGGACAGAATTCAATTCATTCTGTTTCTACTTTACCAAAAGAATGAGGACTGAGAACAATGGAGAGAACAAGGAAGTCCTCGTACAATCGTTGCTGCGGGATTGTGTGTGTCGTCCATCTGTAGGTCCGATTTACTTAAAACTTCAATATTTATTTATCATCATCCATATTATTTTCATTCTATAGCCCAACCATATGGCCCACATGCCCAAGATCAATGTTCAATCATTTTTTTTGCCCCCGGTCTCGATAGACTGTTTGTCCATGAGTCCGTCCGTGTGTCCAGCACATTAAGAAGTTCGCCGGAGTTTCTCAATTATGTCATAACTTCTTTCTCCCTTAACCCTTTCCCTGATAGAGACGATTTTTCACGCCTCTGCAGAAGATGTCTTTTGAAAACATTGTGGGAAAAGGAGAAATTGCTTGTAACAAGCAATTTCTCCTTTTCCCACAATGTTTTCTACTCTATCAGATAATTTAACCATCATTTCACCCAGCATTTCATTCTTTTATTCAGATGTTTTGGATTTGGATGAGTCAAAATATTGCAAAACAGGGAAAGGGTTAAAGTGTTGCTTAAAAATGCCACACATCCATGCTGCCCTTGACATGACCTTGATTTATTTACCTTCACAACTTTGAACTTTTTCCAACATTAAGAAGTTCGCCGGAGTTTCTCAATTCTGTCATAACTTCTATATTCCTAGAAGGATGACTTAAATATTTCAACACAGCATACATATATGCCACACTTTCATGCTGCCCTTAATATGACCTTGACCTTCACAACTTTGAAACTTGTTCACACATTAAAGGTACATGCCCACTCACTAGGCACAAAATGTTCTTTATATGAATTAAATAAGTGTATAATTGTATCACTATTCCACCAGTTCTAAAAATTACGAGTGCCTGCTAACGAGATATAATAATTTAGTAATATTTATTTTACCTACAGTGCCTCAAGGTGGTATCAGGCTGTTTTCATATGCAAATGAGGCATGATATTTTTAATGAGTCACCTGAAAAAAATAATATTTTCGGCAAATTATAAAGTATGTCTATGATCATTGCACATCAAAAAATAAATACAGAGAATAAATAGTAATGTCCGTTAATATTTAATGAAACACGGTTATCGCCCCAGATATCAGTGTTACGTCTAATATAAAATGTATAACAATGCCAATCAATATGTGGGGTAATGGTGAATGAATGTTTATTTTGCCAGAAAATTTATGAGATGATGTCTGATATAAAGAACATTTTGTGGCTACTGAGTGGGCATGTACCTTTAAGAACTTTGCCTGAGTTTCTCAATTCTGTCACAAAACATATCTCCACAATCCTTACTCCGATTTACTTCAAACAAATACTTATTTATCTTTTTATTTTACATACCTTATACCTTATATCTCGAGATCACAACCCGTTCTCCGATTTACTTCAAACTTCAATCACTTCTTTATCATCATCTATATTTTAATTCTGTAGCCCAGCCATGCAACCCACATGCCCAAGGTCAAGGTCAAATGAGTTTGAAGTTTGCTTTAAAGTTTTTTCATACCTTATAATCTCCACAGCCCTTACTCAGATTTACTTCAAATTTCAGATAAATACATTCTGAGACCATCAAATGTCCCTTAAATGCCTAGGCAGGCTCGGCATGCGTGCCACGGCCATCTGTAGCCGATTTCATCAAAATTGCGAATTATACTTATCTAGCAAAGTATACTTGGAGGGAGTAACCATTTATTTTTCCCGAAATGCACAATTTCATATAGAACTATCGACTGCATATATTTGACGATTAAAAGTATGCAGAATTATTATACTGAATTTATTACATTATCACAGCCAAAATGGCTGTGATAATGTAATAAATTCGGTATAATAAAAATTAATAAATTTATCCTTAAATTGAAAATTTCTCCCTCAAAGTATACTTTGCTATATAAGTATACTTTGCAGTGTTGGTGAAATAGACTACTGGTCTGAGCTTGTATCTTCAGTAGTATTAGGCCTACACTATCATGCACGCTATCATGCATCAGTGTACCACAACCACACTGAAACAAATGACCTTCATGTGACCATGACCTGCTATTGCCATATTTATATAGTTGTTTCCCTTGGTTTTTAGCTTGAATAGTATTACACCTACAGCTTCCATACTTGCACACTATTATGAGTCAGTGATGTGCACTGCAAACCACTCTCATATGTACATGCAATCAGGGCTCCAGATAAGGAATTAGTAATTGAGTATTTTCACTCCATCACTTCTGAAGCAATTGGGTATTTCAAAATTTTAGTTGGGTAAAATAAAATCACACTACTGTTTACACAACAACAGACAGCAATTATTGAGTAGTTTGCTTCAAAATAAAAACATGGAGACAATTCTAATGAAATACCAAGATGTGTTTTCATGGAAAATAAGAAAAATATGCTATATTTGTGGTCTGTTTATTGTTTTCTGCAGCATGATAAAGGTACCACAAAATTGTTATTGCTTTTTGATACTCGTTACTTCTGATTTCAATTGGGTTTTTGGTAATTTTGATTGGGTATTTACGAAAATACGCAGCTTATCTGGAGCTCTGCATGCGATGGATAAAATGTTGATACTGAACTTTGAAGGATGATAACCAGCTTTCTACGATGAATGTGTAATTTCTTGATTATACTGGAGCAATGGCCGGTCACCAGTGGACATCCTTGTTGACCAGTTAGTGTCCAATTAATAATCAAGATAAAATATCTTCCTCTTATGTTGTATGAATGTCCGGCTTTAGTGGTCACTGACCACATACTGTAATCTATATCATATCATATACATGTATGATAATGTCGCTATGACTGGAGAAATGGGGCTTCTGGATTTTGTGTCCAGTGTAGATCCAGGTCAGCCTATGCATCCGTACAGTCTTCTCAGGATCTACACTGTCCGTCATGCTTCTAACAAGCAATATATAGATCGTTACCAGGCTACATGAGTGTGCTATTTGATCAGTAGCCGATTTCATCAACATTGCAAAGTATACTTTTCTAGCAACGTATACTTTGAGGGAGTAATCATTTATTTTTCCCAAAATGCATTATATCATATAGAACTAACCACTGCATATATTTTATGATTAAAACTATGCGGAATTATTATACTGAATTTATTACATTATCACAGCCAAAATGGCTGTGATAATGTAATAAATTCAGTATAATAAAAATTAATAAATTTATCCTTAAATTGAAATGTCTCCAGGGTGTCCAGTTTATAGAGGTTCCACTGTAAATTAGACATATGAATATGTCAATGCATGCGGACATGCTTTTCAAACTTGAACAGGCATTATCATCAGAGATAGATGACAATGAAACCCATAAAATTAAGGATACAGAGACTGCCTGTGTGTTCGGTTTAGAGAGGTTCTACTGTCTTAAAAATTTAGATCAAAATGACGACCCACCTGCAGAGCTGTTAAGGACCCGTGGGGCCCCTGATAATCCAATGATTCATGCATAATTGCTTCGTAAATGTGAAGGGATATATGCATAACATACATGTGAACATTTTCATCTTACAATATCCCACACAGTGCCATGTCGGCCATCTTAGTGTGTACAAGCCATCGGCCAGTTTTACCTCTTACTGCGTTTGACACATACCACTAATAATATGACTAACACATGAATAAAATTTGGTGCAACATGATGGGGATACATCAGACAACAGTGTGCTATGTTTTCATAACTTTATATACAAAGTCTGATATATGAAGGGTTTGTTGAACCTTTGTTTAAATGTTTGAGAATTCAGTAAAGACTGTGTAACAGTAAGAAAAATACCCAGTGCTGTAGATATTATAAGTTATTGTGAACATACCTCCAGACAGGCAATATTACACCATATAGCCTTTGTAGAATGACAATAACGTATTTGTCATACCGCAGATCCTGTATTTGGCCGTATAAACATATCTCTTCTTTTGATCTTTGCGTTTTTTTTCAGGAAGAAAAATAATCCGAGATTCAATTCTCTACCGTCAGTCTTAATATAAAGGCGTAAATGAACATTTTGTTTGTTTATTAAACGAAAACAAACTAAATATGGAGTAAGAAATCCATCGAAAACGACTTTATGACAGTTTTTTTATATCGTGTAATTTAATTTATATTCCACTGCTCTATCGATCTGCTCTCCCTTTGGCGCCTCTAGAATAATGTGACTGGTTCCCAAACATTTGCTGTCATTGCTACGCCGCGGTTTCGTGCGTGGAACCCATAGTTTGTGACCTAAATATAGCCGTGTCACGAAGGCAAGCGTGTTGAGATTTGAAAAGCAATTTTCGTTATTTTGGCTAATTTTTCGCTCATATTTTGATGAGCGAAGAATATTTATGGAAATAAACAATAAAGACTGGTTTTGAGTGTACAATTTGTTACTTGTATTGATCAATTCGGGGTTTTATTGTGAATACAATTCGCAATCGGTAGACGCTTGCAAAATGTGTCTTCATTGGATGCGAGGCGCCGGAGGGGAATCGCAATTCCTGTATGTCCGACGGCCTTGGCAGGTCATATAATATATATGACCAGGCAAGCTAGCCAATCAAAAGCCAAGAAACTTATCTGCGTATGACAAATACCTATGTTACCATACATACTGTATCGATTCCAGTGACTTGTAAGCAGTTATCTGAGTGTATTGTTACTACTGTCTACTTGCCTGCTATGTGAGTAAATACAGGTCATTCTCGTTATCTCGAAGTTGAATGGACTGATGAAAATATATCGACATATCCGAACTTCGAGATAACAATTCGCCAAATTTCTCGAAAAAATATCCGAAGAAAATCGCTTCAGAAATGCCTCTTTACTTCATTTCCGTTGTTTTCATAAATCGCGACTTGAGTTTATTCTAAGCTGTTTTTGTAATTAACAGACGATTTACTTATTGCTACACCGTTTATTTAATTTTTCTGTTAAAAGAGATTTGATATCGCATTAAGTTTAATTGATTAATTATGGTTTTAAGTGAACTGCTTTAACTGGTCATGCAACATTAAACGCATTTTAGTGGCGGCGGTGTCTTTTGTTTCTATAGACGTGTGCAAACTTAATAATCGCGCTGATTCAGACTTGGCGGCGCCGGGCGCTTAATTTTCGCATTGACATATCAGAATACAAATGTTAAGGAAACATACTATTGGGACTCGATTTCCACTTCGACTTAACCGATATATCGACATATCCGATATCGAGTTATCAGGAGTAAAATATATGATATATATAGGGAATTCTGTTGGGACCTGGGACGTATATCGAGATAAGCAGGTATATCGAGATAAACGATATCGAGATAACGAGCTGTATGGCTTTTACCTGTGTCAGATGTACTTCTAATAATAGACAGTGCACCAGTTTGACATTTTACACATGGAAAAAGTGTCCATTGTATATTTTGTGAGTGATGGTAGAAAAGCTCAGATATCTAGCGTTTTTTGTAGTCTGCTGAAATAATATTTATAGGCCGCTGTCGTTCTATATATCTGGGACATATTTAACCAAATTTTATTAGATTTGCTGCCATATTATTGGCTGTACGTGTCAAACGCTCCAAGTGGTGAAACTGTCCCAGATATATAAAACTAAAATGGCGGAGATGGCAACTCAATGCTCTGTATAATGATGTATGATTCTACTACATTTGAAACAATAGGTCATATTCTATATAGTCAGTCCTTAAGCTGTCTAATTCTCGCCTTTGTTATTACCCAGACAAATTTGTTAGGGGAGGTAGTGGGGTGGGGGGAAGGGAGGGGGTTGGTGGTGATAGGTTGATTTGTGTCTACTCTGGTAATGGTTGCGAACGGTAACTTGCAATTTACTCCCGTACCATCCGTAGCTACGTGAGTAGATTGCAAGAGTTACCGTTCGCAACTACTCTGGTAAGTTGAACTGAGTGGTAACGTATGTCATAAGCCTCATTTCTCCAGATGCAGTCACATTTCTTGTTCAGTACGAGATTTGTCACCTTCCATGAATTCATAAAACCCTTAACTGTTGATACTAATAAATTGATATGTTAACCTGTTTCCTGCTGAGGATATGCCATTTGAACCGAGTGGTCACAACATATACTTTCATTGAGAAATAACAAAAATCATATATTTTTAAAAAATCATGGCCGTAAAGGTGTATTCCAAATACATATATACAATCGTTTAAAAATAGTTTCAAATGTGCCCTCCCACAAGCACACGTACATTTTGGTAAAAATGATAACATCCTAACTTTGTTGAGAGAAAAAAAACCCACCTCCATTATTCTTATCTGTATCACTGCATATTCACCTGGCCATCAACTTAATATTCTGTGTGTGATCTATCATAGCAAAAAGCACTTACTTTCTGTATGACCAGTGAGTAAATAACTTATGTTCTGTGTAGCCCAAAACCAACCAGAGCAATACAGCGCATGTTGATCTTGTCTGCTCTGTTTGTCCTTTAGTCAGTGAGGCAGCAGCAGGAGTCTGTTAGCCGATTTTAGAGAGAATTCAGAGCTCCAGTTAAGATAAGTAATTTGACCAGGTATTCGAGGTATTTTTCTTTGTTCTTCACCCAAAATGGCAAGTTGGGTGTGCTTTAGAATCGTCTCAATGAGACGATTCTAAAGCACTCCCAACTTGCCATTTTTGTTGAAGAAATAACAAAATTCCCCCCAAAGTGGATCAAATTACCCATCTTGACTGGAGCTCTGGAATTAGCATCATTTTGTGTTGTGATACTACATCACATATCTGTGGTTTATGACAAGGCTACAGCCAGGCCTAGGTTGGAGACAAACACCACAGTAATTTTGTGTTGATGGAGTATCACATTGTGACGTCTGAGGGGCATGGTACGGACCATTACCAGCTGCAGTAAACAAACTCATATCTGACTGTGACTTGAGAAATGGGGCTTATGGAATGAGTGGCCAGTGTAGCACATGATCTATATTGCTTGTTTGAAGCATGATGGGTATTTCATTGATGGAATGGCGAACAGTGCAGATCCTGAACAGCATGTGCGTATGCACAGGCTGATCTGGATCTACACTATTCGCAAACCCATAAGCCACATTTCTCCATGTTTTTAGGTACAAAATCGCATGGCGTGTCTCATATGTGAACCTACACCACACACTTTGTCTGAAGTTTTACCAGTGTAGAATCAGCTATTACACTTGACACATCATATTGGATCGAAAGCATTTGTTTGACGCATTCTGAAAGTCAACCCCCAACTATATCGAACAGGATACCATGTATATCTTGTAATAAATGCCCCCGGGCCGTGGGGATTAAAACTTAGGATCAAAATATGTTATTTTCACATACAAAAGCCATTTAAAAAAATATGTTTTAAATGGCTTTTGTATGTGAAAATTAGTATTCTTATAGTAGCCCCCTCTCTAATAGTTGCCCCCCCACCTCCCATATTTTCATTCTAAATATTTTATTTTCACATACAAAAGCCATTTAAAACAAATTCTTTTAAATGGCTTTTGTATGTGAAAATAACATATTTTGAATGCAAATATGGGAGGGGGGCTACTATTAGTGAGGGGGCTACTATAACAATACATATGGTAGGTCATGAATAATGGTCACAAGGCTCCAGATAAGCTTTGTGTCTAAAGCGTAATATACCTCCTGATTTCAAAATCATTGCATATTTTACTTTTACAAATGGTTTATTGATTTTTTTTCATCGCTAAATAGGGAACAAATGTTAAAAAAAATAACAGATTTAAACATTCACTAAATTGAGCTTCTTTTTGCAGCTCAATTACGTGAATTTTCAACTTTATGACAGTATTTTCACTACTCAATTTGAAAATCAATGCGTATTTTCATATTGCTGTGCGTATTTTGCACTCTCACTTTTGATAATCAATGCGTATTTAGCTAAAATAATTGCTTAAAATGTGCCAATACACACCTTATCTGGAGCTCTGTGATCATACTGCACTTATATGCAACTTCATCTGAGACTACTGTGGTCGCAGTGGGTGGCAGGTGGGAGAATGTGATGGGTAATTTAACGATTTGGGTTCATCCTTACCGGAATTCCTGGGGGCCATTTCACTAAACTTCTTAAGACTAAAATGTTCGTAAGTGCAAATTTAAAATCGTCCGTAAATTTCAATTTATGGATTTCCATTTATTGAGCATAGGCTGCATATGCAGCCTATGCTCAATACATGTAAATCCAATAATTATTTACAAGAAAACAATGTTAATGTGAAATTTACAGACTATCATAATTTTGCACTTACAAACATTTTAGTCGTACAAAGTTTAGTGAAACGGCCCCCTGGTTTGGCCTTTACATACGTCTGGTATTGTGTATGTGACAGTTGAATCTGGTTATACCCCTTATATGAGTATTATGATTATTCGTAATCCTATTTTAGAGGGAGGGGCCAAGTGACTTTGGTGTGGTATGGACCTTGCACCAGGTCAGGTTACCGGTATTCTAATTTCAGGGCTGAATATATCTTTTCTCGATGTAAATATTCCGTTTTGATTTTGTGATCCCCCCCCCCCACCCCCCAATGCAACAGGTTAAAACGGGATCAAATCTATTTGCCCGGCCTTACATGACCTTAGCTGTTGATAGGCCGATTTCATGTAGCCGATTTCATCAAAATTGCAAAGTATACTTTGAGGGAGTAATCATTTATTTTTCCCAAAATGCATTATTTCATATAGAACTAACCACTGCATATATTTGATGATTAAAAGTATTAATTATTACTGTATACTGAATTTCTGAAAATGGCTGTGATAATGTAATAAATTCAGTATAATAAAAATGAATAATTTATCCTGAAATTGAAAATTTCTCCCTCAAAGTATACTTTTCTAGATACGTATACTTTGCAATAATTCCAGCACAAAAATATTTACACAATTCCCTAACATTTGATTGGCCTGTAGCAAGTCTCTGTCCAAAATTTATATCCCAATAAACTCCCATGCCGAACTACTTTCCGTAACCGTGAGACGCAGTTAAAATAATTCTTAAGAAAAAAAATAAACACATTTTCTTGATGAATTTATTTCAAATGCTGGAATTATAAGGAATGAATGGCCTTTTTGTGGAATTTATCGGGGATATAAACTTGGAAAAGTAGCGGGAATACTGGACGAGGCCTTCCGGCCTTCGTCCAGTATTCCCGCGACTTTTCCACGTTTATACCCTGATAAATTCAACAAAAAGGCCATTCATTCCTATATTGAACTCCAGTATTGAAATTCAATGCCATATCCCCTCGGTCCCCTCGGTCACGATGGTACGATGATGATAGTACGATGACGATAGTACGATATAATATTGTAGTACAGTCATCGTGCCATTGTGTTATCGTTAGCGTGGTATCATACTATCATCATCGTAACTTCGTGTTATCGTTTTCGTGAAATTGGCTCCTGGTCGCAAAAGCAATAAGCACATTTTTCTGTAGAGCCGTGAGACATAAAGTGTTTCGCCTGTGTTTCCGTGTGTCTGTCTGTGGGTCCGATTAAGAAACTGGCCAGCGTTTCTCCAGTCTGCCACCAGAGGCATTTGTGTGCCGACAGGCAGTACTTATTTGTTTATCACAGCAATTCACAGAGCTGCAGATAAGATGCAAATTTGCGTCAAAAATGCAACACATCTGTCTGTACAAAAATTAAAAAGATTTTATTTATATGCATTACAAAAACGCAATTATTTTCACTGATCCACTGAACCTGTGTGTCAGACACATTCATATTATTATAATATAAACATGATAAAGGCACAAGGAGACTAATTGATAAAGGAGTCTGATTGGGTACGACTATATTCATACAGTTCTGTATATTACTCATATTTCTTATTAACAATCACAAGTATACTAAATTAAACCATTTTCATTTGATCTACACCAATTGTGTTTGCACACTCTATTTGTTGTATGTATCATTTCATTTACGCCATGAATATGGCGAAAAACACACCACGTTTCATTTTGAGAAGTCAAAACCGCAATCACTCATCTATTTACCGTATCTGGAGCTCTCTTAATTTATCACATACAATAATTATCCCCTGCAGCTCATCCATGAGGTTAGATATTATTTATATTACTTCATATATTTATATATGGGCCATAATTATATGATCTAACGTCACCGTGCTGGGTTAATTCCTTTCTCACCAGGGTATATGTGAATGTAGATCAATATCAGTTGGAGCTCTCCTACTAACAGTTAATATTAACCCTTAATATGTCAGAAACAAATAGTTTTATCAGCTCATTATCAGATTTAACATATTTAAAACCAAAACTAAAACATGTCTTGTCAGCACATGAGAATCATCTCCATTGGAGATGATTCTCATGTGCTGATAAAAACATGTTTTCATGGAGGAAAATGTAAAATAAACATAATACAACAGGCATCAAAATTAAATCAGTATTGCCAGGGTTAACTTATTTTGTTGATGCATGCCTCATAAATATTTTGCTGATACTGAAATGCAAGCAGAAGTTGAAGTTTGATTGGTCGAGGGTGAGCGGTGCTCAGACTCAGCCAATCAAGCTGGCTGATTTTGAGTACGAATTTCAAGAATTTGCTTAGAATGCTTTCTAAGCTGCCGGCCTGACATTGTATTAAAGAAACAATCCTCCATCCACCCTGCATAGTATATATTGGATAGTTTCCCACACCACATTTGTATATTGAGATAGCATATTGTGTCACGCAAATTTCTATGGTGGCAGCCATTGATCGTGCTACGCCTAACGTTTTGGTCTGTCTTGCTTTTTATCTAAAACTCTACATATACTATTCTCTATAGTTTTCACAGTTGTATGCGCAGTTTATCAGTTAAATTCTGGAAAATACAAACCAGGACATTCCGTGCGTATGAATACAGCAGCTATTATCTTTAGTTCTCACAATTAGGCAGCAATGAACAGTTAGCCGCCAGTTTCGTACAATTTGTTTTCCGGGACTTTCAAGCAGTAATTTATTTTAGAGAAAAACGTATGTACGGGAATGGGTTTGCACCATCACAGTACATTTGCCTCCGGATGATGATGGATACAATATGCAACTTTCAGTCTAGTTTTTGTGGAGATAACATATTTCAGTACTTTAAGTACTTTGATTATTGCTTAATTATACCCTGTCTGTCCATCCAAATTTTTCTTTAAAGTTTTTGGGTACAATGTACCAGTTATCTCTGCAACCATAAGTCACATTGACTTGAATCTTCATATTATTTGTTATCATCATCCATATGTCCATTCTATAGCTCACCCATGTGGCTGTCATGCCAAATGTCAAGGCCAAATGACAAATATTTGTTGGTCAAACAAGACATCAGCTGAGGGGTATCTGGTATCTACTTGCTCCAGTTTTATGATCATTTTTTTTATTGCCTAATGTACGTTATTATCAGGTTGACATTGTTACACAATACATATATGTTTTGGGTGGGACCTGACTAAAGACATCACCACATACCATCATGGATTACAAGTTAATTCAAACATTTGCATTTTTAGTATGAATTAAATTTAAATGTTTCTTTACAAAATTCAATGCATTGCGTCTAATGTCTCTCCACCCAATTTGGTATACCATAGCTCATGAGAGAAGGTTTCAACCCTTTCAACACCACAGGCCTGTATAATGGTATTGGCAAATTGTGTAGATCCAGATGAGCCGGCTCGTGACGAGCCGTCTCATCAGGATCAGCACTTTTTGCAAGCAATTTTCATATGTTTGAGAACCAAAACACCCCCTTTTCATAAATGGACTGGTCTGAAAATCATTTTGTGATGGTTGGATTGGTATCAAAATGCATTCCAGCTACTTCAGGGTGAAAGGGTTCAGTGTGTGATCACGTTTATAGCTGTAGTTACCCAGATCTCTGATGCGTTATAAATCCTATATATATTACTTGGCAAGCTTACATTTATGTTCGTGACTGCTCTAGGTATGTGACACATAAAACAGCTGGAAATTCTTTTTAGTATGATTTAATTTAGTTGACATTATTTTGTATTAATATGGTGTTGATTTAGTGAAATTCATGTTTATACTGCAATGGATGATGTATTTTATTTTCCATATTGACATATTTGATCTGCATGCATGTTTTGATGATACTAGTTTTGTTCAAGACTATTTCTGCATGTAAGGGGCATAAAACTGCTGCAAATTCCATTTATATCATCTTGTGAGTTTCATGTATGAAAACTGTTATTGTACGTGATTTTAACTCTTTACGTGCTTACGGCGGAAATATCCGCCAAACGAATTAGGAGTGTATGTTTTATTTCTCTCTGTAAATATGTCTTGAAATTTCATTAGAATTGAGTCCTCAGGACTCAATTCTAATGAAATTCCAAGACATATTCATGATATTTACGGGGAGAAATACAAGAAAATATGATGAATTTTTGTCCGCTAGTTTTGAACTATTTATAGCCCACAAGTTTCCCAGCATGCAAAGAGTTAATGTGATTTCAAAGGCACTGGGTCTCAGATATGCACAGAAAGGTTATGACACAGATCAGTGTAAAAATAATTTAATTATAGATTAGTATCTAATCAGATCATAACTGTACAAAAAATAGTTTGATATATGCAGGGATTCCGCTGGCGATCGCCACTTTCGTAATTGGCGATAAAAATAAACAATTGGCAATAAAAAATTACAATTTTCGAGAAATTTTTTTTTTTTTTTTTTTTTTTTTTTCGAAAATTGTAATTTTTTATCCCCAATTGTTTTATTTTTTTTGAAGTGGCGATTTTTTGATTTTCCCAAGCGGAATCCCTGTATATGTAGTACTGAAAAAAACACTAGCATAACTGTAAAGAACTATATATATTATATGTACAACTCTTTATTGTCTAGAAAAATGAACACAAAAGCATACAAAAGCAATGTGCAAATATTGTCTTATCTGTAGCACTGACATAATTTCCCTGTGACATTTTAATAAACTATCATGAATAGTTGTGTTAAGAAACTCGAGACTGATAACTACTGCACAACACTGGCCATGTCTATCTTCCTATTCAGGGTTATAATAAGCATTCTTAAGATTGAGGAAGTATGGCAAGCAAGTACGGTATATGTAACAAGGAAATTATTCAGATTTTAAAATAAATGTACCTGTTTTATCAAGTTGATGCATTTAGGGAAGTCATTTAAAATTAACTCTACAAACAGGGAAGTTAAAACTTGTTGACGTTGTCAATGTAAGCAGACTATACTTCGCAGTTGTGGTTAACATAAAATTCATAAGTTTGTCAGATAAGTTAATTAAAGGAATGCTAATTTCAATGTTTGAAAAAGTGACGTACATGTAACATAAATTTATTGTAAACTAATATTAGTATTACATAGATATACATATGGACGCATATTGATTTCTACAAAAAGATGTTGATTTGGTCAAGCGAAGACATTCTTGTTGTTGAGAATAAATGTATACTGTATAACATATGATCGTGTATATTGTTGGTGAATGAACTGAAATGTTGAGCACGGCCATGTGTGTTATTGTGGAGGAGAAGCAGAGAGTGGTGCAGCTTTTGGATACATCATACAGGTAACTGTAACCTTGGTAATCACTGTTATGTCACTATGGTAACAGATGCATGGGGTAATGTGAGTTTTTGCAATGGCATTGTTTTATGTTACAGATCCAGGGGCCCGTTTCACTAAACTTCTTACGACTAAAATGTTCGTAAGTGCAAATTTAAGATCGTCTGTAAATTTCAATTTATGGATTTACATTTATTGAGCATAGGCTGCATATGCAGCCTATGCTCAATAAATGTAAATCCAATAATTGTTTACAAGAAAAAAGTGTTAATGTGTAATTGAAAGACTATAATAATTTTGCACTTACGAACATTTTAGTCGTACGAAGCTTAGTGAAACGGCCCCCTGGTCTCTCACCTGTGAACAAATCTTGTCCTTCGTGGGAAAATTATCATGTAGGTGTCATGTGAATTTCCCCATGTCTAGCATTTGTGTGTTTGTGTGATAATCATTATGCTATGCTGTTGGCGTCATCAACCATCCACTATTGTATTTTCATATTCGTCCCACATGAGAGAATTATATCAGAGCTCCAGTTAAGGTGCGTAATTTGGAGGTAAATTTCTTATTTCTCCATCAAAAATAGCAAATTGGGAGTGCTTTAGAATCGTCTCAATGAGACGATTCTAAAGCACTCCCAACTTGCCATTTATGATGAAGAAATAACAATATTTCACCCCAAGTTGGTCAAATTACGCACCTTAACTGCAGCTCTGTTATATCCCAATATCTTTTGTGCTGTAAAAACTCTTCAAGAGTTAAACCATTCATTCCTCTGAGGTAGATGAACATACTCCACTCATCTGGATCTACACTGTTTGCCAATATCACTATACAGGTCTGTAGTGTCGAATGAAAGGGTTATAGTTAAAAGAAGAGACTTCTCCTAGTTAGGGCCCCACCAAGAATCAGCGGTGCCCTATAGGGTTCGCCCTGTCTGTCTGTAGATCTGTCTGTCAGTCTCTCCATTTGTGGGTTCGTTTATTTTTTGAAAGTTTTTGTCTCAAATCACCTATACTTTCTGTTTGCCTTCAGTTAATATGTTCATATTGCACACATGTGACAATATATCCTTCCACATTAATACAATTACCCTCCCTACTTATCATATGTCTGTTTGTCTGTCTGTTTTTTTTTTTTAATTTTTGTAACAGTTTCTTAAATCGTGGACAGACCACAATTTTATGCCTCACAATGATAGTAGAGGGGGCACTTAGTGTTACCATTGGCCGTCCGTCCCGTCCGTTCGTCCCATCACTAATATTGTAACTCGTACTAACTACAGACATTAAACTTGGTATGTAGCTTTCTTATGATGAGTAGATATGCAAAGTTTATTTTGATTTCTGATTCGAATCCCAGATCATTGATTATCTCCCCCCTTTGACTTATAATTTTCCAATTTTGCCTTGTAACTCATAAAACTTTTAAACCATACTAGCTACAGACCTGAAACTAGGTATGTAACTTTCTTATGGTGAGTAGATGCACAAACGCTATTTCAATTTTTGATTCGACCCACGGGTATTTGATTATCACCCCCTTGTCGACTTTGAATTTGCCAATTCTGCCTTGTAACTCGTAAAACCTTTAAACTGTACTAGCTACAGACCTAAAATTTGGTTTGTAGCTTCCTTATGATGAGTAGATGCGCAAAGTTTTTTCAATTTTTGATTCAACCCCCGGGGTCATGGATTATTTCCCCCTTTTATCATTTTGCCTTGTAGCTTGTAAAACTTCTAAACCGTAATAGCTGGAACCTTGATGCTTGGTATCTAGCTTCTTTATGGTGTGTAGATGCACAAAGTGAATTTCTATTATTGCTTTGACACTGAGCAATAGATTATCTCCCCCTTTTGGACTTGGAATTTTGCCTACAGTAGTTTCTTATCATAGCGATATGTGGAGCATTTCCTAGTCTAGTTTTCTCTTGACACTGGCACAATGTGCATATATTACACAAAAGATTGATACAATGCATTCTTTATATAGGACTATAAGTCATATAAAGTGGGTACACACGTGGTACTACCCTATATTAGGGTGACGTTTGAGGCCGTTTTATTATTTATATTTCCTAAATTGTGTTCTAAAGATTGCACGCAGTCGCTCTATAACATGTAAATATGGTATGTGTCAGTTATATGCACTATGGTTTATAATCCATTTATTATGGTGCCCAGCCAGTATATCAAGAGTTTGCATAGTTGAAAAGTTTCATATTTGAATTCATGTTGTTATTATAAGGTTTGATCATGTCCAGCCGTGTGCAAACGTTTGCTGTGGCCCGAGGGAACTGTTCCCTAGGACCACAGCAAACGTTTGCACACGGCTGGACATGATCAAACGTTATTGTTACATTTCCAACAAAAAACAGCATTATATTCAGTATTTTCAGTACTTTTATCGTCCCATTCATGTACATAATTTTCGGTATTCATATTCCGGGGCCGCGTCATGAACGTCATGAAGTAGTGATGTCATGAAGGCACTTCCGCGTAGTGACATCATGAAGGCACTTCCATTACGCGCGGCCCCGGAATGAGCATTGCCTAAAGCCATATGCAAACAGCACACGCTATATGTTTGCACATATGTGCAAACAACGGAAACCATGTAACAATATATGATTGTATGGAAACATGGGAATTGTATTTGTTCGGGATACTCGGTAATTGTATAAATTATGAATAATTAACACATTACACTTAAGGTACCGTGGAACCCCTATAAACTGGATACCCTGGGGGGTCCCCAGGGTGTCTGGTTTAGAGAGGCTCCATTGTAAATCAGGCATATGGGCACCGCAAAACAGATATATGTTGTTTGCGATCATTAATATACGTTAGCAATGGTGAGAGATGACAATAACCAAATACAATTACAGAGCTCCAGATAATGTGCGTATTGGCTTATTTGAGCAGATTGATAATCAAAAGTGGGAGTACGAAATACTCACAGAAATGTGAAATTTTTTTTTTATTTTTTTTTTATTTATTTATTTTTTTTTATTTTTTTTTTTTTATCATTTGTTTCCTATTTACAAAACTTATCTGGAGCCTGTCATTAACCCTTTGAACCCGAAAGCCCGCTATATCGGTTTATGCAAACAGTGCAGATCCAGATGAGCCGGCTCGTAACGAGCCGTCACTGTTTGAAAGTAATTTTCATATTTTTGACAAAAACAAATACCCCCTTTTTATGTTTTACCGCACGGCGGGTGGGCGGGCTTCTGAAGAAAAAGCGCATAGTTCGAGTACACAACTCCTCCGAAACCTTTCAGTCGATCGATCTGGAACTATACACACGTCTTCTACACATATTGAAGATGTGCACCTTGGTGTTTTTATGCCGAAAAAATATTTTTTAACAAAAATATCATCTTTTTAACTTAGCCATTTTTTCTACATTTTTCTATACAATTCTATATAGGGTACAGAGTTTGTGTACACAACTCCTCCAAAACCGTGTAGTCAATCGTTCTGCATGAAACTATACACACGTCTTCTACACATATTGAAGATGTGCACCTTGGTGTTTTTATGCCGAAAATATATTTTTTAACAAAAATATCACCTTTTTAACTTAGCCATTTTTTTTCTACATTATTGTATCCAATTCCCTATAATTTCTACTTTACACTCTACTTTTCTATCTCTGCCTAAATTAGTAGTATACATTGTACATGTTTAGCACAACGAGATGAAGAAATAATGCTATAGACTTTCAAATTAATGTTTCTTGCCTTGGTGACAGCTTCACATTTCTGCATCTTCGCTGTCTGGCCCATATTCGACGGGCGTATTTTGTGACTTGCGGCACTCTTGTTATAAATGGAATAGTCTGAAAATCATTTTGCGATGATTGGATTGGTTGCAAAACGAACATATCATAGCCCATTCAGTTACTTAGGGGTGATTAAAGGGTTAAGCAGACATAGATTGTATGGGTGTCACGTTTAGAGAGGTTCTACTGTAGTTTCTCAACTTCCAAATGTAACTATTTTGTGACTATATGTCTCCTTTTGATGAGGAACAATTATAATGGTTATCAATTCTTTTAAAATGACTGTCTCAGATTGTATGTCCGAAAATGCATTTCACAAAAGCAGTTGCTACATATCAATAATTCCAGCACAAAAATATTTACACAATTCCCTAACATTTGATTGGCCCATAGCAAGTCTCTGTCCAAAATTTATATCCCAGTAAACTCCCATGCCGAACTGCTTTCCGTAACCGTGATGCGCAGTTAAAATAATTCTTAAGAAAACAGAAAATAAACACATTTTATTGATGAATTTATTTCAAATGCTGGAATTATAAGGAATGAATGGCCTTTTTGTGGAATTTATCGGGGATATAAACTTGGAAAAGTCGCGGGAATACTGGACGAGGCCTTCCAAGTTTATACCCCGATAAATTCCACAAAAAGGACAAGAAATATTGAAAATATAACATTTCCAGCAGACGATATTTAATTCAGTGTAGTAAGGGTTAACATTTGTTTGCCAGCTAATTATCACATTTGAATATCAGCATTCGATGTCTTAAACAGTAAGTTTAGAAAATTCCATGCTAAATTTAGCTTGGCCAAATTTGGCATCTCCTGGAAAACCTGCTAGCAATGATGTAATTCCTTTCAGTGATTCAGTTTTATGGTCGAGTAGAGGGGAGGGGAAATTTTGGTTAACCTTACAGTATATGGTGCTACTAACGTTTTTTGATTGATTGTGGTAGCTTGGGGTGTTATTAATTTGAAGCTGAATGCTGACAGTGTGTCAGTCATCATTTAGTTTTTGATTATCCACATTATCAAGGTGCATGATCACGTGGTTACAACAACAACAACGTCGCCCACTCCAAAGTAAGTATTCTTTGATATTTGACGAAAATCGATTCTTCGCAAAAATGACAGAAGTTTGGGCGAAAATACAGACACCACCAAATGCAGCTTTAGAAGACTCGTTTGATTTCATCAAAATCCGTTACGTAATATGGACAATATAAAAGAATACATACTTTCAATCGGATTGATTCTGGAAGTTTCAGTACTTGTTGTTGTTGTTAGTACCACGTGATCATACACCTTGATTATCAGCTAACAAAATCAATCAGAAAACGTTAGTAGTACTCTACTACAAGGTTCACCCCCCCAATCCGACTAGACTATTACCACTGACTAATGGTTTGCTGCAGATATGACACAAAGACAAACCCGCATGAAACTCATCAAATACTTTAGTACAAGATATTTTAGGCATTACACACTAGTTCACACATGTATTCTAAACATATTGAAGATGTGCACCTCCCCTTTTCATGTGGAAAAATTATTTTTTGACAAAAATATCGCCTTTTTACCTTGCTCATTTTTTTCCACACTTTTCTACTACATCATGCTGACTCTATGCCCAAGCTGCAGGTCAAATTTTAGTCTGTTTATGTTAAATATGCGCATGGCACCATGACTACCTCCTCCATCGACCGTTCCATCGACTCTTCGATCCGTATGTGATCTTTGCTGTTGAAACGTAAACCCACATGTGGACGTAAACCCACATTCAATCAATCAATCGTCATCCACCCATTTGTCAGTCGGAAGTATCTGCATTGGGTATCTGTGAGCCACTATTCACTTTTTCCAGTTGATTCTATGATCATATTAGTCATTGAGACGATTCTAAAGCACTCCCAATTTGCCATTTTCGATGGAGAAATGAGAAATTTACCTCCAAATTACGCACCTTAGCTGGAGCTCTGATACTCAATGGACGTATAGTGTGACCTCAGGCACTCTTCTTTGTTAATATTTTCAATAAATGATGGTGAAAATTTATGTACAACATGTAACATAATTTTCATCAGGTATCACCAACTATGAACAGCCTAATGATATTTATTAATTCATTAACTTATGACAGTTATCAATTCATCAATTCATTTTATTACAACCGAACATTTTCATGTTTTAATGTCAAATATCAGTTACGTTATACCATTTGTCAGTATAATATTTCATTCTAGCTACAGAAAATTATACATGTTTTGTAATTCCTCTTTGTTTGTCCTCACAAAGCTGACTTATGTCATCTGCCTAGGGATGTGCCTAGGGGTTGGAACACCTGACCTCCAATCTGGAGGTTGTGGGTTCAAACCTCACCTTTAATTATGCATAAAAATACTTTCATAGTATTCCATTCCACTGGCCTTTCGGATGAGACTTGAAACCGATGTCCCGTCCCTAAATGACTTTACTGTTGCTGGAATGTTAATTATTCACTTCACTTCTAATAAGGGTTAAAAGAATACCGATAAAGAATATATTTTGATCATGATTGATCAGTTAACATGTGGTGATACGGTGTTAATGGTGCAACTTATTTATGACAGACTCTTATACATGATATAGACACAGGTGGAAGACTCGGACCTGTGACACAAAAAATGCCCATTACAAACAATCCATTACCCCACCCACTTGGTCTCGTACAGTACTATATTCTTGATTTTTTGTAATGGGCATTTTTTGTGTCACAGGTCCGAGACTTCCACCTGTGAATATAGACCAAAATAGTGTTTGTAGTTTAAAAGTTGTGGAAGTAGTACCGAGATTGTTTAGCTATTTGTCGCTATTCCTGTTTACTGATATGCCAATGGCAGATGTTAAGTGTGATACATTGCACATGTAAATATTTGTTATCATATCGGTAAATATATTTGTCACGTCTGTTGACATGTGATCAATACTGTGGGTCACTCAGCTTGTGCCATCATATCAGGGATTCTGCTGGTGATCACCACTTTTGCAATTGGCGATAAAAATAAACAATTGGCGATAATATTATTTTTTTTTGAAGTGGCGATTTTTTTATTTTCCCCAGCGGAATCCCTGCACCTGATCAAAGTGAATAATGTTGTCCAAAATCAACCTGTCTAACCATAATGTTTGATCTGGGCCTTCACCATCAACATGGTAATTAACCCTTTCAACACCACAGGCCTATATAGTGGTATTGGCAAACAGGGTAGAGCCGTCTCATCAGGATCTGCACTTTTTGTAAGTAATTTTCATATTTTTGAGAACAAAAGCACCCCCTTTTCACAAATGGACTAGTCTGAAAATCATTTTGTGACGATTGGGTTGGTCTGGAAATTAACATATAAAAATCCATTCCAGTTACTTAGGGGTGAAAGGGTTAATAGTACAAAGCCTAGTGAATAAAATAATTAGTTATGTCTGTGACTAGAAAAAGCACCTCTTTATAGGGTGGGGGTGGCTGGGGATGGGGTGAGGGTGGCATTCAGTTACAGTAACTCTTGAAATTTACTCCCGTACCATCCGTAGCAGATGGTACGGGAGTAGATTGCAAGAGTTACTTTTCGCAACTACTGTCTGTTCCACGATTTGCTACCGACAAACTTTTGGCTATTATAAACACACTAAATCTAAAAAATATTTAAATGTACGTACTTTTACATCAATAATAAAAAAGTCACCCTCCTCAAATTTTTTTATTTGATGAAATTCCAACAAATATTGATTGCGATTTTCCTATGGGAATTTAACATTGGGCAAAAAGGGGTAGGGCTACAGAGTGACGAGGAGGGTCCAACAAATAAATAATTGAAATTGACTCCGAAACCTGGCGATATAGATTGGATATAATGTAACTAAGAAAACAAGTTAGATTTTGAAAATCGGTCCACAAATTATTTTTTTTGGAAAAAAATATCTATTTTTAGCCCCATGTTAAATTCCTATAGGAAATTTTTTTTTTCGCAATAAAATCATTATTTGATGGAATTTCATCAGATAAAAAAAATTGGGGAGGGTTACTTTTTTATTATTTATGAAAATGTACTTACATTTAAATATATTTTAGATTTGATGTGTGTAATAGCCAAAAGTTTGTCGGCAGCAAAACATGGAACAGAGTGTAGGTGGCATTTTGCGTCCTTCCAACTGTCACATGTATAGGTTCAACTAATTTTCATAAGTTAGAATATTTTTTATGATACATGTACTCCACATACCGGTATTTGAATTTGTCCATCACAACATAAAGGTATCTCTCTCACATGCAAGAATGACAACTCTGGATGCATGTTTGGAATTATCTCCCATTGTAAGTTGTTGATTTAGGAACGTAAGTCATTTACCGCTTGGAATATTTTCATGATACTTCATACGTCTATACACCATGACCTATGGGCATGTGTTGCGCAAGAAAGATTAGACTCGTGCTTTTGTACTGTGTTTCCTCCCTATGACGAGATGTTCACCACGTTGCTTTAGGACATTGACTGCAGCATAAGTCATATTCCGTGTGTAATATATTGATGATACTTTACACATGTCTACATCTTGGCCTAAAGCCGTGTCTCGTGCAACAAAGATTACTGGTTTGTGTACATTTGGACCTATAGCCCGTTGACATGCTCGGTGATCACATTTATAGTTTTAGAGATGAATCAGAGACTGAACAATGTATGTATGATCAGTAGCCGATTTCAGCAACATTGCAAAGTATACTTATCTAGCAAAATATTCTTTGAGGGAGAAATTTTCAATTTTAGGATAAATTTATTATTTTTTATTATACTGAATTTATTACATTATCACAGCAATTTTGGCTGTGATAATGTAATAAATTCAGTATAATAATTCTGCATACTTTTATAATCATCAAATATATGCAGTCGTTAGTTCTATATGACATAATGCATTTCGGGAAAAATAAATGATTACTTTGCTAGAAAAGCATACTTTACAATGTTGGTGAAATAGGCTACAGAATGCATGGACGTGCCAGTCGATATGAAGCTACACTGGCTACAATATCGTTTGTTCATCTTGTGCCCTGTGTGTCAGAAACATTATTGTAATTATCCCCTTCAGCAGGATCTGATATGATTTATGGTTGACTTGAAGACTCAAAAACAGTCATATACCTCTGACTACAACAAATGTTCTCACAATTGAAAATTCATTACAATAATGTACAAACACGTTTACCTCTTCATACGGTGTTCTGTTTAGGCCATTGTAATATCGCTATTGGGTCGATACTATGATAGCAACATAACGATAACATGATATCGCGATACTACGAAGACGATAACACGAAGTCACGATGACGATAGTACGATACCATGATAATGATAACAATGGCATGATGACTGTACTACAATATTATATCGTACTATCATCATCGTACTATCATCATCGTACCATCGTGACCGAGGGGTTATGGCACTGGATTTCAATACTGGAGTTCAATATAGGAATGTATTCATTCCTTATAATTCCAGCATTTGAAATAAATTCATCAAGAAAATGTGTTTATTTTCCGTTTTCTTAAGAATTATTTTAACTGCGCCTCACGGTTACGGAAAGTAGTTTGGCATGGGAGTTTTTCTGGGATATAAATTTTGGACAGAGACTTGCTACGGGCCAATCAAATGTTAGGGAATTGTGTAAATATTTTTGTGCTGGAATTATTCCTCAATGCAGCAGTTTAAATATGGGATAGAACTTGTTGGTCAGGCCTTAAATAACCTTAGCTGTTGATTGGCTGTTAAACACCAATAAATCAAATAAAATCACCCTTGGCGTGAAAAAATACTTGCATAGTATTTCCATCCCACTGGTCTGTCGGATGAGACTTTAAACTGTGGTACCGTCTTATATATGACGTGAGCTGTTGCTGGGACGTTAAACCCATTCACTTTCATTTTGTACCTACATGTACAAGTAAGTACAAGTAAGAACAAGTAAGAACATGTAAGTACAAGTAAGTACATGTAAGTACATGTAAGTACAAGTAAGAACATGTGTGATTTTGCATGAAATCTATTTACAGAAACTGATTTTTTTTGTTGACAAAATTTTCATAGCAAATGCGGAATAGAATTACAGAAAATATCGTAACTTTTGTAAATACATATACATATATCTTCTTAGGTACAAAATCA
This sequence comes from Conchocele bisecta, assembly GCA_029237695.1. NCBI lineage: Eukaryota > Metazoa > Mollusca > Bivalvia > Lucinida > Thyasiridae > Conchocele > Conchocele bisecta. The sequence continues at coordinate 137,591,965 of CM055265.1, forward strand.
CATGGTGTGTCTCTTACTACCCACATTATTTTCTGGGTGCGGTGTTTTCACTTCATACATTGGAGGATGAGAGGGTGGGTAGTCGCGTCTCAGATAATCCATCAACGTGGATTCACACCTCCGGCAAAGTGATCTGGGCATATGATTATAAAATGTTTTGTCTACGTTCTCGAAATATGTGCTCGAAATCACGCATGACTGAGTACAGCTCAGACACCCGTCATGACCCTATTCTGTAATGGATATTAATCCACACTCAATCTCTCAATGAATGACTGAGTCAAGACATACAGTGAAACCTCTCTAATAAGATCACAGGTGTTTTCTTTGTGTTTGGTTTAGAGAGTTTGCACTATACATACAAACTGTGTGTCTAAAGAGTCTATTGTGTGTCTATTGTACCACCTGATTTCAAATTAAATGCATATTTTATTTTTACAAATGGATTATGATTTTCTCCACTATTAAATAGGAACAAATGATCAAAACAAACACAAAACAAATTTAAACATTCACTTATGTGAGTGTATTATTACTTACTCACTTATTTATACTGTAATAAAGTTGAAAATTGACTTAGTTGAGCTTTTGCTTTTTGCAGCTCAACTAAGTCAATTTTCAACTTTATTACAGTATTTCCACTAATCAATTTGAAAATCAATGCGTATTTCACATTGCTGTGAGTATTTTGTACTCCCACTGTTGATATTCAATGCGTATTCAGCTAAATAAGTACATAAAATACGCCAATACACACCTTATTTGGAGCTCTGTATGTGTAAAGAATATGTAAAACGAACATGTTGAAAATTTACTTAGTGGAGCTGCAAAAAGCAAACAGTATGTATGTGTAAAGAATATTTAAAACGAACATGTTGAAAATTTGCTTAGTGGAGCTGCAAAAAGCAAACAGTATGTATGTGTAAAGAAGCTCAACTAAGTAAATGTTCAACTGTTTTACAGTATAAATACGTGAATAAGTAACAATACACTCAAATAAGTGAATGGTTAAATATTTGTTTTATGTCTTATCTGGAGCTCTGTGCAATGTTTCAGTGATGGGGAGACAGACAATGCGCCGGTGGTGATGCGGGAAGGACATCGTCGTTTCCGCCATGCGTATTCCGAAGTTCTGCCGAATGACATGCCACGGAGGTCTGTGACGATGATCGAAGCTAAAGAGTACGCATCTAGTCGACTACAGGAAGAGCTGAACATTGCACAATCGGTAAGCGACCCACGGTTGCTATGATCCCACCAGTGATTGCCCGATGTGCAGCCGGTTAAATGCTGAATCGAACCTGTTGGCCCGGCTTTATTTGACCTCAGCTGTTGATAGGCTGTTAAACGCCAATCAATCAATCAAATCTGACAGACAGACAGTTGTACGGACGGACAGAGAAACGGATAACTTTTGCATCCTTGTATTTTCGCTATGTGATGGGATAATAAAAGCTTGAAAGAAGATAGTCACTGTTCATGGGTTTTTCGACAGATGACCTAATATGGCCAAGTTAAATTAACATGGAATTTCCACAACTGGCAGGGATTCCGCTGGCGATCGCCACTTTCGCAATTGGTGATAAAAATAAACAGTTGGCGATAAAAAATTACAATTTTCAAATTTTTTGTTGGTTAAATTTTTTATTGTTTGTTTGTTTGTTTGTTTGTTGTTTTTTTTTAGCTCACCTGAGCGAAGCTCATGTGAGCTATTGTTACCACGCAATGTGTCCATCGTCGTTGTCCGTCGTCCGTGAACATTTTCAAACGTCTTCTCCTCGGTAACCATTGGGCCTATAGTCACCAAACTTCATGGTCATGGTCCTTAGGTAGGGGGATTACAAAATTGTTAAAATTCTTCAAAAATCTTCTTCTCAAGAACCGCCAACCGGATTTCGACAAAACTTTGTAGGAATGATCGATGTACAATGCTCTTTTAAAGTTGTTAAAATGGTGACCCCGGAGTCAAAAATGGGCGTGGCCCGTGGGGTCAAATTGGGGTCAAATTTTATTTTTCACCGAATATGGTCATGTCATATATCAAAACGAAGGTATCAACAAGGCGATCACTATGGTGCATTTTTTGTCAAAATCGGATGGTTATGTCATCCAAGATGGCCGCCGAAAGGTCAAAAGGTTGTTCTTTTATTAGAGATTTCAAAATTCTTCTTCACATGAACCGCTTGGCCCATGGTAGCCAAACTTAAAAGTTATGGTCCATGGGTGAAGTCTTTTCAGATTTGTTAAAATTGAGGTCATCACTAATCCAAGATGGCCGCCGTCTAAAAATAGCATACATTCTTAAAAAATCTTCTTCTCATGAACCGCCAGCCGGATTTCGACGAAACTTGGTAGGAATGATCGATGTACAATGCTCTTTCAAAGTTGTTAAAAAGGTGATCTCTGGGTCAAAAATGGGCGTGGCCCGTGGGGGTCAAATTGGGGTCAAATTTATTTTTGCCCGAATATGGTTATGTCTATATCAAATCGAAGGTATCAAAGAGGCGATCGCTCTGGTGCATTTTTTGTCGAAATTGGATGATCATGTCATCCAAGATGGCCGCCTAAAGGTCAAAAGGTCGTTCTTTTATTAGAGATTTCAAAATTCTTCTTCACACGAACTACTTGGCCCATGGTGGCCAAACTTCACAGTTATGGTCCATGGGTGAAGCCTTTTCAGATTTGTTAAAACGGAGGTCAAAAACTGGCGTGGCCCGTCGGGTAAAATTGGGGTCAAATTTTATTTTTGACCGAATATGGTCATGTCTATATCAAATCGAAGGTATCAAAGAGGCGATCGCTCTGGTACATTATTTTATCGAAATTGGATGGTCATGTCATCCAAGAATGCCGCCGAAAGGTCAAAAGGTCGTTCTTTAAATATTATATAGAGATTTAAAAATTCTTCTTCACACGAACCGCTTGGCCCATGGTGGCCAAACTTCACAGTTATGGTCCATGGGTGAAACCTTTTCAGATTTGTTAAAACAGAGGTCGTCGCTAATCCAAGATGGCCGCCGTCTAAAAATAGCATAAATCTTCTCATGAACTGCCAGCCGGATTTCGACGAAACTTGGTAGGAATGATCGACGTAGAATGCTCTTTCAAAGGTGTTAAAATGGTGACCCCGGGGTCAAAAATGGGCGTGGCCCGTGGGGTCAAATTTTATTTTTGACCAAATATGCTCATGTCATATATCAAATTGAAGGTATCGATGAGGCGATTGCTCTGGTGCAATATTTATCGGAATCGGATGATTATGTCATCCATAATGGCCTCCAAAAGGTCCATTTATTCAAGATTTTTTAAAGTCTTTTTCTCAGGAACCACATGGCCGATGCTGGCCAAACTTCATAGTAAGTTAAGAACCTTGGGTGAAGCATTTTCAGATTTGGTAAAATGATTCGTCGCTTAATCCCAGATGACCGCCATCTAAAAATAGCACAATTTTTTTAAAACACATGAACTCAATGTCACATTCTCCTCTGGTGTTCATGGAGTCAGGTGAGCGAATTAGGGCCATCATGGCCCTCTTGTTTCTTTGAAGTGGCGATTTTTTTATTTTCCCCAGCAGAATCCCTGACTGCATGTTTATGACTTATGCGATTATTAGCCGACAAACACATGTTTACTTACATGCAAATGCGATTATTAGCCGACAAACGCATGTTTATCTCTTGGTAAACATGCGTTTGTTGGCCAATAATCGCATTTGCATGTTGGCGTTCGATATCATAAGTTGTGACTGTATTTCAAGTCTGGCTATGCTGGTTGATAACGTCGTAAGGTCCTTTTTCTCAGCATGGCTGTATTCACATCATTTCACTATGTTTACATAGGAGAATGTTATTAACCCAGTATGTAAATCATACCTAGCTACTAGATAATTGTTTATTGTGCAATTAATTACTCTATTGTGATCTATGACCTGGACTGTAGTAATTACGAAACTGGGGCTTGTAGCTGAATGTAGTACATGTATGCAGGTACTCATCATTCTAGTATACGTATACCATATTTATTCTAATAAATGCCCCCCGGCTATGCAATCCGTGGGAATCAAAACGTGGAAAGTAGGATAAAAATATGCTTTTGTATGTGAAAAAATAACATTTTTAGAATGCAAATATGGGAGCAGGGTCCACTATTAGAGAGGGTGCTACTATTAGAATAAATACAATAGAATATACACATACCAAGAGTTTTCAGAAAATGAAAAAACAACACAATTCAAATATTTATGTTCCATATTTCCAAGGAGTTGCTTGATCCTTTTTACTTTGAGTTATTTCTCTTGATCATAATTAAATACAAGCAAGATAGCTGTTGTCATTTTATATATTGAATGAATCACTTTTATTTTCATGTACGGGAAAATTACAAAAATTACTACCAAAATAAGAAACAATTATTGAGATGGTTTAACCAGGGATTCCGCTGGGGAAAATAAAAAAATCGCCACTTAAAAAATTGGCAATAAAAAAATACAATTTTCGCCAATTGTTTATTTTTATCGCCAATTGCGAAAGTGGCGATCGCCAGCGGAATCCCTGGGTTAAACTGAGTGATGACATCGTATACATCCAAGCAGAAAAGAGAATACTGGAAAAAAAATTCTCAAACCAATCATGTAACTATGACCTGGTGTTATAGTTGAAGTTGAAGGATGGTGAGTGGGAGAAGCTAATACATATTTACAACCCGATGGGGGTGGGGTGGGGGTGGCTGGAGATGTATTCATTCATTTCAATCTGAGATTAGGCTATTTGCATAAGGGAAAACAAATCAATTTTTCCACAAAAGTATATAATTATAAGGTCACAACATACACTTCTGAGCAGAAATGAGAAAAATGTAATTATTGTTTCGAAATACATGTATAAAACAAGCTGATTTCTATTTCCCAAAAGAAGGTATATTTTGTGAAAACCATTTGAATCACGTCATCAAGATGGTTCAAATGAGTCGTCACATCGAGCAGAAATGAGAAAACCAAAATAACTTTAATGTTAGGAGTTGAATTTGAAGGATGAAACTGATGAAAGTTCCCCAGATAGGAGAGGAGCTAGAGGCAGAGCTCCAGTTAAGGTGCGTAATTTGACCAACTTGGGGTGAAATTTTGTTATTTGTTCATCAAAAATGGCAAGTTGGGAGTCCTTTAGAATCGTCTCATTGAGACGATTCTAAAGCACTCCCAACTTGCCATTTTTGATGGAGAAATAAGAAATTTACCTCCAAATTACGCACCTTAACTGGAGCTCTGGCTAGAGGCTCAGTAATTTATTACACTCTGAAATTAGCCTAACAGGAACAAAACACTGAATATTTATATGTTTCACGGAAGTATATTTTGTAACCGCCATTTAAATCGTCTCATCGAGACGGTTCAAATGAGTGGTCGCATCTTATACTTCCAATTAGAAATGAGAAAAGAACATATTTCTTTTCGAATATGAAAAACCCAATCTATATACTATCTATATCTACCCAATTACATGTATATCTATTACAGGAGTTGAAGTTGAAGGATGAGGAATGTGAGAAACTGTTGAAGGTCCGTGACCAGATGGGGTTGGAGCTGGAGGATCTGACCGCCAGTCTCTTTCAGGAGGCAAACAACATGGTGATCGACGCCAACGTCAAGAGGATGCATTCGGAGAAACTGCTCGCTGACGCTAACAACCAGGTACGTACAGATATGTGGCAATTTTTTTATTTTCCCCAGCGGAATCCCTGGTGGCTGTCACCGAAGAAATGGGGCTTATGGGTTTTGCAACCAGTGTAGATCCAGATCAACCTGTGCATCCGCACAATCTTATTAGGATCTGCACTGTTCGCCATTCAATCCATGAAACACCGTCGCACTTCTAGCAAGCAATACAGATCGTTATCAGACTACAGGAGTGTGCTATTTGATCCGGAGCAACACAGGTCACAAATCCCATAAGCCCCATTTCTCCAGTCCCGACCACATACATGTATAGCTAATGGCGTGGATTGGCATCTTTAGAATTACACAATGTGTTTGCACAAAGTTTGTCTTCTCAGTCTCACCATTGTTATGTGCCCAGTGTCTATAGAGCCAGGAGGCATATATTGTCAGTAGCCGATTTTGAGGGAGTAATCATTTATTTTTCCTCAATAGAACTAACGACTGCATATATTTGATGATTAAAAGTATGCAAAATTATTATACTGAATTTATTACATTATCACAGCCAAAATGGCTGTGATAATGTAAAAAATTCAGTATAATAAAAATTAATAAATTTATCCTAAAATTGAAAATTTCTCCCTCAAAGTATACTTTGCTAGAAAAGTATACTTTGCAATGTTGATGAAATAGGCTACTGGACTATGTGTCTGGTTAATAAGTTTGCCAGAGGTTCTCCAATCTGTCATAACTTTTCTATCTCTTGAAGGATTAATTTGTTGTTTCATTTATTTGACCTTTACAACTTTTTTTTACTTAGAAGATTACCGGAGTTTCTCCGATCTGCCACTGCGGGCATTTCACATTTTCTTGTTGCAGATATTTTTCTTACAAATTTACGAAAGTTCTGATTAATTAATAGAATAGTTAGAAAATTAGCATGGAAGATATCATGTCAGATATCTCGGCATTCAAGGGATTAACTGAACAAAAATCCCACTAACGTTGATCTGTATGTAGATCGAAGTGCTACAAGAGGAGTTGGTGGCATTGAAGTAAAGTAAAATACACATATTTGCAAATGTTTGATGTCTTAACAATGTTCCTTTTCCAATATGATATTTTATAAGTGTTTACTTTGTTAATAATTAACCCATTCAACACTACAGGCCAATATGCCAAGGTTTCCAAACAGTGTGGATCCAGATCCTCATCAGAACCTGCACTGCATATTTTCATGTTTCATATTTTCACATTTTTACCATGTTTACGAGTATGAAATGTGTTAAATATTTAATTATTATTTTTGTTGTTTCTCAATGAAAGTATATGTTGTGACCAATCATTTGAACCGTGGTCACGACATATGCTTCTAAGCACATATAAATAAAATAATAAATTAATCCTTATGCAGATTGAAGTCTTACAAGCGGAGGTGGTGGCGTTGAAGCAACTGGTTCTCACGTCGACACCGAGCTCCCCGAACAAACACCTGAACCCCCAGCTGGATAAGTTGACTGCAGAGAAGGAGAAAGATAAGAAGGAGAAGAAGAGTTCCAAGCCGTTCTGGAAGACGCATCGGCGGTCGACGAGTCACCACCAGTTCACTCAGGAAGAGCGACTGGAGGTGGCGGCCCAGCATGACGTCAGGCTCGACAGATGTAAAGAAGTAAGTGGATGTAGTGATTTATCTTCATTTTTGAGTTGTTGAGTCAAGTTGGTCTCTCTGAAAATGTGGTTGTCCTATATGGAAAAAATAATAACATTTCTGAAGATCAAAAAAGTGTATTTGACTTGAGACTCGCTAGGAAATAGATCACTGAGAATCTGCATCAGTAGCCGATTTCATCAACATTGCAAAGTATAATTATGTAGCAAAGTATACTTTGAGGGAGAAATTTTCAATTTAAGGATAGATTTATTAATTTTTATTATACTGAATTTTTTACATTATCACGGCATACTTTTAATCATCAAATATATGAAGTTGTTAGTTCTGTATGAAATAATGCATTTCGGGAAATATAAATGATTACTCCCTCAAAGTATACTTTGCTAGAAAAGTATACTTTGCAATGTTGGTGAAATAGGCTACTGGGCATTGATCTGTTCATATTATAATATTATGGAGTAATGGGGCTGATGGATTTTGTGACCAGTATAGCTCCTGATCAAATAGCCCTCACCTGTAGCCTGATAGCGATCTATATTTCCTGTTGGAAGCATGACGGGTGTTTCATTGTTGGAATAGTGAACAGTGCAGATACTGATCAGACTGTGAAGGGTGCATCTGGATCTACATTAGTCACAAAACACATAAGACCCATTTCTCTAGTCACATCCACATATATAGAATGCCAGGCTAGTGTCTTGTTTATCAGGCAAGGCTAGGAAACGTGTAGGAATTCCGAGGCTTGCCTCGGAATTCCTACACGTTTCCTAGCCGAGCCTGACAAATTTGTTATCAAACACTAGAATGGTAATCAGGGATTCCGCTGGCAATCGCCACTTTCGCGATAAAAATAAACAATTGGCGATAAAAAATTACAATTTTCGAAAATTGTAATTTTTTATCGCCAATTGTTTTATTTTTTTTGAAGTGGCGATTTTTTGATTTTTTGGTAATTCTATTTATCAGGTAATGTTTTATGCTTGAGGATGGACAAATATAACGTGGTTTTCGTTTAAAAGAACACGGACTTGTTTACATTGTTTCATTACACTGATGTCATTTGGTAATATGTTACGCCGTTCATTGAATCAGAATGGAGAATGTCGGAGAAAGATTTTGTGACCCAGATATGGGTATCTACCATCTAGTCAATGCAGGATATGAGTTTGTTGTCAGTGAACATGTATTGATCAATGCTCAGCATGTTACCTGTAGCCAATTTTATCAAAATTGCAAAGTATACTTATCTTGCTGAGTACACTTTCAGGGAGAAGTTTTCAATTTCAGGATACATTTATTAATTTTTAGCCAGGTTTTTTGAAAAAAAATCCAGGCTATTGGATTGGCGAAAGCCGTCGGGCGGCGGGCGGCGGCCACAATCAATGTTAAGTTTTCGTGTTTGAGTCCATTTCTTTGTTACTGTACCACCTAGGACCACCAAACTTTCACAGCTTCATAACCAAGGGGTGCCTACCACATACAACTATCCAACATGTGACCATTTTTTTTACCTTCACCTATTATTTCTACGTAATTGACTTAGCCATTTTCAACGTTAACTTTTTAACGTTAAAAGTTTTTCGTTATACTATATCTCTGCAACTGCTTCGCCCATTACCTTGAAACTTCACATGGGTGTTTATCATCATCCATATTTTCATTCTACCCCCCAACCGTGCGGCCCCTATGCCCAATGTCAAGGTCAAATTACTTTGAATTTTTTGTTAAAGTTTGTCCGTGTACTATATCTCTGCAACTGCTTCACCCATTACCTTGATACTTCACATGGGTGTTTATCATCATTGTCAGCGCGATATCGTCGGCATACGTCCGTCCGTACGTCCGTACGTCCGTACGTCCGTGTGTCTGGTTAAAGTTTTTTGGTTAAAGTTTTTCCATCTACTATATCTATTTTTTTAGTGTCCATGCCTCGCCCCAAGGCGCGACATGCAGGCCACGACCATCTAGTCTACAAAAAGTGGGTATAATTATGTTATCCATGCTTGGAAAAAACCTGGCCTTCGTGGCTTTGCCTCGTTTCTTGTTATTATACTGAATTTATTACATTACATGATACTGTAATAAATTCAGTATAATAATTCTGCATACTTTTAATCATCAACTATATGCAGTCGTTAGTTCTATATGAAATAATAAATGATTACTCCCTCAAAGTACACTTTGCTAGATAAGTATGCTTAGCAATTTTGGTGAAATCGGCTACTGATGTCTCATTGGTTTGCTAACATCTGAGGTTCAGGAAGGCAACTGAAAGGGGACTGGGGTAATTGAAGTTTTGAGAGTTGGAAAGGCAGCTGGCTCTTAATCTTATAAAATCAGAGATGAATTAACTTTTTATTGAAAAAAAATCTGTTTGTTTTGTTTCTTTTTCCATCAAAGTATATGTTGTTACCACTCATTTGAACCGTCTCGTTGAGACGGTTCATATGAGTGGTAACAACGTATACTTTCGAACAGAAATAGAGAGAATAGCGAGAATTTTTTTTTCCAAGTTTTCATTCCACTGTAATTGTATCTGGCCTATAATGAATATCTGTATATGTGACTGTGACTGAGTAATGGGGCTTATGATAGTTGTGGCCAGTGTATTCCCAGGTCGGATTGCACGACACATCATGTGCATTTGTATACTGGTCTGCTCGGTTTTCATGCATTTAAGCTTTCCACAATTCGATGATAAAAAACATATTTACAACATAACTGACTACATTATTTTCCTTCTATGATGTAAAGAATAATTTACTTAATACATACTGAAGGTTTTGTGCTAATTTCAGTCTTTCAAAACAGTTAAAAGTCGGCCCCCGGAATTTTTTTTAAATCTAGATGTCCGGAAATGCACTTTCCTGTGTTTTACAGCATTTAAATTCAGACTCCAACTGGTGGTAAACTGTGATCTATGTAAACTCCATAGCTGAATGGGGGGGGGGTGGTTTGCAACCCTGGAACCCCCCCTCCAGACCCGCCCCTGGATTACCAGGTGGCTGACTATCAATGACATTCCTTGTTTGCATTCCACATCACACACCTAATGTCAAGGTAACTGTATGCTGGGGACAGACTCATCTATTTGTCAGCTCTTTCAACTTGCTTGCTTATCTTTTACCTCAGGCATGTATTTCACTGATATCAGATAAGATACAATGTGGTCATGAGGCTGATGTAATTGATGAGATGGCTGATTATATTTCTGTCTGAATCACATGCAGTTTTATCCCATTATTGGCCAGATACACTTAATGAAAATTTGGAGAATTCTTTTCGCTAGTTTCTCTATTTCTGTTCGAAAGTATATGTTGTTACCACTCATATGAACCGTCTCGACGAGACGGTTCATATGAGTTGTAACAACATGTACTTTTATGGAGAAATAAACAAAATAGACTTTTTCAATAATATATCCATATGATATACTTCAATGGGCTAAGAAGCTGATGTGAAACCAGAGATTATCATGTGAGTGGTATAAGGTTGAGATATTTGTATATGATAGGTCTGCATTGTTTTCTCACTTCACAAAATGAAAGGAGATATGGTGAAGTAATTCATCCATTTGTCATATACAGTGACTTTTTGTCGAGCCCGCTTGCGGAAAGCGAGACATAGTGATCACAATGACGTCCGGGTGTGCGTGCGTGCGTGCGTGCTTGCGTGCGTGCGTGCCGTGCGTGCGTCCGTCCGTGTGTCCGTCCGTCCGTCCGTCCGTCCGTCTGTCCAAAATCTGCGTTAAAGTTTTTAAATACCTTATATCTCTGCGGCCCCTGTGTCCAAGGTCAAGGTGAAATGACTTAAAAGTTTGCGTTCCGAAATCTGCGTTAAAGTTTTTAAATACCTTATATCTGTGCAGTCCTAAGTCACATTGACTTGAAACTTCATATGCTTATTAGTCATGATCCATATACATGTATTCGTGCTGTATCCCACTCATGCGGCCCCTGTGTCCAAGGTCAAGGTCAAATGACTTAGAAGTTTGCGTTTTGAAATCTGCGTTAAAGTTTTTAAATACCTTATATCTCTGCAGTCCTAAGTCACATTGACTTGAAACTTCATATACTTATTATTCATCATCCATATATTCATGCTGTATCCCACTCATGCGGCCCCTGTGCCCAAGGTCAAGGTCAAATGACTTAGAAGTTTGAGTTCCGAAATCTGCGTTAATGTTTTTAAATACCTTATATCTCTGCAGTCCTAAGTCACATTGACTTGAAACTTTATATGCTTATTAGTTATCATCCATATATTCATTCTGTGTCCCACTCATGCGGCCCCTGTGCCCCTATGTCAAGGTCAAATGACTTAGAAGTTTGTGTTATAGTTTCTGTCAACATTTGCGTTAAAGTTTTCACATACATATCTCTGTAACCGTCAGTCAGATTTGCTTGAAACTTTGTATGCTTATTGGGCATCAAACTTCAAATAAATACACTCTGAGACCATCGAATGCCTCGGAGGGCTCGACATGCGGGCCGCAGCCATCTCGTTTAACTATCATTTTGAAATACGGGATTTATTTCACCAAAATGTATTTACATCTGATAAAGAAAGGGAAAAATAGCAAACATCAGGGGAAATAAATCCTGTATTTTAAAATGATAGTTTAATAGTAATTTCCAATAACCTCCGAAGGGAAGCACATTTAATACACATTGTTTTAAAGTCACTCTTTTTATTAAATTTTTGTCCACGTGGTCTTTATCAAAATAGTGTGAAAATGTATCGGCAGTCCTATGTGACGTGACGTCCATAGTGTAGCAGTAAACTGGATGTTATGAGCCGGACGTCATGACGTCGCGCGAGCCCAGGCCATACGTCAAACCACAAAACCACGATACACCACTTGTGCATCATGATCCCGCTATCCGACGCACAGTCCAGTAGCCTATTTCATCAACATTGCAAAGTATACTTTACTAGCAAAGTATACTTTGAGGGAGTAATCATTTATTTTTCCTGAAATGCATTATTTCATATAGAACTAACTACTGCATATATTTGATGATTAAAAGTATGCAGAATTATTATACTGAATTTATTACATTATCACAGCCAAAATGGCTGATAATGTAATAAATTCAGTATAATAAAAATTAATAAATTTATCATAAAATTGAAAATTTCTCCCTCAAAGTATACTTTGCTACTAAAGTATACTTTGCAATGTTGATGAAATAGGCTACAGGCCCGTACGATGTTGATCCATCCCATAACACCCGATACCAGAAACAAGAATATTGAAAATATTCGAATTTCCAGCATCGGGCCGCATGTGGGTGACCGTTTTCTAGTTAAACACAGTTAAACAAACAAAACCTGTACAATGGGATTGAACGATATTGTTATATGACTGTGAGTGACGTAAACTACTGGCCCATGAGTGAAGCCTACTCCGTCACAGATTACAAAATCTGCTTACAGATCGATCCAGTTTGTTTTGAAGAATTCAAATGTTGGCACCAGAATCCCGACATGTCGAGAGACAGTCCATTCATATCAAGGATAGCTGCCGAGGACATCTGTACCTGTCTAAACTTTTCAAATACTGCGGTAAGGTGGTCGTGTGCCACGTACAGTGCAACCTCTCTAAAATGGAGACCTGGGGGCCGTTTCACTAAATTTTGTACGACCTAAATGTTCATCAGTGCAAAATTATGGTAGTCTGTAACTTTCACGTTACCAATGTTTCTTGTAACCAATTATTGGATTTACATTTATTGAGCATATGCAGCCTATGCCCAATAAATGTAAACCCATCAATTGAAATTTCCAGACGATCATAAATTTGCACTTACAAAGATTTTAGTCGTACAAAGTTTTGTGAAACGGGCCCCAGCCAGGTCCTCAATGTGATTAACACACCATGGGTTATTGAACTCCCCACCCACTTACCCCCATTAGACTAATCCATCTTGTCCGATTATACTGCATGTGTTACATTAGTATAGGGGGGTGGATGTAGTATAGGGGGGCGGGGGTGGATGTAGTATAGGGGGCAGGGGTGGATGTAGTATAGGGGGGTGGAACTTCTCTAAAACGGACACCCTGGGGACCGCCCAGGAAATGTAAATTGTTGTCCGTTGTTATTTTTCATTTCTCTTGTTTCTTGATAAAAGCATGGTTTAACAGTAGTTACTGGAAATGATTCTATGTGCTGTTTAACAATGTGGAAATGATTTTAGCATGCTGTTGAACCAATTTTTTAATCCAAAAATGGAAAATAAAAATTAAACAGCAGACAACTAAATTTAATTCAGCATTGTAAGGGTTAATCAGTTGAATGTACAAATTCCCTCAATCACAGGAGGCCTACTGTCTGTTTCACGAAAGCTGCCCAAATTTTACGGCCATATAAACAATTCAAAAACAATATTTTTTTCGATATTAAATTAAAGAAAAATTTAAGAATGAGCCTTCTTTTTATTTCGTGAAATTTGGTAAAATATTGATTTTATTGCGAAAAAACAATTTCCCCATGTTAAATCCCCATAGACATCTTCACTCACTCTGTGAAGATGTCTATGGGGATTTAACATGGGGAAATTTTTAAAATTTAAGAAATAGTGGACCGATTTTTTTAATTTAACTTTTGTTTTCTTTGTTAGATCATTTCCAAGCTATCTAGCCAGGTTTTGGAGTCAATTTCCCCAAAAAATAATTTTTTGACTCCTCCCACAACTCTTCTACCTCCTTTCCCCCCATGTTAAATTCCCATAGACAAATACATTTTTCGTAATAAAATCAATATTTGACCAAATTTCACGAAATAAAAAGAAGGCTCATTCTTAAATTTTGATAAAATTTATTATTATAAAAAAAATACTGTTTTTGCAATGTTTATATGGCCGTAAAATTTGGGCAGGTTTCGTGAAACAGACGGTAATCCTTTTTGCTCCGAATATTTTATTGACTGAATGGCGAACAGAGTGTGCAGAAGTGCATCCTGCTCTGGGGCTACATTAGTTGCAAACATTGTAAGGTTCCTTTTGTCAGCAAGAAGTTCTTATTCATGAAATCTTTACAGAATTTGGGGGTTTTGGCAGTTGTAACCAGTGTAGACCCAGATCATCTTGTTTGGCTGCACACACCATGATCTGCATTGTTGCCATTCAGCCAGTGAAACAACCCTTATCCATCTAAGATTGTACATATACATCATTATCATGCTGCAGAAGTGTGCAAGCAGATCTGACAGTAGCCTATTTCACCAACATTGCAAAGTATACTTTTCTAGCAAAGTATACTTTGAGGGAGAAATTTTCAAATTTAGGATAAATTTATTAATTTTTATTATACTTCATTTATTACATTATCACAGCCATTTTGGCTGTGATAATGTAATAAATTCAGTATAATAAATGTAATAATCATCAAATATATCATTAGTTCTATATGAAATATAAAATTTTGGAAAAATAAATGATTACTCCCTCAAAGTATACTTTGCTAGATAAGTATACTTTGCACTTTTGATGAAATCGGCTACTGGAGCTTATTGACTTGCCTGAAATGCCATAAGCCACATTTCTTCTGGATTTGTCACATATCCATCAGTCCCATTCATTGGCAGATACATGTACGTAGGCTTATCTTGGGTAAATGGTAATTGTTGATAGGCCCCTCTTTAATTAAACACATTTCCACCCTCACCCTGAGAATAGGTACATTACTATGCTCATGACCAGCATAGCTCCAAATGAACCTGTCCATATGCGCAGTCTGATCAGGGCCTATGCTTTTCACCATTCAGTCACTCAAGAATACTTACTTCCATCAACAACAGGATTAGCCCCTGGTGCAACTGTGCCAGAGTGCATAATGATGAGGATCTACATTTGCACAAAAAAGCACCAATGGAGATCACCACAACAAGTTATACTTTCGGTCAAACCACATCACTTATTGACATGCAATTGTAACTGTGACATATTTCTTAATGAATAAAACTTGTTTAACCCATTTCATGCCAGATACTGTTTCACAGGCATCAACATTTATCAACATTGTTTCTCTAGTTTCATTATTTCTCAATGAAAATATATATTGTTACCACTCAGTTGAACCGTCTCGACGAGACATTGTGTCTCTATTTTCATTGTTTCTCAATGAAAGTATATGTTGTTACCACTCAGTTGAACCGTCTCGACGAGACATTGTGTCTCTATTTTCATTGTTTCTCAATGAAAGTATATGTTGTTACCACTCAGTTGAACCGTCTCGACGAGACATTGTGTCTCTATTTTCATTGTTTCTCAATGAAAGTATATGTTGTTACCACTCAGTTGAACCGTCTCGACGAGACATTGTGTCTCTATTTTCATTGTTTCTCAATGAAAGTATATGTTGTTACCACTCAGTTGAACCGTCTCGACGAGACATTGTGTCTCTATTTTCATTGTTTCTCAATGAAAGTATATGTTGTTACCACTCAGTTGAACCGTCTCGACGAGACATTGTGTCTCTATTTTCATTGTTTCTCAATGAAAATATATGTTGTTACCACTCAGTTGAACCGTCTTGATGAGACAATGTTTCTCTATTTGCATTATTTCTCAATGAAAATATATGTTGTTACCACTCATTTGAACCGTCTCGACGAGACGGTTCAACTGAGTGGTAACAACATATATTTTAGGTGTGAAATAAGAAAAATGTTCTTGTTTTCATGGGGAAAACATGTATATCTTCAGCATGAAATTGGTTAAAGTGAAGTACCTTTTCTAAGCCAGCCGCCCACTTTCTAATGTTGTGTTTTGTCTATTTGCAGCTTGCGGAAAGTGTATTAACATGTGTGGAGAATAATACTCTGGCTATAGAGCCAATTCCTGGTGATAACTCATTTCCACAGTAAGTCCTTAGCTGCTTCTTATGGGCCTTGTTGTGAATTTAATAACCATTCATCACAATTTACTTGGTACTTGAAGTTTTCTTTAAACTATGATGTTCTTATGCATATAAAATGTAGCCAATCACATGTAATGGCATTTTTGTTTTGTGTTTTTTTTTATTTTGTAGATATTGAGGATTCAGTGTTGTTGGATGTGACTCTGATAATATGGGCTTATTGTGTTGGTGATAACATAGCCACAGATCAGCTTGTGCAGTCTGATTAGGATCTACTCATTTAGCGATTGATTTGTGTGTTTATTCTTGATGCATTGGCGGCTGGTTGTGAGCATGCGTAGTGTAAATTTAATGATGGCATTTTATCTAGAATACCGATATCATTGGTTTGACCCTCAGGTACATGTTTGGCTTGAGAGTTAAATCTGGTTATACCTATTATAAAAGTAGTAAGATTAGTACTAATTTATTACTTTTATGGAGTGGGGCTAAGTGACTCGTGTGATGAGGATCTGACACCGGATCAGGATATTCTACTTTCAGGGCTGGATATGTATTTTTTCAATGCAAATATTCAGTTTTGATTTTTGTTGGGATCCCCCCCCCCACCATCTGATATGGGATTTAACCCTATTAACACAGCTTAAAATGATCGTAGCTTTTCACAGTCTGGTTAAACACCATCAAATAAATAAAATTATATTCATGGTGCTGAAAATTTGGTCTCTATCTTGCTGTACGATTGTGCTACATAATCAGGAACTATACTGGTCAAAAGCTTTGTAAACCATTTTTTTCTTGTGATGTGTCGCAAGTAGATGAATTGCCTATGTACTATGTCTACCAATTCTATTGTAGAAGCCAGCACAATAAATCTCAACTACTGTGTGAAAATTGCTATTTCTGGTGAACCTTTAATTAAAACTGGTATTATGTGTTATTTACAAGATAAGTGCATTTATCTCTGACTTGGCTGGCTGATGGAGTTCTGTATCTCAACTGTGGCTGCGACTGGAGAAATGGGTTTATGGTGTTAGCGACCAGTCCAGGCCCAGATCAGCCTGCGCATCCGCGCAGTCTGATCAGAGCCTGCACTGTTCGCTATTCAGTCAGTGAAACACCTATTATGCAAACAAGATAGTTCCTGATTAAACTGCTGGAGAGTGCTAACATCAGGAGCTAGCCTGGTAACAAATAACATTTGCCCATTTTCTCCATTCACTGTCACCAATAAGGAAGGCGCTGAGATGGAGTTTTAAGCTACTGAATTCCACTTTAAAAATGACTACCTGTGTTTCTGTGTTCATGGATTACTGATGGCACTAAATTGTGAACGAGTTCACTCCATTTGATCATTATGCTCCATATATGCCCCACTTTTGTTACCTAAATATTTGTTTTCCTTTTTTTTTCATCAATGCCTGACAACCCTTGTGAGAGTACCAAATCCTGATACGAGTGTTCAAACCTGAACAGTCCTCCACAACACTAATATAGGTCGGTGGCAAAATATTTACCAAATAACGTCAATATCTCTATTTCATTGAATGTTTATTAACAATCAGAAAACAAAATATTGAATCATTGAAAACATTTCTGTGTTGTGAATATATGTAACAAGATTGATGCATGTTGCAGGAAATGCCACCTGTCTGAGGTCCAGAAACCGTGCAATTACAAGGTGAAACTCGGCGATGGCGATGAGTGGTACACCATCTCACAACAGTGCAGGAATAGGGTGAGTATCGTTTCGTCATTTTGTAAACTTTATGTAGACCAGAGCTCCAGTTAAGGTGCGTAATTTGACCAACTTGGGGTGAAATTTGGTTATTTCTTCATCAAAAATGGCAAGTTGGGAGTCCTTTAGAATCGTCTCATTGAGACGATTCTAAAGCACTCCCAACTTGCCATTTTTGATGGAGAAATAAGACATTTACCTCCAAATTACGCACCTTAACTGGAGCTCTGTAGACTTTAGATCATTTGAAGTTTCAATACAAGTCGCTTTAGCTGCCAATCTGTTAAAAGTGTGTTTCATTCTTTACATATGAGACACGCCATGCGATTTTGTACCTAAGAACATGTGCGATTTTTCATGAAATGTATTTACAGAAAATGTGGCATTTTCTGTAAATTTCGTCGAAAGATGACAACATTTTCACAGCAAATGCGGAATTCAATTCCGCATTTGCTGTGTATATTTCATCAACTTTCAACATCATTTATGTAAATTTTGAAAAATCGCACTTCTAAATTACAGAATCGCACGGTGTGTCTCATAAGATACACTATTTTGTGTTTTCCAGTCAAAGTGCTTGATCATTCGTATGGAATTAAGGACATGCTCTGAAATATTTGGCCTGACATTTGTCATTGCAGATTGCAGCAGTTTGTGATTTCTTCACCTACGTCCGCTACATTCAACAGGGACTGGTCAAGAGTGCTGGTGAGTGGACATTGTTGGATATGATCTACCGGTATAGCCGATTTCACAAAAATTACTAAGCATACTTATCTATATACTTTGAGGGATTAATCATTTATATTTCCCGAAATGCGTTATTTCATATAGCACTAACGACTGCATATATTTGATAATTAACATTATTATACTCAATTTATTACATTATCACAGCCAAAATGGCTGTGATAATGTAATAAATTCAGTAAAATAATTTTTTTATAAATAATTTATCCTTAAATTGAAAATTTCTCCCTCAAAGTGTACTTAGCAAGATAAGTATACTTTGCAATTTTCATTGGTGAAATAGGTTACTGGCTAGTGGTAGATTATCACATAGTCTGCATTGGGTAGATAGATACTGGTATGCTTTGGCATAATGAAAATAACTAAAGTGAAATCAGGCTTTACATACAAAGACCGTCGTAACTGCTTTACAATTTACATTGAGACGGTTCAAATGAATGGTCACAATATCTATCTTGGTCAAAGGTACCATAATAAAAATCCCTTGATTATCTAATTTCTAATATGAATTAAAAGGTCAGCATCGAGGTGAAAGGTATCTTTTTCAAACCTGTTAAAATGATAGAAATTGTTACCTTACCATAGCATTTGATGTTGAATATTTGTAAAAAGACATCATTCAGTGTCACAATGCCGATCAGCGGGTAAAAAAATACTTGGTGTCTGTGCACCAGCACTGCTTTGTCTGCATTGTCTTCCCCACAAAATGTTATCGAAATCGATGGCCCCCTAGAACTGCGAAATGCTTTCTGATTGGCTCTTTCTGAAAATAGCGTCACGTCACACGAGTTATGCTGTAACAATGACAGCCAACTTGGTTTTGAAACTGCAGGTTAATTCGCAGATTTACACACAATTAGTGGTAACAACGAGGTTGGAATGGTGCACTTTTCATCCTGTCTATACAACTATGTCTATCTACATGCCTATAGTAATTTCCAATAACCTCCGAAGGGAAGCACATTTAATACACATTGTTTTAAAGTCACTCTTTTTGTTAAATTTTCGACCACATGATCTTTATCAAAATAGTGTGAACAAGTCTATAGTTTCCACCATTCTTTTAATGTGTTGGTCTTATATTTTCAGATTTAGATGTGTTTTATGAGATAGTGAGATTACGGAAACAGATGGCCATAGCACGACTGGGATATGTATGACACAAGTTCTGCCTGCCACAGAGACATTGTCGGCCATTACAGTATTGATAGTTGGTTGTCATGACAGCGAATTAGAATTATGTCCCTTAGAGCAGGATGTTGATCTGTTTTGGAACACGGTCAAACGCAGGATCAGGTGTAGCAGCAATTCAATGACCACCGGCAAACTTATCCATGACTGTAGGCAGTGGATAATTTTGATATTGTGAGGTCAGAAAAACGATTGGTACAGCCTAGAGAAATATTTTCCTGGAAAATCAAGAATACCAAAGAGCCAGCAGAAGGAAAATCTAAGAAATTATCGAATATCCATAGATAATTGTTGTACTGGTATTCAATGTGAAACAATATACAGTTATTTCATGGTCATTCGGGCAACGGTCAGAACTATTGAATCAAGCTGCTGTGGACAACCCGAGGTACTATTGCCCGAGGTAGCCTCGGGCAATAGTGCATCAGGTTGTCCACAGCACCGAGAGGTATTCTGGTTTGACTGTTCCCGAATGATCATGAAATAACTGTTTTATTATTACTCAACCTGTAAACACTGTACAGTCAAACTTGTATTAAGCGACCACCCAAGGGAGACACCAGAAATGGAAATCCGGTTACTGGTATGTCCGGTTATATGGTTTAATATTCGGAATCAGGAAATCGCGAATATTAAACATTAACATAGAAATAAATACATTAGAATACTACCGGTAATGTTTACTGTGCACTTTTCTGAATTATTCAGGCTTTATTTCATCAAAATTTATGAAAGAATTTGAATGTTATTGCGAAATAAAATCGCCCAGCTGAAATCAGGCATGGGTTAATTCCCTTTAGTAATCACAACAGAGCGAGTTCGAGCGTAAACTATGGTAGTTCAACTAAACAACCGCGAACGTTGACTGGTTCGACCAGAGTGACATCATACATCTACTATAGTTCGACTAGCCTAAAGACGCATGTTCCTCCAGTTTCAAGATGGCGGTGAAAAGTTCTAGAGAGCGGGAAATTTACATGGAAATTCTCTACTAGACATGCGCAATGCATCTACTATAGTTCAACTATAGTACAAAACCCGAACTCACTCTAAGGAAACAAACGAATCAGAACGAGGTTTCAGGTCAATAATCATAAACAATGCAACATTCGCACTTTGACAGTGACAGGGGATTTGTTTCCTTTGTTTGTCACATGCTTGAGGCTAGTTTCACCTGGAGAAAGTGACATCCTGTCAATTAATGGTCGTTTAATACAAACGACCATACAAAATATTTGACCGCTGATCGCGTTAAGCAAGTCGTTTAATCCATTGTCATTATATAGGCCAAATTGTCGGTGGGAATTGAATGTGATCGCATAAGACAAAAGTCGCTTAATGCGCGTGGTCGCTTGTGCAAGTTTGACTGTATGTGACACAATGAACGGAAATTTGGTGTGGTGCATATCGACTGACCAATCTTAATTAAATTGCATTTTATGAAGTAATCTTCAACAAAAATCATGACGTCATGATTTTCTGGGTGAAATAGTTTTGACCATTCCACAGGCACACGGAACATGCCCAGGCACGTGAAACTGTTTCCCAGACACGTCGAAGCCCAAGGAATTGGTCAAAACTATGGAATATCAACTTATATAGGGAGTTGGGTCATACTAATTCTATGACCATTTGTCCCAGTCGCTTAGAGAAATTAACACTAACAATAGCGAACATAAACTAGTACAGCAACTGACATAGCTAACATATCTAACATAGTGTATGGTGTTGTGACTGTCCTTATGTTTCAGGGTGGGCCTAGATCTTTGATAAATAATGTTCTTGCATTTTCAACCAGTGTGCACTCTGATCAGTCTGCTCATGCACATAGCTATCTTCACAGTTAGCAATTTGGTCAGTGAAGCATATATATGGTTTTGACTGGAGAACTGCGACCAGTGTAGATCCAGATCAGCCTGTGCATCCGCACAGTCTGATCAGGATCTACACTGTTCGTCGTTCCATCAATGAAACACCATAATGCTTCTAACGAGCAATATGAATCATTATCAGGCACGTGGAGTGTTTTATTTGATCAGGAGCTACACTGGTCACAGACCCCATAAGCCCCATTTCTCCAGTCACATCCACATATTAGTATGTACACTCTGGTCAGACTGTTCAAGCTGATATGTGGCTACATCATTCAGACGCCCATTTATCATGGAGCGTCACATATAAGACGAGCCATGTGATTTTGAACCTACGAAGATGTGTGATTTTTCATGAAAAATATTTACAGAAACTGATGTTTTTAAAAATATTTACAGAAACTGATATTTTATGTTAGTGATGTCGAAAGTTGACAACATGTTCAGAGCAAATGTGAAATCCTATTCCGCATTTGCTCTGAACATTTCGTCAACGTTTGATGTCATTTACGGAAAATATCGTAATTGATGTAAATATGTTTCATGAAAAATCACATATCTACTTAGGTACAAAGTCACATGGCTTGTCTCGTACGTTAATGTGATATATTGTATCCCTTACAGTGTTAACTCCATGGGCTGTCACGTCACTCATGTTTATCCAACAAATATAGTGTCGTTTATATGTCCCTGCATTTTGTTTCCTGATCAACTGACTGGTCATGGTTCTGGTGGCCGTTTCACTAAACTTTGTTGTAAGTGCAAAATTATGATAGTCTGTAATTTCACATTAACAATGTTGTCTTGTGTAAACAATTATTGGATTTACATTTATTGAGCATAGGCTGCATCAGCCTATGCTCAATAAATGTAAATCCATCAATTGATATTTCCAGACAATCCTAAATTTGCACTTACGAACATTTTAGTCGTACAAACGGGCCCAGGTTGTCTCGCATTCATTTACCAGCAGACTCACAATCACTGTATATATGAATTAGATTGGAAATTGTGGCTTATGTCCCCATTATGGTCTGTTTGTCTGTCCGAAATTTGCGTGAAGGTTTTCAGCTACCCACTATCTCTTTTACCGTAAATCACATTGGCTTGAAGCCTCGTATAATTATTTGTCATAATCCATATTTTCATTCTATAGCCCACCCAATTGACTCGATCGACTCCTGTACTCGGGGTCAAGATGTGAGTTTTATTATGCCCCCGCCACCGAATGGTGAGGGGGGCATATAGTGTTACCGGCGTCCGTACGTACGTACGTACGTACGTCCCGAAACCTTAACGCTGGGTAAATGGCTTATAATTTCTGTTTCCTTGCTCGGATCTGCTTCACATTTCACACACGCATTGCTCCAATGGTCCTCTACCGCCCTGTGACAAATCCACATTCGTCCCGCCCCCGCTAAGCCCAGGGTCAAGGTCACAGACTTGGTGCGTTCAAAACCTTAACGCTGGGTAAATGGCTTATAATTTCTGTTTCCTTGCTCGGATCTGCTTCACATTTCACACACGCATTGCTCCAATGGTCCTCTACCGCCCTGTGACAAATCCACATTCGTCCCGCCCCCGCTAAGCCCAGGGTCAAGGTCACAGACTTGGTGCGTTCGAAATCTTAACGCTGGGTAAATGGCTTATAATTTCTGTTTCCTTGCTCGGATCTGCTTCACATTTCACACACGCATTGCTCCAATGGTCCTCTACCGCCCTGTGACAAATCCACATTCGTCCCGCCTCCGCTAAGCCCAGGGTCAAGGTCACAGACTTGGTGCGTTCGAAACCTTAACGCTGGGTAAATGGCTATAATTTTCTGTTTCCTTGCTCGGATCTGCTTCACATTTCACACACGCATTGCTCCAATGGTCCTCTACCGCCCTGTGACAAATCCTCATTCGTCCCGCCCCGCTAAGCCCAGGGTCAAGGTCACAGACTTGGTGCTTTTGAAACCTTAACGCTGGGTAAATTGCTTATAATTTCTGTTTCCTTGCTCGGATCTGCTTCACATTTCACACACGCATTGCTCCAATGGTCCTCTACCGCCCTGTGACAAATCCACATTCGTCCCGCCCCCGCTAAGCCCAGGGTCAAGGTCACAGACTTAGTGCTTTTGAAACCTTAACGCTGGGTAAATGGCTTATAATTTCTGTTTCCTAGCTCGGATCTGCTTCACATTTCACACACGCATTGCTCCAATGGTCCTCTGCCACCCGGTGACAAATCCACATTCGTGCCGCCCCCGCTAGCCCATGGTCAAGGTCACAGACTTGGTGCGTTCGAAACCTTAATGCTGGGTACATCCCTTATAATTTCTGTTTCCTAGCTCAGATCTGCTTCATATTTCACACACACATTGCTCCAATGGTCCTCTGCCACCCTGTGACAAATCCACATTCGTGCCGCCCCCGGCAAACCCAGGGTCAAGGTGACTTGGTGCGTTCGAAACCTTAACGCTGGGTAAATGCCTTATAATTTCTGTTTCCTTGCTCGGATCTGCTTCACATTTCACACACGCATTGCTCCAATGGTCCTCTGCCACCCTGTGACAAATCCACATTCGTGCCGCCCCCGCCAAGCCCAGGGTCAAGGTCACAGACTTGGTGCGTTCGAAACCTTAACGCTGGGTAAATGCCTTATAATTTCTGTTTCCTTGCTCGGATCTGCTTCACATTTCATACACGCATTGCTCCAATGGTCCTCTGCCACCCTGTGACAAATCCACATTCGTGCCGCCCCCGCTAAGCCCAGGGTCAAGGTCACAGACTTGGTGCGTTTGAAACCTTAAAGCTCGGGTAAATAGCTTATAATGTCTGTTTCCTTGCTCGGATCAGCTTCACATTTCACACACGCATTACTCCAATGGTCCTCTGCCAACCTGTGACAAATCCACATTCAAATATGCCTTCTTTTCTTTGGCTGCCAGCGGGGGCATTCGTGTGCCGACAGGCCACATTTCTAGTTTTTTCTGTTAAAGTTTTTGACTACCTACTATCTCTGTTACCGTAAGTCAGATTTTCTTGATGCCTAACAGCTCCAGTTAAGGTGCGTAATTTGACCAACTTGGGGTGAAATTTTGTTATTTTTTCATAAAAAATGGCAAGTTGTGAGTCCTTTAGAATCGTCTCATTGAGACGATTCTAAAGCACTCCCAACTTGCCATTTTTTATGGGAGAAATAAGAAATTTACCTCCAAATTACGCACCTTAACTGGAGCTTTGGCCTAATGCACACACATCAATGTAGTTTTGTATGTTTCTACTCTCCTGCATGAATTAGCTAGTACACATAGTTTTGTATGTTTCTACTCTCCTGCATGAATTAGCTAGTACACATAGTTTTGAATGCCCAGTTGTTCATGTTGTTTATGTGCACACGTGCTACTGTCTGTTTCACGAAAGCTGCCCAATTTTTACGGCTATATAAACAATTCAAAAACAATATTTTTTTCGAGAAAATATTAAATTCAAGGAAAATTGAATAATGAGCCTTTTTTTAAATTTGGTAAAATATTGATTTTATTGCGAAAAATAATTTCCCCATGTTAAATCCCCATAGAAGATGTCTGGGAATTTAACATGGGGGAAATCTTTTGAATTTCAGAAATACTGGACCAGTTTCAAAATTTAACTTGTGTTTTCTTAGATCATTTCCAAGCTATCTAGCCATGTTCGGAGTCAATTTCCAAATTTTTTCATTTTTTGACTCCATCTTCTCCACCTCCTTTCCCCCCATGTTAAATTCCTATAGAAAAATACATTTTTCATAATCAAATCAATATTTGAAAAAAATTCACAAAATAAATAGAAGGTTCATTCTAAAATGTAATATTATCAATTTTTTTTATTGTTTTTGCATTTGTTTATATAGCTATAAAATGTGGGCATGTTTTGTGAAACAGACAGTAGAGAAGTAATATTATACATACATTATGCTGAGTCAGCTGACATCAAATATTGACTGTAATCCGAGTGTGGGACACTAGCCGACAAAAGGGCTCTTACGTTTGTAGTGACCAGTGTAGTCCCAGATCAGCAAGTGCTTCTCTGTAGTCTGCTCTGGGTCATCACTGTTTGCTGGTTGTTACTGTCTCTTGTGGACATATTTATGACTGTGACTCGAGAAATGAGGCTTATAACTTTTGCAATCAGTGTAAACCCAGATCAGCCTGTGCATCCATTCAGTCTGATCCGGGTCTGCACAGTTCTCTAATCAGTCAGTAAAATACTCATCTTGCTTCTAGCATATAGCATAGACCCTTACTCGGGCTGCAGTAGTGAGCTAGCAGAACAGGAGCTAGACTGATCAGACTTGTCACAAGCCTCATTTCTGCAGTCACAGGAGAAATGGGGCTTATGGGATGTGTGTCCTGCGTAGCTCCAGATCAAATAGCACTCTCCTGTAGTCTGATAATGATCTATATTCATTGTTGGAAACATGACGGGTGTTTCATTGATGGAATGGCGAATAGTTCAGATCCTGATCAGACTGTGCGGATGCACAGGCTGGTCTTGGTCTGAACTGGTCGCAAAGCCTCCAGTCACAGACACATCATAACAAAACAAAATGCTTATTTAATCAGGATCTTCTCTGCTGATACCAGTCCCTTCTGTCGGTCGGTGGCCATTGTATGCTATGTGCCATTATACATGTATGTTCTCGCAATTGTAGTATGTAAAGTTATGTAAAATATGTATTTTGTCTGTCGAATACAGCAAACCATAGGGCCAGTATATAGTTAGGTTAATAACCTGGGCCTGGTTGCCCAAAATGTCTGTTAGCTTAACCCTTTCACCCCTAAGTAACTGGAATGGATTTTTATATGTTAATTTCCGGACCAATCAAATCGTCACAAAATGATTTTCAGACTAGTACATTTATGAAAAGGGAGTGTTTTTGTTCTCAAAAATATGAAAGTTACTTGCAAAATGTGCAGATCCTGATGAGACGGCTCGTTACGTTGGATCTGCACTGTTTACATAAACCGCATAGCGGGCTTTCGCAATCAAAGGGTTAACAGACTGTTAAATCCTTAACGATGTTAAGGATTTAACTGTCTGTTAAGTTACAGATATTTTGAGCAACAGACCCTGGCCGTTTGCATCCCATATAGATCCAGATCAGCGGGCTTACCTGGATCTATTCAGGTTACAAATGCATTGAAGGAAATGTTGCTTGACATTTGGAAATTTGTTCAAGCATGTCAACGGTTTAATTGTGATGCTATTTTGTCAAAATGAATTTAAGATTGAGATAACCAGGGGCCCGTTTCACTAAACTTGTTACGACTAAAATGTTCGTAAGTGCAAATTTAGAATCGTCTGGGAATTTCAATTGATGGATTTACATTTATTGAGCATAGGCTGCATATGCAGCCTATGCTCAATAAATGTAAATCCAATCACTCTTTAGAAGAACACATTATTAATGTGACATTTACAGACTATCATAATTTTGCACTTACGAACATTTTAGTCGTAGGAAGTTTAGTGAAACGGCCCCCCTGATAACTACCTGAAGAGAATTATTTGAGCTTGAATGACATATAAACTGAGGTGCTTGTAGTGATTTATCATTTAGTTTCAATATTCCACCATCCGGTATTCATATGAATCCATGAATATAGATTTTGGGCACTCACATAAAGTTCTGGCCCTCCCTGCAGTATGAGCACAATCATTGTTGTAGAGCCATACACTTTGTAGTTTTTTGTCGAGCCCGCTTGCGGAAAGCGAGACATATTGATCACAATGACGTCCAGGGGGCCGTTTCACTAAACCTCATACGACTAAAATGTTCATAAGTGCAAATTTAGGATCGTCTGTAAATTTCAATTGATGGACTTACATTGCTCAATAAATGTAAATCCATGAAAACATTGTTAATGTGAAATTTACAGACTATCATAAGTTTGCACTTACGGACATTTTAGTCATATGAAGTTTAGTGAAACGCCCCACAAGTGTCTGTGCGACCATCCGTACATCCGTGCCGTGCGTGCGTCCGAAATATGCGTGACAGTTTTTAAATACCTTATATCTCCTCAGTTCTAAGTCACATTGACTTGAAACTTCATACGCTTATTAGTCATCATCCATATATTATGCTGTATCCCACTCATGTGGCCCCTGTGCCCAAGGTCAAGGTCAAATGACTTAGAAGTTTGTGTTAAATTTTTGTCCAAATTTGCTTTAAACTTTTCACATACCTACTATCTCTGTAATCGTAAGTCACATTTGCTTGAAACTTTGTATGCTTATTGGCCATCATCCATATATTCATTCTGTGTCCCACTCATGCGGCCCCTGTGCCCCAAGGTCATTATACATTAAATATACCTTACCCTGAGATCACCAGATGCCTCGGCGGGCTCAACATGCAGGCCGCGGCCATCTGGTGATTCCTTTACATACAATCTAGTATGAAACCTTTGAGAGAAAAAATCCTAATTTTCTTTATTCCTTCTCTGAAGTACATGTATCTGTTGTTACCACTCATTTGAACGATATCCATGAGACGTTTCAAATGAATGGTAACAACATGCACATTTATGGAGAAACAAACAAACTGATCAAGTTTTTATTCTCAATAAAACGATTATATCTTTTATAGACAGCAATTGATTAAATATGTTCATTATTTGACTCATTCACCGAGTCACTGCAGTTTTATAAAATGTACATACTCATTTGGAAACCTGTAATTATTTCTAACAAACCGTAGTTAGATTTTCATTATCACTGGCCAGTATTTATGCCACAATCTTAGAGCTTAATGTGCTTAATGTAATGAAGTAGTAATGTAGCATTTATACAACATGACTGTCGTATGTTTTTAAACACATGTATGTAAGAATCAGATTGTGCCTTAAAGTTCAATTGGGCAGCCACTGACAAAACAAGATCCCAAGTTTTGTTTGAACCAGGTTAGCTTCTCTACCTGTTATTTACAGATTCAATATTTGAATCTATATGCTTCCTGTATATGTGGCTGTGAATGGAGAAATGGGGTTATGACATTTCTGGTCAGTCGAGTTCCGGATAGTGGGTGGCAGGTGGGAATATGTGATGTGTAATTTAACGATCAGGGTTCATCCTAACCAGAATTCCGACTGGAGACCTGGTTTGGCCCTCACATGCGCCTTTGGCATTTTGTATGTGACAGTTGAATGTGGTTATACCCCTTATGTGAGTATTATGATTTTTCGTGATCCTATTTTAGGGGAAAGGGCCAAATGACTTTGGTGTGGTATGGACCTGGCACCAGGTCCGGTCATTCTAATTTCAGGGCTGAATATATTTTTCTCGATGTAAATATTCCGTTCTGATTTTGGGATTTTCTCCCCAATGCAGCAGGATAAAATGGGATCGAACCCGTTTGCCCGGCCTTGCAAAGACCTTGGCTGTTGATAGGCCGTTAAGTACCAACAAACAAACAAACAAACAAACAAACAAACAAACGAGTTCCGGATCGTCCCTTTAAACAAATTCCTACTGACTGATATGGATATAGACTGTTTCTTAGAAGAAGGAAAGGTGATTTACTGATGGAATGGCGAACAGTGCAGATCCTGATCAGACTGTGCGGATGCACAGTCTGATCTGTATCTACACTGGTCGCAAAACCCATAAGCCTCATTTCTCCAGTCACAGCCACTCAGGATCTAATCAGTTATCTGGCAGCAACTGTTTATGTAAGTTTGTCAACTGCCGTTTAGCATCGAGTTTGTATGTTAATGTTATCTGCATGTTGTGAATATAGGGGCCACCTGGCAATGAAAGTCACCTTCTGTTGTTTGCCGCCTGTGTAGATCCTGCACAATGTACTGTCAAATATGACTTAACCATTGCAGTGTTAAATTAAAATGCCCATTTCTTATTAGTTTCGATGTTTCTCGTCAATCCATTGTGTTAATGCATGAGAATCATTTTCCAATGGATAGTTTTATTTTTAAAATGCATTTAATTCAGAAATATAAAACTAAAGATGAAAATAGTTTTCCACAGTTTTATTGTGATTAATTGTTACTCCCACTTGCAGTGATAAGGACAGATATTTCATGTTTATGTTTTATGGGTGTGTGGTTTGTACTGTAAATATAATTTTAAAAAGCTTGATTGTGATCAGCCTCTACGAAACAAAGTGTTTGACTTCACGATTTTAACAGTTGAATCGGGTTATACCCCTTATGTGAGTATTACGATTATTCATAATCCTATTTCTTTTAGGGGAAGGGGTCAAGTGACTTTGGTGTGGTATGGACCTGGTACCAGGTCAGGTTATTCTAATTTCATGGATGAATATATATATTTTTCGATGTAAATATTCCGTTCTGATTTTGGGATATTCCCCCACTGCAGCCGGTTGAATACAGGATCACAGCACAGCTCAACCTCGACCAATGAAACTTCCTGATTTTAAGCATGATAATAAACTATTTACTCAAACAGTTTCCTAACCACTAGCCCAGATGACAGTACAGGGGGCCTTTTCACTAAACTTTGTACAACTAAAATGTTCGGAAGTGCAAAATAATGTTCTGTAAATTTCACATTAACAATGTTTTCCGGTAAACAATTATTGGATTTACATTTATTGAGCATAGGCTGCATATGCAGCCTATGCTCAATAAATGTAAATCCAATAATTGAAATTTCCAGACGATCCTAAATTTGCACTTACGAACATTTTATTTGTATCCAAAGTTTAGTGACCCCCCAGGTGGTCAGCCTATGCTGGTAGCAGACAATGCCGGATATTGAAAGCAGGGATTCCGCTGGCGATCGCCACTTTCGCAATGGGCGATAAAAATAAACAATTGGCGATACAAATTACAATTTTTTTTTTTATTTTTTTTTTATCGTCAATTGTTTATTTTTTATCCTATTGATTATTCCTTTTTTTTTTTTGGATTTTTTTGATTATTTTTTTTTTGGAGTGGCGATTTTTTTATTTTCCCCAACGGAATCCCTGGTAAGGTACCTTTTGCCAGCCAGTGGTCCATATTTATTTTCTATTACACAGAGTTGTTACTAATATGTCCGATGTTGTGTATTTTTTCACAAATTTATACTTTATACTTCGTGGTTGGCTGTATCTTGTGATTTGACAGATAAGACGAGCCTTGTGATTTTGTACCTATTAAAAAGATGTGCGATTTTTCATGAAAAATATTTACTGTAAATAATGTTGAAAATTTATGAAATGTTCATAGCAAATGCATTTGCTCTGAATATTTCATCAACTTTCGACATTATTTATGGAAAATATCATAAATTTTGTAAAAATGTTTGTGACCAGTGTACCTCTGGACCAGTTTCCACATTGATGTTGAGAAATCTTCATGCCTGCTGTATTGTTGCATCTAACAGAAACTTTACAACTTTATTAAGACTGTCAGCCAAATCACAGGTGGAAGACTCGGACCTATGACACCAAAAAAATGCCTATTAAAAAAAAAACCTATGACACCAAAAAAAAGCCTATTAAAAAAAAAATCCCGTTACCCCACCCACTTGGTCTCGTACATTTCCATCTTCTATTTATAGAAGATGGTAATGTACGAGACCAAGTGGGTGGGGTAATGAGATTTTTTTAATAGGCATTTTTTTGGTGTCATAGGTCCGAGTCTTCCACCTGTGAGCCAAATGGGAAATGCACTAGTAAAAATAATCAAGTCTTTTTGTTGTTGTGAGTCACAGATAGTCAATTTTTTTCAAATACAATGTTTCAAGTGGTAATGTCTATTTTTGTAGTAAAAAATATCAATCCCTTCTGCATGTGGTACTCGTCCACAATGGGAATAATAAAAAAGAGACTAGATTAAATAAATCTGCTGATAAATGGAAGCATTGGACTGATGAGGATTAACTTAAACATGTTAAAAGTGTCAAGTTAAAAAAATAAGATAAGGTGGTGAGTGTATGAAACTCAATATTCCTAAATTCTTAGTGCCTTTCTACCTACAAATATTTCGTGACTTCCATCAATAAACATGTAAACAACATACGGGTTCAAGCTGACTCATTTATGTGTAAGTTTTCCTATTGAAGTCCGGATGGTGATGGAGGGGGTTAATGGAATTAGTAGAAAACACAAACTTTAGGTTTGTTCTGTTGTCTGGTAATGTATTAGACCTGCTTAAATCACATTTTTCGAACTTGGTAGTTATCACCTTTCATCTGGCTTCGGTTGATCGCACAAGTGTAATGGAAGTGACGTAACCCGTAAATCTCGCGATAGAACGAGAAAATAAAAATGGCCTCGAATATTGACGGCTCTCGAAGTTAGAGGGTCATGTTATATAGATAGTTTTCATGATTCAGGATTGTGCTTGCAGATCAAGAGGTACTACAAATGTCATACACCTCATTTTTATAGTCACAGGTTGCACTGACATTGATAATGCACTGGAATCAAGTAGCTATATTTAATTTTTCTGACAATAACCGTCTTCTCATCTTTTCATAATCTGAATTTCCATTTCACATTGGGTGGATTCACACAGAATGAGAGCTGTAGACAATTTGATTATATTTTTGTGCTCGCTATTCGATAAACCAAGAGGGCATATTCCTGTGTTTACAAATACAAACTTCTTGATTGTTTTATTTCAAACGTTTGAATTTTGTGCTTGAGCACAAAATTCAAACATTTTGAAATAAAACAATCAAGCAGTGTCTCGTTTAGCTTTGACCAAGAAGCTCACTTTCCTTTTGTTACCTAGCAACGCTTTACCTCGACTTTATCCATCAAAAGCTTCAAATTTAGCC
Source organism: Conchocele bisecta (assembly GCA_029237695.1). Taxonomy (NCBI): domain Eukaryota; kingdom Metazoa; phylum Mollusca; class Bivalvia; order Lucinida; family Thyasiridae; genus Conchocele; species Conchocele bisecta. The sequence continues at coordinate 137,624,480 of CM055265.1, forward strand.
ATTTGAATGCGGGAAGTTAAAATTGTCATCTGTTGTTGTTTTATATTTTGTCATGTTTCTCAATAATAACATGTTTTGACAGCACTTTAGAATCATTTCCATTGGAAATGATTCTAAAGTGCTGTAAAAATCATGTTGTTGATTAGAAAAATGGAAAATATAAATTAATCAGGAGACGACAACATTTAATTCAGGATTGTAAGGGTTAAAATGATTTATTATTTTTGTCAGTCGAACGCTAATTATGATATTGTAAGAAAATATTCTATTTACATTTTCATCATTATATTTTTGTGAAGAAATAAATTGTGAACTACCATATACTATTGCATTTGTACATTTATATACAATCAGATTTGAAGGTACATGTAGTATGATTTTTTCATGTTGTAATTATGTCTATTCACATGATTTTTTTGCGAAGGCCATTACTGATATCTATCATTTGATTAATTCAAATTTGCATGCGTTTTCAGTACATATTATATAAATATTGCATCCCAGCACACCAATTATAAGAATAGTAAGATTACTACTAATATTATTACTTTTAGAGGGGTGGTGTTAAGTGACTTATGTGGTGAGGAACTGGCTTGGGATTCCCTCTACTATCCGTACATGTGATTTTCTCTGAATATTTTATCAACTTTTGACTTTATTTATGAAAAATATTGTCAATTTTGAAAACATATTTAATGAAATTTCGCAGATGTCGAAGGTACAAAATCACATGACGCGTCTCAAACGACCTTAGTTGTTGATAGACAGTTACATACCATTAAACAAACAAACACATTCAATATAGGAATGAATGGCCTTTTTGTGGAATTTAACGGGGTATAAACTTGGAAAAGTCGCGGGAATACTGGACGAAGTGATAAAAAATTACAATTTTCGGGAAAAAAAAAATATATATATTTTTTTAATTTTTTTCTTCAAAAATTGTAATTTTTTAAGGCCTCGTCCAGTATTCCCGCGACTTTTCCAAGTTTATATCCCCGATAAATTCCACAAAAAGGCCATTCATTCCTTATAATTCCAGCATTTGAAATAAATTCATCAAGAAAATGTGTTTATTTTCCGTTTTCTTAAGAATTATTTTAACTGCGCCTCACGGTTACGGAAAGTAGTTCGGCATGGGAGTTTACTGGGATATAAATTTTGGACAGAGACTTGCTACGGGCCAATCAAATGCTAGGGAATTGTGTAAATATTTTTTTGCTGGAATTATATACCATTAAACAAACAAACACATTCAATGAGGAATATATATCAGTATGTGTTTGACATGCAGAAACACAGGTCTGGGCTTCAGAACACTCTGTGTCAATCTTCATAATTATTTCACCACACCGTGTTGTCACCGTTTGTGTGTGTGTGCATTCATCCTAACTTTTCTCTTTTAGGGTACATGTTATTTGGACCTATAAGTCGGATTGACTGGAAACTGAAAATGATTGTTAGATATACATTTTTCATTTGTGGTTGGCAGGTGGGAGCATGCAATGGGTAATTTTACGATCGGGGTTCATCCGTACCGGAATCCCGACCGGAGACCTGGTTTGGCCCTCACGTACGTCTTTGGAATTTTTAGCCAGGTTTTTTGAAAAAAAATCCAGGCTATTGGATTGGCGAAAGCCGCGGGCGGGCGGTGGGCGGGCGGGCGGGTGGGCGGGCGGCGGGCGGCGGCGTCCACAATCAATGTTAAGTTTTCGTGTTTGAGTCCATTTCTTTGTTACTGTACCACCTAGGACCACCAAACTTTCACAGCTTCATAATCAAGGGGTGCCCACCACATATCACTATCCAACATGTTACTTTTTTTTTAACTTGACCCATTTTTTCCGCGCAGTCGACTTAGCCATTTTCAATGTTAAGTTTTCGCGTTTTCAATGTTAAGTTTTCGTGTTTAAGTCCATTTCTTTGGTACTGTACCACTTAGGACCACCAAACTTTCACAGCTTCATAATCAAGGGGTGCCCACCACATATCACTATCCAACATGTTACTTTTTTAGCCAGGTTTTTTGAAAAAAAATCCAGGCTATTGGATTGGCGAAAGCCGGGCGGGCGGGCGGGCGGCGGGCAGCGTCCACAATCAATGTTAAGTTTTCGTGTTTGAGTCCATTTCTTTGTTACTGTACCACCTAGGACCACCAAACTTTCACAGCTTCATAATCAAGGGGTGCCCACCACATATCACTATCCAACATGTTACTTTTTTTTTAACTTGACCCATTTTTTCCGCGCAATCGACTTAGCCATTTTCAATGTTAAGTTTTCGCGTTTTCAATGTTAAGTTTTCGTGTTTAAGTCCATTTCTTTGGTACTGTACCACCTAGGACCACCAAACTTTCACAGCTTCATAATCAAGGGGTGCCCACCACATATCACTATCCAACATGTTACTTTTTTAGCCAGGTTTTTTGAAAAAAATCCAGGCTATTGGATTGGCGAAAGCCGGGCGGGCGGGCGGGCGGGCGGGCGGCGGGCGGCGGGCAGCGTCCACAATCAATGTTAAGTTTTCGTGTTTGAGTCCATTTCTTTGTTACTGTACCACCTAGGACCACCAAACTTTCACAGCTTCATAATCAAGGGGTGCCCACCACATATCACTATCCAACATGTTACTTTTTTTTTAACTTGACCCATTTTTTCCGCGCAATCGACTTAGCCATTTTCAATGTTAAGTTTTCGCGTTTTCAATGTTAAGTTTTCGTGTTTAAGTCCATTTCTTTGGTACTGTACCACCTAGGACCACCAAACTTTCACAGCTTCATAATCAAGGGGTGCCCACCACATATCACTATCAAACATGTTACTTTTTTAGCCAGGTTTTTTGAAAAAAAATCCAGGCTATTGGATTGGCGAAAGCCGGGCGGGCGGGCGGGCGGCGGGCGGGCGGCGGGCGGCAGGCAGCGTCCACAATCAATGTTAAGTTTTCGTGTTTGAGTCCATTTCTTTGTTACTGTACCACCTAGGACCACCAAACTTTCACAGCTTCATAATCAAGGGGTGCCCACCACATATCACTATCCAACATGTTACTTTTTTTTTAACTTGACCCATTTTTTCCGCGTAGTCGACTTAGCCATTTTCAATGTTAAGTTTTCGCGTTTACAATGTTAAGTTTTCGTGTTTAAGTCCATTTCTTTGGTACTGTACCACCTAGGACCACCAAACTTTCACAGCTTCATAACCAAGGGGTGCCTACCACATACAACTATCCAACATGTGACCATTTTTTTTACCTTCACCTATTATTTCTACGTAATTGACTTAGCCATTTTCAACGTTAACTTTTTAACGTACGTCTGGTTAAAGTTTTTTGGTTCTAAAACTTTTTCGTTATACTATATCTCTGCAACTGCTTCGCCCATTACCTTGAAACTTCACATGGGTGTTTATCATCATCCATATTTTCATTCTAACCCCCAACCGTGCGGCCCCTGTGCCCAATGTCAAGGTCAAATTACTTTGAATTTTTTTGTTAAAGTTTTTTTGTGTACTATATCTCTGCAACTGCTTCACCCAATACCTTGATACTTCACATGGGTGTTTATCATCATTGTTGCACCTGCTTGCGGAAAGCGCGATCCTGTGCCCAATGTCAAGGTCAAATTACTTTGAATTTTTTTGTTAAAGTTTTTTCGTGTACTATATCTCTGCAACTGCTTCACCCAATACCTTGATACTTCACATGGGTGTTTATCATCATTGGCGCACCTGCTTGCGGAAAGCGCGATCCTGTGCCCAATGTCAAGGTCAAATTACTTTGATTTTCTTTGTTAAAGTTTTTTCGTGTACTATATCTCTGCAACTGCTTCACCCAATACCTTGATACTTCACATGGGTGTTTATCATCATTGTCGCACCTGCTTGCGGAAAGCGCGATCCTGTGCCCTATGTCAAGTTCAAATTACTTTGAATTTTTTTGTTAAAGTTTTTTCATGTACTATATCTCTGCAACTGCTTCACCCAATACCTTGATACTTCACATGGGTGTTTATCATCATTGTCACACCTGCTTGCGGAAAGCGCGATATCGTCGGCATTTTGGCATACGTCCGTCCGTTCGTCCGTGTGTCCGGTTAAAGTTTTTTGATTAAAGTTTTTCCATCTACTATATCTATTTTTTTAGTGTCCATGCCTCGCCCCAAGGCGCGACATGCAGGCCACGGCCATCTAGTCTACAAAAAGTGGGTAAAATTATGTTATCCAAGTGTCTGTCTATGCTTGGAAAAAACCTGGCCGTGGCTTTGCCTCGTTTCTTGTTTTTAACTTGACCCATTTTTTCCACGCAGTCGACTTAGCCATTTTCAATGTTAAGTTTTCGCGTTTTCAATGTTAAGTTTTCGTGTTTAAGTCCATTTCTTTGGTACTGTACCACCTAGGATCACCGAACTTTCACAGCTTCATAACCAAGGGGTGCCTACCACATACAACTATCCAACATGTGACCATTTTTTTACCTTCACCTATTATTTCTACGTAATTGACTTAGCCATTTTCAACGTTAACTTTTTAACGTACGTCTGGTTAAATTTTTTGGTTAAAACTTTTTTGTTATACTATATCTCTGCAACTGCTTCGCCCATTACCTTGAAACTTCACATGTGTGTTTATCATCGTCCATATTTTCATTCTAACCCCCAACCGTGCGGCCCCTGTGCGCAATGTCAAGGTCAAATTACTTTGAATTTATTTGTTAAAGTTTTTTCGTGTACTATATCTCTGCAACTGCTTCACCCATTACCTTGAAACTTCGCATGGATGTTTATCATCGTCCATATTTTCATTGTAACCCCCAACCGTGCGGCCCCTGTGCGCAATGTCAAGGTCAAATTACTTTGAATTTATTTGTTAAAGTTTTTTCGTGTACTATATCTCTGCAACTGCTTCACCCATTACCTTGATACTTCACATGGGTGTTTATCATCATTGTCGCACCCGTTTGCGGAAAACGCGATATCGTCGGCATTTTGGCATACGTCTGTCCGTCCGTCCGTACGTCCGTACGTCCGTGTGACCGGTTAAAGTTTTTTCGTTAAAGTTTTTCCATCTACTATATCTATTTTTTTAGTGTCCATGCCTCGCCCCAAGGCGCGACATGCAGGCCACGGCCATCTAGTCTACAAAAAGTGGGTATAATTATGTTATCCAAGTGTCCATAATATAGTTAATCATAATCCTATTGCTTTTAGGTGAAGGGGTCAAGTGGCTTTGGTGTGGTATGGACCTGAACGGCATTGAATTGTTCGGCCTCAAATGACGTTCCAAAATGTGAAACAAACCCGTACACCTGCCGTGAAGATGTAAATATTCCATTCTGATTTTGGGATCACCCCCCCCCCACCCCCCCCCCCCCCCCCCTAATGCATGAGGTTGCATATGGAATCGAACCCCTTGGCCCGGCCTTAAATGAACTTAGCTGTTGATAGGCCGTTAAACACCAACAACAACAACTTGGCACCCAACAACTTGGCACCCCCCCCCCCCCCCCCAATTCAGCAGGTTTAATACGGGATCGAACCCGTTAGCCCGGCCTTAGTTGGGTAATGGTATTTTTTCAAAGGGATTTGTTTTATGTCAGGTCTGAGTCTCTATGCACTAGACATCATACCCATCAGTCAAGGGAACATGTACTGTCTGTTTCACGAAAGCTGCCCAAATGTTACTGCTATATAAACAATTCAAAAACAAGATTTCTTTTGATAATATTAAATTAAAGGAAAAATTAAGAATGAACCTTCTTTTTATTTCGTGAAATTTGGTCAAATATTGATTTTATTGCGAAAAAACAATTTCCCCATGATTTTTTTTTGAATTTTAGAAATACTGGACCGATTTTTAAAATGTAACTTTTGTTTTCTTAGTTAGATCATATCCAAGCTATCTAGTCAGGTTTCGGAGTCAATTTCCAAAACTTTTCGTTTTTTGACTCACTCACTCCTTACCACTTTTTCCCCCATGTTAAATTCCCATAGACGAATCAATTTTTCGTAATAAAATCAATATTTGACCGAATTTCACGAAATAAAAAGAAGGCTCATTCTTAAATTTTCCTTTAAATTAATATTATCGAAAATAATATTGTTTTTGAATTGTCTATATAGCCGTAAAATTTGGGCAGCTTTCGTGAAACAGACTATAGTTCATACTACTGTCTGTTTCACGAAACCTGCCCAAATTTTACGGCCATATAAACAATGCAAAAACAATAGTTTTTTCGATAACATTAAATTTTATCAAAATTTAAGAATGAGCCTTCTTTTTATTTTGTGAAATTTTGTCAAATATTGATTTTATTGCGAAAAATTGATTTGTCTTTGGGAATATAGCATAGGGGAAAAGGAGGTAGAGGAGCTGTGGGCGGAGTCAAAAAATGGATTTTTTTTAAATTTGACTCCGAAACCTAGCTAGATAGCTTAGAAAACAGAAGTTAAATTTTGAAAATCGGTCCAGTATTTCTGAAATTCGAAAAAAAATCCCGATGTTAAATCCCCACAGTCTAGACATCTTCACTCTCATGTTTATGGGGATTTTAACATGGGAAACAATTTTTTTCGCAATAAAATCAATATATGACCAACTTTCACTAAATAAAAAGAAGGATCTTTCTTAATTTTTGCTTTCATTTAATATTATCAAACAAAATATTGTTTTTGCATTGTTTTTATAGCCGTAAAATTCGGGCAGGTTTCGTGTAACAGACAGTAGTGCTTAGAATGCATGTACATGTATGTTCATGTATGTGGGCATTATTAACCAGATGTGTTTATGATAAAACTTCATTTTATGTCACATTTTATTTGATCATTTATTATATTGCTTGCAGTACCCAAGTACATGTCTTTGTAATGGAACACCTTTTTGTCAGAACTTTTTGTCAACTTTCAACGTCATTTACGGAAAATATAATTTTTGTAAATATTTTTTATGAAAAATGACACATCTTATTTATAGGTACACAATCACATGGCTAGTCTCTATTATGGAAAATGCACTAAGTCCCATTTCTCAATTGTCAACCTATTTAGGCTGTGAATAATCTATGTTGCTTCTAACAAACATGTGACTGCGAATCCCCTCTAAACCGGACACCCTGGAAGGTCCCCAAGGGGGCATTATGTTTTACTCCTGTCCGTCCGTCCGAACATGTTATTTGTAAGGCAAATGCGTTTAAGTTGTTTAATCTTCGTAATATTTGGCCACAATGTCTGTCTAGGGATGGTGCTTTGTTTCACATACGACCCACGCCTGAACATCCAAGATCAAGGTCACTGGGGACTTCTGTTCACATTGTTTCCTTTCACAGCATCTGCTTCATACTTCGTACCCGCATTGCTCTAATTGTCCCCTACCGCCCTGTCCACGTTCGTCCCGCTCCATTTTGACATCGTTTTCTATCAAAGCGGTATGTGGGGGCATCTGTTCAACGTTCTGATATTTCTAGAACGTGTGATGCAATTTCATGTTTTCTCCGGCACGAGCAATAGAAAACAATGAGTGACATGTAGATATAGAATATATTTATGTATTAATTGTTTCTACAAATAAACATTGCTGTGCAGTAACATGCTTTGTTGTGTTTGATGCCCGTACTTATAAACTTTTCAAGCGTCTACTCCATTATCATGTTCGAAATCAGACAGTTTGATTGAGGCTCATCCTCAACCAATCAAATGCCTATTTTGAGCTTGGTTCCAACATGTAGTTATCTAACTTAGTGTAACCTCTGTAAACCGGACACCCTGGGAGGTCCCCAGGGTGTCTGTTTTACAAAGGTTTCACTGTAAAACAGACAGACAACTACTCCAAGACACACGCGGGTAATTTGCGATCACGAACATACATTCTCAGCTGAGATAGATGTCAATGAACCCACAAAGGGAAAGAACTGTGTTAAGCAAAATAAGGGGAAGTTAGTCATGCAGTGACGGCTGGAAAAACTGGCTATCCGGAATATGAAATCCGTAAAATAACGGCACATACTGGTCGGATTACTGTGAAATTTGTTTTATTTGATATATAAATGATGAATACATGAGCGTATCGCGAAAACAGAATCTCGTTATATCTCCTTTAAGTAGAACTAACTTTTATTTGTGTCCGGTTTAGAGGGGCTCGACTGCACTTCTATGCAGTGGGTAATTGGTGCAGACTGTAAATGTGCATGACATGATGTTCACTATGTGTGTCTATGGTTGGAGAAATGTGGCGTATGGTATTTCTGTCCAGTGTAACTTCTAATTCTAATTTCACCAACATTTCTAAGCATACTTGTCTAGTTCAGTAAACTTTGAGGGATTAATCATTTGTTTTTCCCGAAATGCATTATTATTATTAGAACTAATGACTGCTTATATTTGATGATTAAAAGTATGCAGCATTATTATAATGAAGGTATTACATTATCACAGCCAAAATGGCTGTGATAATGTAATACATTCAGTATAATAATTTGGTCAGAAAATATTTTATTTTATTAAATAAAAAATAATTATTTAATCATTGAATTGAAAATTACTTCCTCAAAGTGTACTTAGCAAGGTGAATATACTTTGCAATTTTGGTGGAATCGGCTACTGGTGTGGAACCATACCGTTTGTTAGAAGCAAAACGGGCGTTCCATTGACATGATTGGCGAACAGTGCAAACCCTGATCAGACTGTGCAGATGGGTCGTAAATCAACTAGTCAACCCTGTTTTCTCGGATAATTACCACCTATTGACACTTATTAATACGTGTTATCGTTTTATATAGTCATTGGTATATCTACGACCACTTATAGTTCGACCTACTTCTAAGCCGATCGCTAAGTAGGTTATTGTTCACATATTGGATTTTTAACGAACTAGATGCTGCGGTCGGTAACGTTCCCTCGCATTTAATTCCTTAAAATTCCAATATGTGAACAATAACTTATAACATGTGAACGTCTTGGACGTGTGACATAATACCCATTAAAACGTGAGTTCAAAACCTGCCCTTTGGACATGAAGCATACTTTCATAGTATTTCCACCCCACTGGTCTGTAGTCCGGTGGTTGGTCGGTTGATCCTACTGCTTTTCGGAGGGGGCCAAGTAATTCTGGTGTGGCGAGAACCTGGCATCAGATCAGGGTTATTCTGATTTCAGGGCTGAATATATAGTTTCATTTTCTCAATGGGCATTTTTACGTCACAGATCGGACGTACATGTAGTGTACAACAACGGGTGGTTGGGATAATGGGATTTTTAGTGGGGCAAGTGATTTTGATGTATTTGTGCTTAGCGACATGTCGACAGGTATAACAAGCTAAGGGATAACTAGATTCAACTCTCACATACAATAATGGCAAAGACGTACCCGAGGTTCAAACCAGGGGCCTATTACATCAACATTGCAAAGTATACTTTACTAGCTAAGTATACTTTGAGGGAGTAATCATTTATTTTTCCTGAAATGCATTATTTCATATAGAACTAACAAATGCATATATTTCATGATTAAAAGTATGCAGAATTATTATGCTGAATTTATTACATTATCACAGCCATTAAATGGCTGTGATAATGTAATAAATTCAGTATAATAAAAATTAATAAATTTAAAAAAGAAAAGAAAATTTCTCCCTCAAGTATAAAGTATACTTTGCAATGTTGATGAAATAGGCTACAGGTCTCCGGTCGGGATTCCGGTAAGGATGAATCCCTATCATTACATTACCCATCGCATTCTCCCAAACAACCACTAGGTGTTAAGTGATTCTGGTGTACTGTTGTATTGAGGACCTGTCATCCCGTGGGAACGAATTGTTATATCGTGGGAACGAATTGTTAATTCGAGGGAACACAATTCGTTCCCACGAATTAACAATTCGTTCCCTCAATTTAACAATTCGTTCCCACGGGAACGAATTGTTATATCGTGGGAACGAATTGTTAATTCGAGGGAACGAATTGTTATTTCATGGAAACGAATTAATAAAACAAAATCCATGTCCCCTGCGGGGCTCTGTATAATAACTGTGTTGGCAGAATAAACTCGCCACATTCATATTACGTATATTACCATATTAATTGATCAAGCTGTATTTTGCCACAAGGCCACGAATAGAGGGCGAACGAGTTCCGTGGAGAGAATTTAACAGTGAAACATCTCTAAACCATACACCCAGAACAAGTTGTATTCCTAATTATGGTGGATTTAATTTAGATTTATCTGTTATGTTAATGTGTGTTCCTGGGGCCCGTTTCAGTAAACTTCGTACGACTAACATTTTCGTAAGTGCAAATTTAGGATCGTCTAGAAATTTCAATTGATGAATTTACATGTATTGAGCATATGCTGCATATGCAGCCTATGCTCAATAGATGTAAATCCAACAATTGTTCACACAAACAAATTGTTGCTGTGAAATTTCCAGACGATCCTAATTTTGCACTTACGAACATTTTAGTCGTACGACGTTTAGTGAAACGGGCCCCAGGTCTCAAAGCATACACTCATTTCCTGCAGTGCTTATTTTCCTGTTCTACAGTGGAACATCTCTAAAGCGGACACCCTGGTATCCGGTTTAGAGAGGGTCCACTGTAGCACATCGCACTGTACAGGTAGTGCGAAACAACTATTTATTAGGGCCGTTTGTGGGGCTCAGCTCTCCTTCCAATGACCCCTTCAATTGCCCGGCATCATTATGGTAATTTGATCATATTGACAGTTTGACAAACTATTTTGTTTTTAAATATTTAGACTGTGTATACCATGTTCGGTTGCACACATATGTAGTTTCATCATAATCAATTGGCGGGTGGAACAGTATGTGTATCTGAACGTTGAATCCATTTTAACGGTGAATTTGACTAGGAATCACACCTAGTGTCGTGAGGTCCGGTGTCATAAGGGTGCCTGATACCGAATCAGGATACTATATTTCAATGCGAACACTTTTTCATGTAATTTTACTACTGAATATACTGTTTTATCCATATACAAGTACAGCGGAATCTCTCTTAACTGGCACACATGTGGGTGTGACTGGATAAATGAGGCTTATGTGACCAGTGTAGATCTATATCAGATAGCACACTCCTGTCAACGATCTATCTATATCGCCTGTTAGAAGCATGCCATGTGTTTCATTGATTGAATTGCGAACAGTGCAGATCCTGATCAGACTGTGCGGATGCACAGGCTGATCTGGATCTACACTGGTCGCGAAACGCATAAGCCCCATTTCTCCAGTCACAGCCACATATAAACCCCATTGTTGCATAATTCTGATGGGTTTCACTGTCATTTTTCTCTGATGGTGATATCTGTTCATGATAGCAATACATATCCCTAGAACTCATATGCCTGCTTTCCGGTGGAACGTCTCTAAACCGGACACGCTCGGGACCAGGGTGTCCAGTTTGGAGAGGTTCCACTGTACATTGGCCCGGGTTTGAATGACCTTAGCTGTTGATAGGCCGTTACACACAAATAAATCAATCAATCAACCAATCCACTGTGTATTGTGCAATCCCGTCGGCGTATGACCTTGCTGTTGAAAGGACGTACATTTCCAATCAATCAGTCTCGTACAATCGATCCTCGTGCTCAAAGTTATACTCTAAAGGCATTAGCCATACGTATATTCCAGTGAATGATGTGCTTGGCGGAAATGTACACCCGGATCATTTGGCAAACACGTCATGCGTCGTGCGATGTAGGCAACTTTCGGACCTCTTGTTCATCGTTGATCTGCTAATCCCAGCCGTGCAATAAAATACTTATTAATAAATGTGGTAATAGAGGGAATATGACAGAATTGACATAAAACCCGGTTTCAATTACGTAAATGCACCGCCGGTGTAACCTCATCCATTCACCCCTGTGTCTGGCGAACCACTCTAGGTGAAATATCGAAACTCGCCGTGTCAAATGATGGTTTATTGAGATTGTAAATAGTGGAGCCCCCGAATAAATCTGCAGTCTGTAGCCGATTTCATCAAAATTGCAAATTATACTTTTCTAGAGAGACATTTTCAATTTAAGGATAAATTTATTATTTTTTATTATACTGAATTTATAGAGAATAGTAGGTTAGTGTGAATGGGGAAAAATATCTGGCAAGGCTTAGGAAACGGGATGGGCGAGGCTCTGCCGAGCACATCCTGTTTCCGAGCCGCGCCAGATATTTTTTCCATTCACGGTACTAACCTACTATTCTATTTATCCCGTTAACACCTACACATGGCTTTAAAATGCAAAAAGGTAACCCCAGTCACCGCATATATTCATACGCGGTGATTAGGTCGTATTGACAGGATATCAAAAATGTTTCACGGCACCGAGTTTCACGGCACATACGCACTGTGTTGACAGGATAAATTACATTATCACAACCATTTTGGCTGTGATAATGTAATACATTCAGTATAATAATTCTGCATACTTGTAATCATCAAATATGTGCAGTGATTAGTTCTATATGAAATAATGCATTTTGGGAAAAATAAATGATTACTCCCTCAAAGTATACTTTGCTAGAAAAGTATACTTTGCAATTTTGATGAAATCGGCTACTGATCAGGGACTACATCCGTTACGTTGTGTGAAGGTATTCCAGATTCGTCTACGTATCGAGTTACATGGACGTTGAGTGAAAAATAATGGTAATACAGTGACACATCTCTAAACCGGACACCCAGTAAGGTCCCCAGGGTGTCCGGCTTAGAGAGGTTTCACTGTAAATCAGACATCTTATCATTCTGAGCAACAGCTGTGTGCTATGCCATCACGAACAGACAGTATCACATGAGATAAACCGGACACCAAGAAAACACATGTGATCTTATTTTCGATGGGTTTCTTGGTCATTTATCTCAGGTGATTATGTCTGTTCGTGATCACGTAGCACACAACTATGGCTCAGAATGATCAAATGCCTGATTTACAGTGGAACCTCTCCAAGCCGGACACCCTGGGGACCTCCCAGGGTGTCCGGTTTAGAGAGGTTTCACTGTATATGTAATGTTGATCGGCAACACATTCAGTGCAGAACGTTTTTATGTACCCCGAATCTTCTTCAGAGGTAAATACCACCCTGTCCGTCTATTTATCTGGATTGCATTGCAACTTCATATGCGTCTGTATCTTCATCCATATTTTCATTATATAGCCACACATGCGGCCCCTATGCTCAAGGTCAAATGCCTTAAACATTTGCGTAAACTTCTAAGAAAAGTTCAATACACGAGCTATTCTAAGTTCAATAACCTACATGTATTTATGAGACAGGGGGCCGTTTCACTAAACTTCTTAAGACTAAAATTTTCGTAAGCGCAAATTTAGAATCGTCTGCAAATTTGAATTGATGGATTTACATTTATTGAGCATAGGCTGCATACGCAGCCTATGCTCAATAAATGTAAATCCAACAATTATTTACAAGAAAACAGTGCTAATGTGAAATTTACAGACTATCATAATTTTGCACTTACGAACATTTTAGTCGTAGGAAGTTTATTGAAACGGGCCCCTGGTTACTAACCTAACATGCATACCGCCTACTCGATAGTGGAAGCATGGTTCTTTCCTCTTGAAGTTGCGTACGTTCGTACATGTACGCCAACAACACATGTGTGATTAACGTCTTGCCCAGTTACACCATTCATAGTTACGTGTTTAACTGTATTAGCCTACATCCTTTGGTATATCCTTCTTGAGTCGTCCATGGATTTACTTCATAATTGGTTTCTAAATTCAACATCGGCGCCCTGTGATAGCAAGACCAACACTTTCCATGGGGCTTCTTCATGAAGCTTATAGTCTGTTTCACGAAAGCTGCCCAAATTTTACGGCCATATAAACAATTCAAAAACAATATTTGTTTCGATAATATTAAATTAAAGGAAAATTTAAGAATGAGCCTTCTTTTTATTTCGTCAAATTTTATCAAATATTGATTTTATTGCGAAAACAAAATTTCCCCATGTTAAATCCCCATAGACATCTTCACGGAGTGAAGATGTCTATGGGGATTTAACATGGGGAATTTTTTTGGAATTTCAGAAATACTGGACCGATTTTCAAAATTTAACTTTTGTTTTCTTAGTTAGATCATTTCGGAGTCAATTTCCAAAAATTATCGCTTTTTGACTCCTTCCACAACTCCTCTACCTTTTTCCCCCATGTTAAATTCCCATAGACAAATCAATTTTTCGTAATAAAATCAATATTTGACCGAATTTCACGAAATAAAAAGAAGGCTCATTCTTAAATTTTCCTTTAATTTAATATTATCGAAAATAATATTGTTTTTGAATTGTCTGTATAGCCGTAAAATTTGGTCAGCTTTCGTGAAACAGACTATAGACTTGTAGAACTACTGTTACATTCCAGTGGAGAGCTGGGGGACCTGGCATAACCGGGTACATGCCATACAATACACACATTTTAGGTACTTGAATGTTCAAATGCAACTCAAAAATTCTCAAAATTTCTTAAAATATAATTTCAGTTCATGTTTCTACAGTGGGGTCAGCGTGTACGTTCACTTACACGCTGACCCCATTGTACTGTTTTATCACCATGTATATTGCTTTCATGCCCCTAGTAGTATGTTATTCCACTTCACTAAGCCATATTAACTGATAACATCAATGCGCGATGCGAAATAACCCCAAATAAGTAATTGGAATCACTTTCAGGCGCCAATAATACGTTAGGGAGTCCGAGATTAAATGTCGCCTGAATAATAACGCCAAATCGAGTTTGAACCCGTAAATTGGATTAATTAGTCGGAGAGACGAACCGCCAAACCTTACTTATTAAATATGGACATCAGGTATTAATGAACGTCCATGTAATGGCGGTAGGTGGTTGCCTTAGCGACATGTGAAACCAGACGCGCATGTATATATGTATATATATGTATGGATGTGACTGGATAAATTTGGCTTATGGGTTTTGCGGCCAGTGTAGATCCAGATCAGCCTGTGCATCCGCACAGTCTGATCAAGATCTGCACGTTTCGACATTCCCTCAATGAAACACCCGCTATGCTTCTAAATTAACTAGCAATATAATTCATATCAGGTTACACGAGTCTGCTATTTATTAGGAAATAATTCCAGCACAAAAATATTTACACAATTCCCTAACATTTGATTGGTCCGTAGCAAGTCTCTGTCTAAAATTTATATCCCAGTAAACTCCCATGCCGAACTACTTTCCGTAACTGTCGGACGCAGTTAAAATAATTCTTAAGAAAACGGAAAATAAACACATTTTCTTGATGAATTTATTTCAAATGCTGGAATTATAAGGACTGAATGGCCGTTTTGTGGAATTTATCGGGGATATAAACTTGGAAAAGTTGCGGGAATACTGGACGAGGCCTTCCGGCCTTCGTCCAGTATTCCCGCGACATTTCCGAGTTTATACCCCGATAAATTCCACAAAACGGCCATTCATTCCTATATTGAATGTGTTTGTTTGTTTAATGGTACACAAGTCACAAGTCCCACCAGCCCAATTTCTCCAGTCACAGCCACATATGCATGGGCATTAATTCGAGAAAATCAGGGTCGTGTGTGAGTCGGGGAGTGCGGGTTAACGCTGCTAATCTGCTATTGGCGTTTTACGTACCACGATCGTGGTTCATCCTTACCGGAATGCCGACTTACATGGTTTGGCCCTCATGTACATTTTTGGCCTATCGACACTTGAGAGCTAAATCCTGTTATGCCACATTAAAAAGTCATAAGATTAGTGTTGATCATATTACTTTGGAGGTTGGAGCTAAGTGACTCTGGTGTGGAATGGACCTGGCACCAGGTCAGGATATTCTAATTTTAGGGCCGAATATATAAATAATATTTTGTAAATATTTAGTTCCGATTGATTTTGGTAATTTCCCTCATTATGGACAGGTTAATCCAACCCATTGGCCCGGCCTTAAATGACTTACCTGTTGATAGGCCGTTAAACACCAATAATCAATCAATTTATGTACCCCGAACAAAACATATCGGAGACATGTACGTGTACATATAGTCGCTACCCTGTTCGTCTATCCGAGATCTGCGCTATATTTTCCGATATATATTTCTGTAGGCTACTATCTCTCTTGACGCAAGTCCGAATGGCTTGAAACTTCAAACACTTATTTGTCATCCTCCATATTTTCATTATATAGCACACCCATGTTGCCCCTGTGCTCAAGGTCAATGTCAAAGGTAACTGTGGCAAGCAAATACTCTTTGATAACGATATGGCATTTCCCTTTGACGAATTAGCAATGTACTCCTTGATCAGTTTGTGCCGATGCACATGATGTTTGTTGTTCTGGGGCTATACTTGTCGCAAGATCATACCCCCACCCTATCACAACAGGTAAAATATGGGATTCAACCCGTTAACCCGACCTAAAATGACCTTAGCTGTTGACAGGCCGTTAACCACCGTGAAATCAAAACAAATCACTAGACTATAGGAATGCGATTGCAAATTAGGAGCTAGACTGGCCTTATGACCACACATGCCATAAGCCCCATTTCTCCAATGGCAGCAACATATTACTGCAGCCCAGCGTTTAAAGGTAATGGGTCTCAGGTATGGGTATGCATAGAACGTGATGAAAGAATAGTTTAATTTTAGATTTGTATAGTAGTTCTGAACCCAACTGTACATATAACAAGGTGTATGATCACGTGGTTACAATAACAACAACAACAACAAGTACTGAAACTTTCAGAAGCCCTCCTATTCAAAGTATTCTTTTATTTTGTCCTTATTATTCAACGGATTTTGATGAACTACATGTATGTCGTATCAAACGCGTCTTGTTAAGCTGCATTTGGTGGTCTCGGTACTTTGGCCCACATTTCTGTCGTTTTCGCGAATAATCGATTTCCGTGTATAGACACTGAAATCAATTCTTCGCAAAAACGACATAAGTATGTGCCGTTTAAAGGCTCTCAGATATGCATGGAACGTGATGAAACAGAATAGAAAAACAATAGTTTAATTGTAGCTTTGTATAGTAGTTCTAAACCCAACTACATTTGTATACCTATAACAAAGTGTATGATCACGTGGTTACAACAAGAACAACAAGTACTGAAACTTCCAGAAGCCCTCCGATTCAAAGTACGTATTCGTTTATTTTGTCCTTATTATGTAACGGATTTTGATGAACTATGAGCTGTATTTGGTGGTCTCGGTACTTTGGCCCAAACTTCTGTCGTTTTTGCGAAGAATCGAGTATAGTATACTAATTTCACACACACACAAAAACACATTCTTTGTTAAAGCGATGGTGCGGTTATCCAAATGTCCCGGGTTCGAGCCCCGTGGTCGGATATGCAGCTTTCTCACCTCACCCTGTGACATATATGCGAAGCCAAATGATCTCCCGTGCTTATTACAGTTTCTGATAGCATGTGTGATTCTTGAATATAGCTGATATTTTGGGAAATATGATCAAATAAAATTGTGCGATTGATTTATATTTTATTATTTACTTTGCATGAGTCGAAAACCCACATTTGGATATCTGAGAGATTATGTGAGACACGGTCACTTTAATGGTGTAACAGTGTAAATCAAGACATTCAGTTTAAATTGACTTTAATGAGGATACATTTTCAATTTACGCGTACTTGCAGTGATAATATGTGACTGTGGCTGGAGAAATGGCGGCGTATGGCTTTTTGTAGTGAAATAATGGGTTCTAAATGTCTACCCTACTACTATTTGCGACCAACGAAGATCCAGATCAGCCTGCGCATCCGCGCAGTCTGATCAGGATCTGCGTTGATCGCCATTCAGTCAGTCAAACCCATGTCATGCTTCTAACAAGCAGTATACGTCCTTATCCTTCTGCAGGAATGTATTTGAATATCAGGAGCTACACTGTTCATAAAACCCATAAGCCCCACTTCTCCAGTCACAGACACATATACATCATGGGCTATATGAAATTGGTTTCATTAATATTTCAAAGGTTAGAAACCATTGTCCGTGCTCAACTCATAATTTTACTGAACTTGGACTAACCTGTATGTATTAACGCATCACAATGAGGCCGTAAGGTGGCCAGGCGGGGTGCAGAGAAAGTAGTCCCGTAGCATAACTCCGATGATTTTCGGCCACATGAACAGTTTGATTGCAAAACCTGGTCAACTGGGGGCCGTTTCACTAAACTTCGTACGACTAAAATGTTCGTAAGTGCATAATTATGATGGTCTGTAAATTTCACATTAACACTGTTTTCTTGTAAATAATTACTGGATTTACATTTATGGAGCATAGGCTGCAGCAGCATATGTTCAATAAATGTAAATCCATAAATTAAAATTTACAGACGATCCTAATTTTGCACTTACGAACATTTTAGTCGTACACATTTTAGTGAAACGGCCCTCAGTTGTACACATATGCTTGAGAAACATGTTAAGGCATTCTTGGCTCCATTTTCATGCACGCTTCCAGCTAGTTGCACTTTTTTCGCTTTATAGGCAACATGTTGCACTATATCGCTACACCACTGTCAAATGTAAACATTTGAGTAACAGCATTTACATTTCGCACACTAAAATATAGACACAAACCTGCAGGGCGTTGACGTTCATATTTCGCTATTATATTATTATTGAGAGACAATTCTACAATATGACACAAATCTATTACCATAAACTTACATACTAAAGTGTGTATTAGCAAAATTCTTAGGTCGCTCTCCACGAAGTAGAAAGTAAACAAAGTAGAAGTAGAAAGCGAAGTACTACGCTTCAAACACAACTTTGGAAATACTATTTTTTTCTTCGAAGTAAAGCGGCCCTCACATATCGGTCGCGGCGCCCGCGCGACTCCTAAAACGGGACAAAAATGGCATTTTAGCGAGACTTCCGGCCGGACGCTGCCCGATTTCTACGGGCTCCGCTGCGATTTTTAGAGGTCGCACGAACGCCACGGGCGTGAAAACCTGACTCCCAAATCTGCGAGTTTCCAAGCGCGATTTTAGGTCGTGGCAATCCCGTAGGAACGTCGCTAGATTTTGACGTAAATTATTGGAAAAAAATCCACCGGGCGCCGTGGGATTTTCACGGGCCCCTCACAGCCACCCTACGATAGCCTCACGGCACCCTCACGAATCCCGCCAGGACGCCTACCGATCTGTTCTTTGATCAGCCGGCGCCCGCCAGATTATCTAGCGGCATCCGAGCGACGCCCTAGCGGGCGCACTGTCTCCGCTGCGATACAATGCTCAAAGGGCACCGCACAGAGCCCCGTCTAATATGTGAGGGTACACGTCGCAGACATGAAATTCGCCTGATTCATCCACGGGCTCTAAATCTCCCGGCGACTCCTGCGATTAGAAAAATCGCGTGGACGACGGCTGATATGCGAGGGCCGCTTAAGTGAGCCTATGTTCTAGTTAGCTTAGATCAAGCATACTCAAGGTGTATGGTCACGTGGTACTAACAACACCATCAAGTACCGATTCAAAGTACGTATTCTTTTATAGTGTCCTTATTACGTGACGGATTTTGATGAAATATGGCGCATCAAACACATCTTGTTAAGCTGCATTTGGTGGTCTCTGTAGTTTCGCCCAAACTTCTGTCGTTTTTGCGAAGAATCTATTTCCGTGTCGGAGACACGGGGACACGGAAATCGATTCTTCGCAAAAACGGCATAAGTCTGTGACAAACTCCATAGACCACCAAAATGCAGCTCATGAAGACGCGTTTGCTGCGCCATATTTCATCAAAATCCGTTGCATATTAAGGAAAATATCAAATAATACTTACTTTGGAGTGGGCGACGTTGTTCTTGTTGTAACCACGTGATCATGCACCTTGATACTATCTGCAGCTCCTGCAACAGTAGGTTTTGTGGCATCCATATGGAATTGTAAGTAGTAGAGAATGTGGTATTGATCGGGCTTTCTGTTAAATTACATGTAACGTTATATTGCAAAACTGTTTAGTGTTTCTTAGCCTGTAATATATAGTATTGTTTGCCCTTGTTTCTCGACAATGAAAGCATAGCATTTCATCTCAATTATTCACATATTTCGACTATTTTTCCAATATCTGCTAAATTTATTCATTAAATGTTCCAATACGTAGAAAGTTATATTTATCTTCAGCTTGTTGTGAGAAATTCACGAGGCAGGCATCCGGTTGTGACGTGTACATGTGCGCTGCGGTGACAGACGGACAATAACGAGATAGTATCGCAAGTCGAAAGCGGGTATGGGCGGGAATCGCATTGAAACAAACATTTGTAAGCGAAGAGGGCGGGGCAACCAATAAGTAAGTTATAGTTGACATATTGAATTTTTAATAAACTGATTTATTAAAAATTCAATATGTGAACTATAACTATTACTTATTATCTGTTGCAAATATTGTTTTATGCGTTTATGTACCGTAACGTATTTATCAACGGCTGAGACGCCGGTATACAAATTGACATTGTCAAATGTAATTAAACTGTGCTTCTAATTTACATTTTGTCTGGCAGCGGTGTTTGGAAATTATCATAGATAGCTTGACTATTTATTTGTCTTGTAATTTTATATCACATCAGCGTGGTTCAATACAGCGTGTCGGTTGTACACAGTCGGTGGTTGCGTTATTATAGTGTAACGATGATTTTCAATCAAGTATTACCGAGTGCATATTCATATTTAGGCAAGCCACATCAACGGAGACCAGTTCAATCTGGTAATTACCGGGTGTATATTCATATTTAGACAAGCCACATCAACGGAGACCAGTTCAATCTGGTAATTACCGGGTGTATATTCATATTTAGACAAGCCACATCAACGGAGACCAGTTCAATCTGGTAATTAACGGGTGTATATTCATATTTAGACAAGCCACATCAACGGAGACCAGTTCAATCTGGTAATTACCGGGTGTATATTCATATTTAGACAAGCCACATCAACGGAGACCAGTTCAATCTGGTAATTCTGATGCAATAAACAATAATTCCAGCACACTAATTCCAGTTAAAATAATTCTTAAGAAAACGGAAAATAAACACATTTTCTTGATGAATTTATTTCAAATGCTGGAATTATAAGGAATGAATGGCATTTTTGTTGAATTTATCGGGGATATAAACTTGGAAAAGTCGCGGGAATACTGGACGAGGCCTTCCGGCCTTCGTCCAGTATTCCCGCGATTTTCCAAGTTTATACCCCGATAAATTCCACAAAAAGGCCATTCATTCCTATAGTAAATGTCATCCGTAGAATATATAAGGCCGTCCGTTTGGACTGTCTAACCAGTTTTCAAATTACTCGCTTAGCGGTATACACTCAGATTGGGTTGGTTGTTACATGTAGGTTGGACCCACGCCGGGTCGCCTTGGGGCGCCGTTTGGTAGTCTGGGCACGGGCGCTGACACGGGACTCTGAGCATTAGGTTAATTTCGAATAATTCCAGCACAAAACTATTTACACAATTCCCTAACATTTGATTGGCCCGTAGCAAGTCTCTGTCCAAAATTTATATCCCAGTAAACTCCCACGCCGAACTATTTTCCGTAACCGTGAGGCGCAGTTAAAATAATTCTTAAGAAAACGGAAAATAAACACATTTTCTTGATGAATTTATTTCAAATGCTGGAATTATAAGGAATGAATGGCCTTTTTGTTGAATTTATAAACTTGGAAAAGTCGCGGGAATACTGGACGAGGCCTTAACAAAATTACAATTTTCGAAAAAAAATCAAAAAAAAAAAAAAATCTTTTTTTTTTCTTTTTTTTCCCCTTATAATTCCAGATTCCCGCGACTTTTCCAAGTTTATACCCCGATAAATTCCACAAAAAGGCCATTCATTCCTATAATTAATCCAGTATACGAGTGTTAATACAAGTATGATTGCAGGACTACTACGTTGTTCGTCTTTGAGAAGTTCCACAGAAGGTGCAATTCTGGGGGGCCGTTTCACTAAACTTCGTACGACTAAAATCTTCGTAGGTGCAACTTTAGGATCGTCCGGAAATTTCAATAAATGTAAAGCCAATACTTGTTTACAAGAAAACATTGCTAATGTGAAATTTACAGACTATCATGATTTTGCACTTACGAACATCTTAGTCGTAGGAAATTTAGTGAAACGGCCCCCAGATGGTGATCACAAAGTTACACTTGCAATATAAATGTGCTGGCAGTCGTGTTCGATGAGTATCATGGAACTTTTGTCTTGTAATTTATTTGCAATAATTTTAGATCTTATACACAGGTGTGACTAGAGAAATGAGGCTTATGGTATTTGTGACCAGTGTGGCTCCCGACCAAATAGCACACTCCTGTTGCCTGATATCTATATTCCTTGTCAGAAGCATGCAGTGCGTTTCATTGATGAAATGGCAAACAGTGCAGATCACGACCAGACTGTGCGAAACTCAGAAGCCCCATTTATCCTGTCACAGCTACATTCAATGAACAGCGTAGACACTGAGCAGAATGCGTGGACGTCGTAATGTGCATTTTCTAAGGATACGGTACATTTTATGTTTTTGTAATTCTGATCTGTAACAATTTCCCCTGAATGGCGTATATCGAATATTTGCTGAAATCATTTCAAAATATACCACCAGATTTGTGTCAACGTGTATCGCTACGTCCGCCTGTGAATCGCTATGGTAAAACGTGGCTTGTTGCGTTTGCTACCTGCAGTCACAGATAGGTCTGTGCATCCGTCTGATCAGGGTATACGCGGGTTAAAATATCGTATACTGTTAACCATGCAGTCGCCGTAGCATCTCATCTTAACCCTTTCAACCCTAAGGAACTGGAATGGACTGTAATATGCTAATGTTCCGACCAATCCCATGGTCACAAAATGATTTTCAGATTCGTCCATTTATGAAAAGGGGGTGTTTTTGTTCTCAAAAGTATTAAAATTACTTTCAAAAAGTGCAGATCCTGATGAGACGGCTCGTTACGAGCCGGCTCATCTGGATCTGCACTTTTTGCATAAACCGATATAGCGGGATTTCGGCCGGTTCAAAGGGTTAATTTTTTTGTTTTGTTTTTGAATTAGCACTAGAGATGTGACATTTGCATATACTGGTCATGTGACCATGATGCAATAGTAACGTCTAGTTAAGTGTATTGGAACTATATGTAACGCCGAATCTACATAAACTCAAATAATTAATGCTAGCTCTACTAATTAGAGCTAGTATTAAATATTTAGAGCTAGTTCCAAATCATTTGAAGAGCTCACTAAATCATTTGGAGCTAGCTATAACTATTTAATGCTGACTCTAATTATTTAATATAATTATTTAGAACTAGCAATAATTATCTGAGTTCATGTAGATTCGGCGTTCCAGGAACGCCGAATCTACATAAACTCAAATAATTAATACATCCAATGTCGCTCATCTGTCCGATCGGTTGTTCCCTGTATGAGGGTGCGTGTATTCTTATATACGATATTACCTTAGACACAATAAACATCAGGGTGCCGTTTCACTAATCTTCTTATGACTAAAATGTTCGTAAGTGCAAAATTATGATAGTCTGTAAATTTCACATTAACAATGTTTTCTTTTAAATAATTAATGGATTTACATTTATTGAGCAAAGGCTGCATATGCAGCCTATGCTCAATAAATGTAAATACATCAATTGAAATTTGAACTTACGAACATTTTAGTCGTAAGAAGTTTGGTGAAATAGGCCCCAGATGTCTTTGGAAATTCTATTTATGACACTCGGTTGTTCCCTGTATGAGCATGATGAGGATGCGTGTATTCTTGTATACGGTATTACCTTAGACACAACACATATCAGATGTCTTTGGAAATTCTATTTATTGCACGGAATCCGATACACGTATAGCAGACAAAGGGAACACGAGTTCTCTCTAAGTTTAAATAACCATCATTATTCTTGTAAATGTAAAATGTTGCTCTGTAAATGTAATTTGGTACGGCGGCTGCGTACCATTATCGTATATCTCATTTCCTTTTATCTATTTTAAACTATAGATACAGGGGCCGCCAGCAAATGGTACCCTTTGACGGTTGTGGCCAGTATAGATCCTGGGGCCCGTTTCACTGAGCTTCGTAAGGGCAAATTTAGGATCGTCTGGAAATTAAAAAAAATATGGATTTACATGTATTGAGCATAGGCTACCTATGCTCAATAAATGTAAATCCAATACATGTAATTGTTTACAAGAAAACATTGTTAATGTGAAATTTACAGACTCTCATATTTTTACACTTACTACCCTTTTAGTCGTATGAGGTTTAATGAAACGACCCCCACAGATCTTCATATTATACGTATACGCAATACTGATCTACCCTACTACGTTCAGTGACTTTATGGCGAACAGCGTAGACGCTGATCAGACTGTGCGGATGCACAGGCTGATCTTCGACTACGCTGGTCACGAACACCATACGGCCCCTAATCTCAACCAGGGGTCCAATGACATGTACATATATGGTATAAACATATTTGATTACATTACATCTGTTTTGGGTATACAAGCGTACGGAGCCCCGCAGGGGACGTATAATTCTTTTTTGTATTACTGAATTCGTTCCCACGAAATAACAGTTCGTTTCCACGAAATAACAATTCGAGGGAACGAATTGTTAAATTGAGGGAACGAATTGTTATTTCGTGGAAACGAATCAATAAAAAAAATCCATGTCCCTGCGGGGCTCCGTTGTTTTGGGTATACAAGCGGGATTGGAACGAACTATTGCTACCTTATGCGTTGCTCTCATTGAACAGTTTAATTATGGACCCAGTACGACATAACCCATATTTTATATTTGATTTCAGCTTCACATTGTCAGTATATACATGTATTAGAAATGCATATCCAGACTCTTCTATACATTCTGACACGTACAATGATCAGTTCAGTTACTGTTCTGAAAGCAGGTATAAACCACGGTCGGAATTAGGATACAGTATACATGTATGATATCTGCCGGATCGCACTGCGCATGTCTGAAGCATCCGGAGAAATCAACATTTACAATTGAACTTCTGTAAACTAGACACCTTGCAAAATGATCAGCATGTCTCATTAAATGATGTGCCACTGTTGGTGCTTAGATTAAATATATAGAGGATATTCATATTTTTGCAACGAATATGACATATATGTTCATCGAGTGGTGTGGAATGTCCATATGTCACTGGTGCCTAACGGCACGAGTGAAATATGGACATTTCACCCCACTCGATGAATATTCGTTGCAAAAATATGAATATTCTATTTATTATATACCGCTCCATGGAAATTAGAAGTTTTTTTAGACTGTATACGGTAATGAATGTGTATTTGCACCCTATTTGCGCTGTTTTCTTTCTAAATACAGAATCTGAATATAGATAGCAGAAGTAGTCGTATTTTCACTGGAAGTTGTTTATTTCATCGATGAGAACATATGACTTTTATTTACATCGTAATACTATATAATAAAACATGATTTGTGTACATATGTTTATAAATACAATAAGCATGGCCTGCAAGTTTTGACAACATTAATTAATTTGTGCAGCGATTACCTTATTCGTTGATGCATGCGATCGGTGTTAAACGATTACATTGTGGACATATACATTAGCGTACTTGTGCATGTTATCAGAAATAAATGGCATAACCCTGTTCCGTTCAAGAGTGCGTTGTCGTATTCCCAGAATGTATTACGTTGATCTAGGTCGAACCAGATAGTCTCACACATGTACTATAGCGTTGGACATACCGTTATATTTTGTCCATATGCTGACTATTGCAACAATGTCGGCGAGAGACCTTGCGCCTTTTGCTTCAGCGTAGTTCGATAATTTGTTATATGTGTTCACAATCTCAACTGGTCATACACCAATCAAGACAAAATATATGTGCACATCCATTTTAGTATGCCGTAACCAATTACGAGCTGATATAACAGAATATTTCACATGAAAAATAAAAATAATTGTCTGAAGTATGCACGGAAGTATATGTTGTTACCACTCATTGGAACCGTCTCGACGGTTCCAATGAGTTGTCAAAACATATACAATTGAATAGAAATAAACAAAATACAAACACAATTATTTCAATTTGTTCATACCCCCATAGGAGCAATCAAGATGAAATGGATTAATTATGATAGCACATGAATCGGTAACTTTCCAAATAATAAACCGTTGCTGGTTATATGATCATTGCTACGCCATCGAATTTAATTTGCAACTAAAACGGCAAGGCATTATTGTAACAGTGTTTAAGTAACGAAAATCGGCAAATAGTTTAAACAATTCAGCATTTGGTATTTAATTAAAACTTCGCCTACGATTGCCGTAGCTTTCTGGAAATATTGCGCTTGCGTCATGTCGTGGATGCGCTCATATACAAAGAACACAGATTCATTTCCTGATAGTGTCATTTTCTATTGAAATACTGTCGCACGTGTTGCTTTGTCAATCATGGGCATAATTAACGATTAACATGTTCCAAGAGACAATACGTCTATTTATTGAATGCTCAATAAAACTGCCAAATATAGACGGAGGCTGGGCGGGTTTTCGATTGAAGATCCATATGTGATGTGTCACGAGGAAATGTAGATGCACGTTTTCTGCTTTATGAGACGGAGGTTGCCCTATACCGATATACCACAGTCAACGGTATAAATTTGCGGAATGAAATTTCCTTTCACGCACTAAATTATAGCAATAACCTTCAGGGCGTTGCCGTCCATACTTCGCGATGTTGTTACTGAGAGACAATTATACAATATGAGACAACATGTTATCATAAACTCACCTGATACAGTGTGTATTGGCACACTTATTACAGTGGGGTCAGCGTGTAAGTGCACACACGAACGAACACGACAGGTTGGTTCCAACCTGTCGTGTTCGTTCGTGTGTGCACTTACACGCTGACCCCACTGTAGGTCACTTGCACGAAGTAGAAAGTAAACAAAAGAACGCTTCAAACGCAAATTTGGAAACACTACTCTTGTCATAACGCTTATGTAAAGCAATGTAATGTAATGCAATTAGAGTTATGTGCTCAGACCTAGAGCAAATGGAGCACATATGCCACAAAATAAGCGACCATTGTGACCATATATCAGCATGTGCATTCTTTTCTTTGGTAATGAAATCAAACCTCTGCAAATCGGACACTAGTTGCGAACAGTAACTCTTGTAATCTACTCCCGTGCCGTCCACAGTGGCTACGGACGGTACGGGAGTAGATTTCAAGAGTTACTGTTCGCAACTAACCGGACACATAAGACAACTCAATGTATTTAACTTGTATAGGTTTCACTATACTTCATCTGCCATTGTAATGTCTGTTCATGACTGAAAATCATTCATTCATCCTTGTCTTGCAGAGCTCACATTCCAGATTTACAATGACGGTGGAACCTTTCTAAGCCGGACATCCCAGGGAACTCCCAGGATGTCCGGCTTAGCAAGGTTCCACCGTATTACATTATCACGGCTATATACGGTCATATTGCTTTCATTGTCAAATTTGTTCCAAGTTCCACGGCTATTAGTATAGTTTGATAAATGGTCAGAATCGCGAACGGTATATACACTTTTATCCAATAGGCTAATTGGGCCACCGATTAAGAAAAAGTACCATACCACATTGTCTTCTTGTACGCATGCGCGGATACAGTCGACGACGGCATGGCTGGCGCACGTTCCGTAAATATATTTTTTTATTTTCACCGCAAATAATGTACTTTTACCAATTAGATTTTCAAGATTTCCCCGGGGAGAACTCTGAGTTTGCAAAACACTCGTATCGTTCGTAGCAGTCTGCTACGGACGATTCGGGAGTGTTTTGCAGAGTTACGTTTTCTGCTACGACTCAACCCGCTCCATAGCCGGAAGTCCTCTTCAAATGGCTTCGTTCAAAATTCACGTTCACTCCAATCATCTGATAAATATAATACCATGTCTGTGTCGTTTGAGATCAAGTTTATTAGGCTCGGCTCGGAAACGGTAGGAATTCCTCGGATCGCTGTGGAATTCCTACGCGTTTCCTAGGCTTATCTGATAAACTTAATATCAAATACACTAGCCTGGTATTCTCTATTTGTGACTGTGACTGGAGAAGTGGGACTTATGGGTTTTACGACCAGTGCATATCCAGATCGCCCAGCCAGATCTGGATCTGCACTGTTCGCCATTCCATCCATGAAACATCCGTCTTGCTTTTGAGAAGTGTGACTTATGAGTTTTACGACCAGTGTAGATCCAGATCAGCATGTGCATCCGCACAGGCTGATCTGGATATGCACTGTTCGCCATTCCATCCACGAAACGCCCGTCTTCTTTCTTACACGCAATGTATATTGTTATCAGGCTACAAGAGTGTGCTATTTGACCAGGATCTACACTGGCCACAAAGCCCATAAGCCGCACTTCTCCAGTCACAGCCACATTTATCGGCGGGCGGCCCGTGTATAAATTGAATAGTCCCCGTCGGTTCCTATTCACCGATCACAGACACGATTTGTTTGGTGCTGTTATGTCTCTGATTGTTCTGCAAATAAAAAAAATGTCGATTTCCCTTTCAAGTGAGATTCAACTTTACCATTTTGAGTGCACTCATGGAATAGTGCACGTTATTGTTGTCGGTAATCGTAACTATGCAACCAGTTACGTGGATGGCGTCGAAAGATGTTCACATATTATGAAATGTCCACAAACGTTTGACGTCATTTACAAAGAAAAATAATTATGAACTTTTGAAACTGGTATTGCGATGCTATACACTACTATATCCGGAGAAATCAATCAAGCGCCCTTGTTGAATTGTTACCGGTGAAAAAGTACTGTCTGTTTCACGAAACCTGTCCAAAGTTTACGGCTATATAACCAATGCAAAAAGAATAGATTTGTTGATAATATTAAACTGTATCAAAATGTAAGAATTAGCCTTCTTTTTATTTCGTAAAATTTGGTCAAATATTGATTTTATTACGAAAACTGATTTCTCTATGGGAATTTAATATGGGGAAAGAGATGGAGAACCTGTAGGAGGAGTCGAAAAACGAAAAATATTGGAGATCTGACTCTGAAAAAATGATCTAACTAAGAAAACAAAAGTTAAATTTTGAAAATCGGTCCACTATTTCTGAAATTAGAAAATATCCTAATGTTAAAGTGAAGATGTCTATGGGTATTTAACATGGGGAAATTGTTTTTTCGCAACAAAGTCGATATTGGACGAAATTTCATGAAATAAAAAGAAGGCTCATTCTTAAATTTTGCTATAATTTAATGTTATCGAAAAAAATATTGTTTTTGTAATGTTTATATAGCCTGATAATTTGGGCAGGTTTCGTGAAACAGACAGTAGATCTAGTAGCGATAATACGCTGTCAGGTATGATTTATTTATCGCAAAATAGATCTTCGCATTCAGGTTTGTTGATAATAGTTTTTTTTCAGCAAATGTCCTGGAAAATTAGAGTAATTTTAGAACTACACGGTGCAACATTGGGGACACGTTTATTTAGACCATAACAAAGTACTTTGGTTCTCAGACACAGGGTTTGCGGAATGTGACGCGGAAGGGCTGATTTTTTTATACAAACAATGTTAATATTTCAAACATGTATACTTTTGCGACTGACTGTATTTTTGTTACAGATGTTCAGACGTCTTAGTTAGGGCTGTTAGGAATATTTGGTTCAGATTCTTCCAAAAACACCAAATTTAGCCAAGATGTCGTCCATACCATACTATTTCGATTTCCGACGGGCGCCAATACGAACAACCCCCGGGCCGCCATCTTGGCGAGATCCAATATGGCCGCCAGTCGGGTAAGAAATCAGTCGTAGTTAAAGAATAAAAAGGGCTATATTCATAAATAAGACCACCTTTTATGGGTTTTGGGGTTCGGGGACTCCGATTATAATGTTATTTAGAGAAATTGAGGTCATTGTCATATCTTAAGTGTCATAGATATTACCATTACCTGTTTACGCCCAACCATGCTACTTTACGTACTTCATGTATACTTACAATATTATTGACCAATCAGAACTTCTAGTAATACACTGCAGTCTTCACTATCCCACATGGTGTCAGAAGGGGAAACAAAGAGATGGAGAATATGTTGACCATTTTTTAACCGAACTTAAAACCAGAGCAAAAAACTGCGAGTATGGCGATCAAACTGACTTGATGATCAGAGATCGGATTATCTTTGGAATCGCAGACGAACGCCTTAGGGAAAGAATGTTACGCGATAATGAAAATCCGACTTTAGAAAATGTTTTAAACATGTGCCGCGCTGCTGAAGCAAGCAGAAAGCTATTACAAACTATGAGATGTGAAGTACCGACAGACGTCCATGTTGTAAGAAAAAAGCAACCGACATTTCAAAAGAAAGCGGACCAAAACGACAAAAAGCCCGAACCGGGGAATTACGCACCAACATATCAGTATCGGACGGTAAAGCAGAAAAAAAAAAAAAAACATTTCACTGTCGAAATATTGGTACAACACACCAGATGTACTCGTGCCCAGCGTTTGGAAAAAAGCAGCAAAAAGTCCAAAAATTTCAACCGTTTTACAAACTGCTGCAACTTCTATGGAAAAGTAGGCTTAAATGAAATGGAAACACTCAATATAGACAGTGACGAAGATGAAGAAGAATTATTTGTTGGTGAAATCAAAATAGACGTGGTAAAAAAACAATGATAATAAAGATGCGTGGTATTCCGTAATACAGATTGATGACAAAAAGGTAAATTTAAACTGGACACAGGTGCAGAGGCAAATGTAATGCCTAGCAGTTTATTTTATAAATTACCCAGTTGTGGAATGAAACAAACAAAAGCAAAACTGTCATCGTACGGCGATCATGAAATCACTCCCTTGGGAAAAACAAAAGTGTCGTGTACCATCTATGGAAAGACAGAACACCTTGATTTCTATGTTGTAGACTTTAAAGCTACACCGCTGTTAGGTATAAACGCATGTACAAAGTTGCAGCTGTTAGCTAAAATCTACGAAGTAAAACAAAATCAGACCAGCCTAACAAAGAAAGGGTTGCTAAAGGAGAATGAAGAAGTGTTTAAAGATCTAGACAGATTTAATGGAAAATACCATATCTCCATAGACACTAGTATACAACCAGTTGCCAATCCACCAAGGCGAGTTCCATTTACACTAATGAAAACACTCAAAGAAAAACTGGAAAAGCTTGAGCAAGAACAAGTTATTGTGAAATTGGATGAGCCGACGGAAAGGGTGTCAAATTTAGTAATAGTGGAGAAGCCAAATGGTGATCTTAGACTATGTTTGGATCCAAAAGACTTGAATAAAGCTATAAAGAGAGAACATTTTAACATTCCATCAGTTAGCGAGGTAACAGCAAACATAAGTGGAAAAACAGTTTTCACAATAACCGACGAACAAGATGGGTACCATCAGATCCAGTTAGATGACGAAAGCTCTATGTTGTGTACATTTAATACACCAGTAGGTCAATATAGACAAACCCGGCTACCTTTCGGTATTTCATCAGCTATTGAAGAGTTCCAAAAGAGAAACTACCAGACATTTGGTGACATCGAGGGTACACACAAATAGCGGACGATATGATCATTGCAGGAAAAGATGAGATTGAACACGACAACATATTGCGGAAAGTCATGGATCGTGCAAAAGACAAACATGTGAATTTTAACAAAGACAAAATCCAGTTCAGGTAAAGAAAGTGAATTATATGGGATGTGAAATATCGGCTGATGGTGTAAAACCAGATCCAGAAAAAGTGAAGGCCATAGAAGATATGCCACCACCAAAAGATACAAAAGGAATTGAAAGAATTCTTGGAACTGTGAATTATCTTGCACCATTCGTACCTAATATGGCGGAAATAACGGCACCGTTACAAATGTTATTAAGAAAAGACAGTACATTTGAATGGACACATCAACAGGAGGATGCTTTGAACAAAATAAGAAGTGTATTGACACAAAATCCAGTGTTGAAATTCTATGATGTGAACAAAGATGTGAAGATACAATGCGACTCCTCACAAAATGGAATTGGAGCGTGTTTGTTACAAGAAGAACACCCAATAGCGTATGCATCAAGAGCATTAAACAACGCTGTACAGAATTACGCACAAATAGAAAAATAACTTATATCAGTATCCTACATTGTTGACCGTTTCAACCAATATGTATACGGAAAAGACGTGACTGTTGAGACCGACCACAAACCTCTAGTGGCCATACAAAATAAACCACTTCACAAAGCACCACCCAGGTTGCAAAGACTGTTACTGAAATTACAACCATACAATGTAAAACTCACATTTGTACCAGGAAAACAAATGCTAATAGCAGATACACTCTCCAGAGCATTCTTAAAAGAAACTGAACCCGAAGATAGTGAAATACAAAAGGAGATGAATATGAAAGTTCACACGGTTATTGAAAATATCCCTGTCAGTAAACAAAAATTGAATGAGTTCAAAGTGTCAACCTCCAAAGACTCCGAATTACAAGCGGCAATTGAAATGATAAATGGTGGTTGGCCGCACCACAAGAAAAACTGTAGGTATATTGTGTGTAGGTGAGAGACTAGTAGTACCGAAAGAACAAAGGACAAGTATTTTGGAAAAATCCACGAAAGCCATCTTGGAATGGAGAAATGTAAAACCCGAGCACGGAAATCACTGTTTTGGCCATATATGAACTCGGACATTGAACAGATGTGTGCTAGTTGCAGTATTTGCAACAGATACAGGCCAAACAATCAACAGGAGACATTGATTCCACATGAACTGCCAAACAGAGCTTAGGAAAAGGTAGGAATGGATCTGTTCGAGTACAAAGCAAAGGACTATTTACTTGTAGTAGACTAGTACTCAAAGTTCGTAGAAATTCGCCACCTACATGGAAAAACAGCACAGTCAGTTGTATCGAGAATAAAATCAATATTCGGTGTTCACGGAATTGCTGATGCAATAATAGCGGACAACATGTCATTCAACAGCTTGCAATTCCACGAATTCACTAAAATGTACAACATTAAATTGTCTACAGCCAGCCCGACATACAGTCAGTCTAACGGCTTAGCTGAACGGAGCATTCAGACAGTGAAAAATCTACTTAGAAAAGCGCATGATGATGAAAAAGATGAGTTTATCGCGTTACTCGAGTACAGACACACTCCAATAACTGGTACAGACTATTCACCAGCTCAGTTATTGATGAACAGAATGTTGAGTGTTCATATTCCAACCAAGTCTCAACTACTCGTACCTGCAATTCATGTCAATGCCAAAAGACAGTTGATGAACAACCAAAAACAACAGTAACATTTCTACGACAGAAATGCCAAAGACATGCAGGCACTAAAACCAGGTGATAACGTTCGATATCGCTACAATTCCACATGGAGACCAGCCGTCGTAATGGAAAAACACCCAACTCCACGTTCTTACACAATACGGAATGAACACGGTTACATTTTACGACGCAATCGACGACACTTACAGAAAGTCAACGAACCAGACATGGAGGACGATTGCATCGCAGACGCCATTCCTGTCAATCGACCTAATGAGCAGGTCGATGGTAACGCCACTCCACAACCACCACCGAGGCCAACAAGAAACGGAATCCCTCCAGCAACATACAGAGATGCCAGTTTTGTTTATAGTTAGTGATTACGATTGGTGTTGTGAACATCTAGTCAAAGAGATATGTGCTAGCAACCTCTATCTCTAAGGTGTATGTAAATGACATTACCTCGTAACACCAACACAACATTCATATTAGTTTAAACATAGTTAATTGCCAAATAATTACATCATATTGATGTATCAAGATAAAACTTTGTTTTGTTTTGATAATTTTAATTACCATACATTTTGGCAAAATACATTTGTATTACAGTTGGTACATATGGAGGTGATGCTACTTACTATTAGGTGACCAACTTGTAATAGTTTAGTATTTTATTATACTTTTAGTTAACTAGTTATTTCATGTGAAAGATACACATACTAGGAAATATGTTGCAGATTTGTTTAAACGACAACAATCACAAAAATGGGTACACTCAAATTTACATTTCTAGCTACATAATACAGTGCATTGTTTCTCACTACATAGAGACATAGATTGTATATTGAAAATGTGTACATACATTTGCATAATGAATAGTCATCCATGGTAATTAGTGTGCGTATATTATTTACATTCAAACACAAGGATATATTTAGTGACATTACATTTGTGTAATACAGTGACGGATTCAAATTTGAACTTAAAGAGGGAGATGTCATATTACCATTGCCTGTTTATGCCCAACCATGCTACTTTACGTACTTTACGTATACTTACAATATTATT
The DNA here is from genome assembly GCA_029237695.1 of Conchocele bisecta. Lineage (NCBI taxonomy): Eukaryota > Metazoa > Mollusca > Bivalvia > Lucinida > Thyasiridae > Conchocele > Conchocele bisecta. The sequence goes on from CM055265.1 coordinate 137,658,865, forward strand.
GACCAATCAGAACTTCTCTAGTAATACACTGCAGTCTTCAAGATGTCAGCCTCCTTGTTGATATAAACCACATTTAGGTCACGATAAAGGTCATTTTGAGTCAAATTCGTCATATTTAGTAAGTGTTAATCAATATATACGTACAGTATATCATTGTATCGGTTTCCCGGGTTGAAAAACACGACTGACCTAATTTGACGATTTGATGCAATATTACATACCAGGGTCACGGCAGAGGTCACCTGAAGCTGAGGTCAGCCAGAGGTCAATTGTATGAAAAATGTCAAAAGAGCTGGTATCACAAACAATATCGTTTTTTGTAGGTTTGTGGCATCGGATAATCATATTCTGATTTACTTTTCACTATTTGAGGTCATGGTTACAAATACTTCCAAATTCACTACCTATACGTTCTGGCGTCCTTACTGCATCACCTCATCAACATTCTCGTTATTTACGCACCCTAGTTCGCATTTACAGAGGAACGTGCATCGGACACCGGCGCGATTGCACGTGTACCTTCCTGTGTAATGACTTGACGCAGCCGAAGTGTAAGAGAATGGCATATGCTACTGAAGCATCGCTGAGAGTATTCCATAGGGGCTGCCATGTACTGGTGCCATCTTTGTGCCAACCCCACTCACTGAAGTCAGGGATTTTCAAAAGAAAGCGGACCAAAACGACAAAAAGCCCGAACCGGGGAATTACGCACCAACATATCAGTATCGGACGGTAAAGCAGAAAAAAAAACAAAAAACATTTCACTGTCGAAAAAATGGTACAGCACACCAGATGTACTCGTGCCCAGCGTTTGGAAAAAAGCAGCAAAAAGTCCAAAAATTTCAACCGTTTTACAAAGTGCTGCAACTTCTATGGAAAAGTAGGCTTAAATGAAATGGAAACACTCAATATAGACAGTGACGAAGATGAAGAAGAATTATTTGTTGGTGAAATCAAAATAGACGTGGTAAAAAAACAATGATAATAAAGATGCGTGGTATTCCGTAATACAGATTGATGACAAAAAGGTAAATTTAAACTGGACACAGGTGCAGAGGCAAATGTAATGCCTAGCAGTTTATTTTATAAATTACCCAGTTGTGGAATGAAACAAACAAAAGCAAAACTGTCATCGTACGGCGATCATGAAATCACTCCCATGGGAAAAACAAAAGTGTCGTGTACCATCTATGGAAAGACAGAACACCTTGATTTCTATGTTGTAGACTTTAAAGCTACACCGCTGTTAGGTATAAACGCATGTAAATGTTGCAGCTGTTAGCTAAAATCTACGAAGTAAAACAAAATCAGACCAGCCTAACAAAGAAAGTGTTGCTAAAGGAGAATGAAGAAGTGTTTAAAGATCTAGGGAGATTTAATGGAAAATACCATATCTCCATAGACACTAGTATACAACCAGTTGCCAATCCACCAAGGCGAGTTCCATTTACACTAATGAAAACACTCAAAGAAAAACTGGAAAAGCTTGAGCAAGAACAAGTTATTGTGAAATTGGATGAGCCGACGGAAAGGGAAAGGGTGTCAAATTTAGTAATAGTGGAGAAGCCAAATGGTGATCTTAGACTATGTTTGGATCCAAAAGACTTGAATAAAGCTATAAAGAGAGAACATTTTAACATTCCATCAGTTAGCGAGGTAACAGCAAACATAAGTGGAAAAACAGTTTTCACAATAACCGACGAACAAGATGGGTACCATCAGATCCAGTTAGATGACGAAAGCTCTATGTTGTGTACATTTAATACACCAGTAGGTCGATATAGATAAACTCGGCTACCTTTCGGTATTTCATCAGCTATTGAAGAGTTCCAAAAGAGAAACTACCAGACATTTGGTGACATCGAGGGTACACACAAATAGCGGACGATATGACCATTGCAGGAAAAGATGAGATTGAACACGACAACATATTGTGGAAAGTCATGGATCGTGCAAAAGACAAACATGTGAATTTTAACAAAGACAAAATCCAGTTCAGGTAAAGAAAGTGAAGGACGTCACTGAAGGACTTTGACGGACCGAGATCGGAGCATATACAATGTACTGGAATGTAACGGTAATTTCTTCCGCTACCGAAACCCACCTAGAGCTCTGACAGGCAAAGTGTCTTGACAAAGCTGACTGCCAAAACAACGACATCACTGTCCACTGTACGAACATAAGCTGTTGTATGGCCCTGCTCTGCGGCATGTGCTAAATGCAGGAGGATCTTAGTGTACGCCTCGGAATGGTAGCACGGTTGAAGCGATGCAAGGTCAACAGGTATGTCAACAGGTATGTTGGCGAGCACGGTCTCTAAGTGAGTACTTAGGAGCTGCTTTCCGCCCATGTCAGTCTTGGATATCTGAGTGATGATGAATGAGAACAGCTCCTTTTTGTTCTCCTCGTTGTTTAGGAAGCCACTGTTCCATTCACGCTTTGGTATCTGAGTGCTTTGAGGGTTATTTTCCTCAGGGTAATTATCCCAAATAGCGTCGATGCGTTGGGTACCTCTCTTCATTTGCGCCTCCAGAAATGGTACTATGTGAAACGTCACGTACTCGCGGAATGTCTTTGCCGTAGTTAGGCGCACCATGTGGATTGATGCCGTCATATCTTGGCAGCAGCTGCGCGGCCAGTAAGCGCCATCGCGTGTTTCAAAGAAGAAGCGGACGCGGCCTTGTCTGGGAAGACGGGATAGACGTCGACCGCAGCAGGAGGCTTCACCGACTCGTCGCTCGCAAGCAACGAGTTGTACACCGACCAAGTGATTACGACCCCCTCTGAAAGCTCACCTTCCTCGAGCAACCTGGTGACGTGCTCCATCCACGCCCCGTCCTTGACAATGGCACATCGCATATCATGGGATGGTCTGGCTTCGCCAAGTCTGGGTGCAAATACATCAGTTTTAGGGAATTCGACTGGGGTCTGGATCACATAAGAGTCTGGAAGCTTCGCAATGGACGTATTGGAGGGGTCTATCGTGATTGGTGGCCGCTTTATTCCGTGGTTCTCGTGCGAAAGATGGTTCGTCACGCTCAAGACATATCCATGGAACTCATCCAGTGAGAAGTTGCCCTGAGCCTTGCTAAATATATTATCCACATCGTGTGTGGTGAAGACCTTGAGACGAATATTGGTGTTCACGCCCATGAAGGGATGATGGGCCCCGGTGCACTACGTTAAAGAAACTCAGCATCTCCACGTTGACTGGGTGCGTGAAGCAGTTGGGGGAGAATGAGCCGCCGAAAGGGGTCCTGGCTCTGTAGGCAAAACTTGTGCATTATCACGGCATCCCGCATGAACGTAAGCGCGTCTTCTTGACCAATTTGAGACACATATGACTTTGCCAGCACATCGGCCACCTTCAATGTGTGAGATATGTAAATATCCTTCCTACTTTCATTGCCCTTGGAAAACTCTACCCATTCCGGGAGGGCATCGAGCAGATGGTCTTTGAATCGAGATGAGTGGCTCTTTTTTATCTCTGCATAAGCTTTTGATACATCTTGGGAAGCTCTGAAAGCTTAAATATAGTGGTGTCCGAATGTTCGATTAGAGAAATAATTTAAACACAAATCAGGGGGTCAAAGGGTGGAGGTGAGGGTCCAGCCGAGTCCCGTCGCTCGACAGTGCGAGTGAAGTAACGCAAACGTACATAACACTGATGGTGGTAACATACGGCATCTGTTAATACTTTGTGAAGGTTGAGCTGGTCCTCACCTTCACAAATTACACAATACTTGACATTGTCCGGAGGGTGAAATTTTCCAGATGATCTGAGTTGTTTGGGACTAGATCTATTGTGCGGGCCGGTATCTTTGTCAATGACCTCTCTCGCATTGAAGTCGTTGATATCTCTCTCAAGTGATACAAGTCCTTCCTCCTTGGGAGTTTGTAAGGCTTCTTGAGCTTTGTCCGATTGACAAAGACAACAAAGTCCCTAATTCATTATTTTAACGATTCGCGATATGCATACATCAATTTTATTTGCAAGGGAATTGTATGCTGTTGCTAATATTGATTAACTAACTGCACTACTCAGTATCTGAATAAAAACGGTAGCGTTGTTCACGCATTTTCGGCCTTAAAGTTTTATTTGGGATGTTCGGGAATCATGTGATTATTGATTGATTGAAATGTGGTTTACGTCTGTTTAACAAACGATGTATGTGAATAAAATCTCAAACCAGTGCGAAATATAGGTAATATTAATAATTGGAAATGTTCATTTAAATGTTTGGGAATTTTTATTCCCTAAAACTCGAAGTTCGAATTTGACAGTGAAGATGACCTTGAGTGGCGAATCTTACCACAAATGTCGAAATAAGACCATAATCAGAATCTACGACCCCGAATACCCATATTTAGTGATATTACACAAGGTTCTAGCCCTTTTGGTTTTTACCTACGATTGATTTCTAATCCGAGTGGCGGCCATATTGGATTTCGCAAATATGGAGGTCCCAAGTGGCGCCCATCTTGGCGCCCATCACAAATCGAAACGGTATGCTATGGGCGACGTCTGTGCCAAAATTGGTGCTTTTGGAAGAATTTGAACCAAACCTCCCATGTAACACATAACATATTTTTGCATGGTAGTGTTTTATTTTATTGATCATGTAGAGAATTTACAGTATGTTTTAATTTCCCCGTGACGATAACATGCTAGACGCGTAGGGATTTTTCTGACGCGGCGATATCTGAGAACCAACGTAATTTTTGTATGGCCTTTTATTTTCGTAAATGAATAGTTCGTTCTTACGAATTAGTAACTCACACTTAACATGTTGCGCCGATGAATTATGTGACTGTGACTGGAGAAATTGGGCTTATGGGATTTGCGACCCGTGTAGCCCCTGATCAAATAGTTCATTCCTGTAGCGTGATAACGATCTATATTGCATGTTAGAAACATGATAGTGTTTCAATGATGGAATAGCGAACAGTGCAGATCCTGATCAGACTGTGCAGGTGCACAGGCTGATCTGGATCTACACTGGTCACAAACCCATAAGCCTCATTTCTCCAGTCACAGCCACATTTACGTTTCTTTAACACGACACGTTCCCACGAAATAATAATTCGTTTCCTCAATTTAGCAATTCGTTTCCACGAATTAACAATTCGTTGCCTCAATTTAACAATTCGTTCCCACGAAATAACAATTCGTTCCCACGGGAACGAATTGTTAATTCGTGGAAACGAATTGTTATATCGTGGGAACGAATTGTTAATTCGAGGGAACGAATTATCATTTCGTGGGAAAGAATTGTTAATTCGAGGGAACAAATTGTTATATCGTGGGAACGAATTGTTAATTCGAGGGAACGAATTGTTAAATTGAGGGAACGAATTGTCATTTCGTGGGAAAGAATTGTTAATTCGAGGGAACGAATGTTATATCGTGGGAACGAATGAATAAAATAAAATCCATGTCCACTGCGGGGCTCCGTACGATGTTGCATGGGACTCGTGATGGTTGAATATCGTAGTAAGTACTTGGTAGCTAGAATGAAGATTTCTTCAGTATTTCACAATCGCCTGCGTTAATCTTGTCCATATGCCAACGTTTCTGATCATCTATTAGCAATCTCAACTCGCCAATCAAGCAAGATTAGCGCAGGCGGTGGTCTACTCCTTAAACTAATTCGTGGGAACAAAATAGGAGTACTAATATAAAACATTGTAAATGAAATTCATGGGAATGAAATATTAACCCTTAAACCGCTATCTTATTTTTTTTTTGTCGTCCGCCTTTTATTTTCTATTTTACATTTTTAACATCAAAAACATGCTTTACAGCTCTTTAATTAGAGTGATTTACAACAAGCTTTGACAGCACTGCAGAATCATTTCCATTGGAAATTATTCTGCAGTGCTGTTAAGCCATGTTTTTATTGAGAAATAAGGCGAGATATAAAAGCAACGGCAGACAACAATTGTTGTGAGTAGCGGTCTAAGGGTTAATTCTTTGGAAGGAAATCTTATTTCTTAATTCGTGGGAACGAACTACGAACGTTTTGAAACGAAATACTTTATCTTTAGAATGAATTGCTAATTCGTGGGAAAATGAAATATTAATTCGTGGGAACAAATTACTATTAATTTGTGGGAACGAAGCAATGAATTCGATAACACACTCCAACACAGGGGAGGGGGAGGGGGAGGGGGATGGGGCGGGGGCGGGGTAAACCGACCTTTCTATCTGCAGCGCAGGGCGACTGACAAACAGAAAAGTCGGGTTAGGCTTAGGGTAACCCGATATGTCTGTCTGGAACGTAGGGCGACTTACTGTAAGCCGCCCTACATTACAGACAGAAAATTCGGGTTAGGCTTCGGGGCGTAATATGTTAAGTATTACACTATGCAATTCTGTAATTCCTTTATTTACTGCGAAATTAATGGTGGAAATGGTAACTGTTACGGCTCAATTTATGACAAAATGAGGGATAGTAGTCAGTTATTTCCCTTTGCAAATATATTTATAGAGATCCGGTCCTATACTGTATTTCAGCGTTTATTTCTTACTGAATAGCGCAACAAATTGTGTTTTTTTTGCGAACAGAGTAGACCCAGATCAGACTGCACATATGTGCAGTCTGATCTGAGTCTACACTGTTTGCAATAACATTAATAAATGTGAAAATATGAATCTGGCAAATAATGTAGTCTCAGATCAGATAACGTAGATATGTAGTATGGTCTGGATCAGCACTAGTGGAAATCACTATAAGTTCTCGTTTTCGTAACAAATCATGCTTCATTCGACATTTTTACAAGCAACGAGAACGAGGCCCTAAATTACACAATTCGGACCGGATTTCTATAAATAAATTAAACGGGAGATAACTAGTTACGATCCTTAATTAGTTGCGGTGCGGGCAACATTCCAGATTATCCACTATAGGATCGGCTTGTTAATTTTCTTTGTACTACTGGTTAGACATTTGTACGTGTCACTATAGCATAATCCTTGCTTGTCGACTAGATTTGTGGGATGTAACAAATAGTAAACAGTTTAATACATGGTTTTATGACGAATGTGAACAACATTGACACTTACTTCGTGTTTTTGTTTTTGTTTGTTAAAAAACGGCTAAACTATGTAGGATCGGCAGCACACGTTTAGCTGCCGACGAACTGTTGCCTATTAAACGCATTAAATACGATTATTTTTTAAAATGCACAATGTAAGTACCTTTTCAACAATAAAAACGTTTTTTAAAGTCACTTTCCATTTGTTCGAGTCGTTCTACCCCCACCGTTGCTCCCCAGCATCTTTTTGTCCTTTGATAAATTCCCATAGGAACATTTTTCGCAATAAAATAAATATTTTATAACAATTTCATCAAATAAGAAAAAGTTGGGGAGGTTGACATTTTGTTATTGATGAAAAAGTACTCACATTTGAATATTTTATTTTAATTTAATGTGTTTAATAGACAAAAGTTCGTCAGCAACAAAACGTGGAACAGACAGTAGGTTAGGTCGGGTTGCCCGCACCACAATACTTTTTAGAGTCTTATTGTGATTTTATTTCAGATCCACATAGAACAATATCATGACCCCTAGCGAACATGCCTTTATTGTTGTCGTTATAAATACATGCACATTCTTAACCCTTTGAACCCGAAAGCCCACTATATCGGTTTATGCAAACAGTGCAGAACCAGATGAGTCGGCTCGTAACGAGCCGTCTCATCAGGATATACACTGTTTGCAAGTAATTTTCATATTCTTTAGAACATAAACACATCCTTTTCATAAATGGACCAGTCCGAAAATCATTTTGTGACGATTGGATTGGTCGGAAAATTATCATATCACAGTCCATTCCAGATAATTAGGGTTGAAAGGGTTAAACATGATACTACATGTGATAGAACAACATTAATACGAATGTGGCGTCATTTGCAACCTCAAAAATAGTATCGATTACATGCGTCGCCATCATGAACTAATATGTAGCGGTGACTGGAGAAATGGGGCTTATGGTACTTGCGACCAGTGTAGACCCAGATCAGACTGCGCATCCGCACAGTCTGATCAGGGTATGCACTGTTCGATCTTCTGTCAGTGGATCATCTATTGTGTTTCTACATAACAATATACAGGGTGCATGACAACGTGGTTAGAGCAACAACAACAATTACTGAAACTTCCAGCAGCGCCTCCGATTCAAGGTACGTATTCTGTTATATTGTCCTTATTATGTGACGGATTTAATGAAATATGGCGCATCAAACGCGTCTTGTTACGCTGCATTTAGTGGTCTCGGTACTTTGGCCCAAACTTTCTATCGTTTTTTGCGAAGAATCGATTTCCGTGTCAGTAAACACGGAAATCGATTCTTCGCAAAAACGATATACATGTAAGTATGTGTTGAAGTACCGAGACCACCAAATCTTCGTATTTTCGCCCATACTTCTGTCGTTTTTGCGAAGAATCGATTTCCGTGTCTCCGACACGGAAATCGATTCTTCGCAAAAACGACACAAGTCTGTGTCAAACTCCCTGGACCAACAAATGCAGGTCATGAAAACGCGTTTGCTACGACATATTTCATCAAAGTCCGTTGCATATTAAGGAAAATATCAAATAATCCTTACTTTGGAGTGGGCGCGCTTTCAACACTTTCAGACATTGTTGTTGTTGTGGTAACGACGTGATCATGCACCTTGATATAGATCCTTATCAGGCTACGGAAACGTGCTCAGGAGGTAGACTCGCCACAAATGTCATAATCCCCATTTTATCCAGTCACAGGCACATATCATTGAACTGGATCTAATACGGACTGAAACGTGTTATCTCATTCGTGTGCTATCAATTGTATATTTATTTTAATACAAAAGTAAACTTTGCCTATAATGTCTACGCATACAGCGTGGTGTTCGCTGTTTCGCGCCACAATGGAGGCGATGCGTAAGTTCCGGTGCGTCACTTCCGGATGAAAGGCAAGTTGTCGTCTGATGGCGTCTGTAGTTTCCGGTCGAGTAACTGAAATCAGAAATTAAACATCGATATAAAAACAGAAATTAATCAAATCGACACATCACGCCGTCATGTGTGTTTAATTATTAAACTGTTCAACTGGGCCTAAAAATAGTTGCGGTGCGGGCTACCGTCCATTTTATTATACTGCCCATTCCACGTGTTGCAAGTACATTAATTGTTCATCAATAACAAAAAGGTCACCCTACACAATTATTTGAATTGATGAAATTCCACCAAATATTGATTTTACAAAACAAAACCACCTTTCCTATGAGAATTTGACATGGGGCAAAATGGAGACGGGGGTCTTCTGGGGGTCGACCAATTGACTCTGAAACCTGATTAAATATTACTAAAAGTGCCTACATTTTTTAGATTTAATGTGGCTAAATGCTGACCCTACCTACTGTCTGTTTCACGTTTTGTTGCCGACGAATTTCGTCGGCAACAAAACGTGAAACAGACAGTAGGTAGGGTCAGTGTTTACTCAGTACAATGCAGACACAAGCTGCATGATCACGTGGTTATAACAACAACAACAACAACAACAACAGTGGCTGAAAGTGTTGAAATCTTGAAAGTATCATTTGATATTTTCCTTAATATGAAACGGATTTTGATGAAATATGGCGCAGCAAACGCGTCTTCGTGAGCTGCATTTGGTAGTCCAGGGAGTTTGGCACAGACTTATGTCGTTTTTTTTGTTTTGTCGGAGACACGGAAATCGATTCTTCGCAAAAACGACAGAAGTTTGGGCGAAAAGACAGAGGCCACCAAATGCAGCTTAACAAGACGCGTTTGATGCGCCATATGTCATCAAAATCCGTTACGTAATAAGGACACTATAAAAGAATACGTACTTTGAATCATATGGATTCTGGAAATTTCAGTACTTGTCGTTGTTGTTAGTACCACGTGATCATACACCTTGAGACATGTGTACGTGTAAATATGGCATGATTCTTGCTTTGCCAATTAGACTTGAGGGCTATACAAATGGTAAATCAGTTTAAATATGGTCTCAGAAAGCGACATAAATTTAGACCTTTTTCTTTTCAGGCGTTGTCAAAAGCTACACAGACTAACTGGTTGCATATATTGCTGTCCACGTTCCTACCTTCGGCCATAACATATATTTCCTATAGTAAGCGTCCACCCAGTTGACCAAAACCTACCTACGTATCCGGCGATAAAACAAACAAGGCCTTAACTTTATGTTAAATACTTCGTCAACGGTTGGGGAAGCTTTTAGCATAAATTTAAATTTACGCCAGCAAACTTTAGAAAAAAGAAGAAGAAACTACTCTTATTAAACTTATTAAGTGGACATTCATGAAGTGAGTTAATACTTGGACATGTCCCCCTATCAGTTTTCATTTTACATCAACATTAAATAGTGTAAACTAGTTGAACCACTACTTACATGTACCCGCACGCTGACGCTTAACGAGAAAAAGCTTGCTATGACCTTATGTATCTGACATTGACCGCATGGATAACAATTCTCATTCCCTTATAGCCTTATAGGACATTTGTTTTACATGTACAATGCTCATGGTACTATATCAATTGCTCGTGTATTATTTTATTGGGCGATTGTACACGGCTACTTTTAGAGTACTTCGGCGGCTATTGAAGACTGCTTGCCGATAGCATTAACCCTTTGAACCCGAAATCCCGCTATAGCGGTTTATGCAAAAAGTGCAGATCCAGATGAGCCGGCTCGTAACGAGCCGTCTCGTCAGGATCTGCACTTTTTGCAAGTAATTTTCATATTTCTTAGAACAAAAACGCCCCCTTTTCATAAATGGACGAATCTGAAAATCATTTTGTGACCATTGGATTGGTCGGAAAATTAGCATATCACAGTCCATTCCAGTTCCTTAGGGTTGAAAGGGTTAGCTATTAGAGCTAGCATTACATATTTAGAGGTTGCATTAATTATTTGAGCTTATGTAGATTTGGCGTTCCTGGAACGTCAAATCTACATAAACACAGCTAAGTATTGCTACATTGGGGTCAGCGTGTAAGTACACACACGGACGAACACGACAGGTTGGAACCAACCTGTCGTGTTCGTTCGTGTGTGCACTTACACGCTGACCCCACTGTAGCTCTAATTTTATTAACTATTTAGAGCTCGCTCCAAATGATTTAATAATATTAAATGGAGTTTATGTAGGTTTGGCGTTCCATAGCTTTATACACATGTGCGCGTGCTCTACACTAATTGGTTGTAATCGAGTTTACTCGGGCTCTTCTGTATCATATAAAGCAGCCAGGGTATCCGGTTTATCGAGAGTTCGCTGTGATTTTGGTAAATATGCCGTCAAACCATGTATTTAAAGTGAGCAAGAAAAAATACATGTTTATGCTCAAATGCAATCTTGATCAGACATTACCTCCGAACATTATATGGCCGAAACCCGTCAAAATTAACACGTACATGTATACTTCTGAAACAAAACATGATTTGATATCACTTCATGCTTTATGCTTTGACAGCACGATATCAATCCATGTTTTCATTGAGAATAAAGACATAATATAAGCCAACAACAGACGATGATTAGTATGTCGTATTATAAGCGTGAAAGACACCGAGGTCATTTGGTTGCACTACTTGTACGTACATGTATATAATTATTCTATTTTGTATTTCCAGGTACATTGCTCTTTATGAGTTATTAATTACTGTTATTAATACTAGTTTCCAAGGCTGGAAACACTATGGACTAGTTGTGGCCGTGGCTGGAGAAATGGGGTTTATGAGATTTATGACCAGTGTAGCTCCTGATCAAATACCTCACTCATGTACCCTGATAACGATCTAAATTGCCCGTTACAAGCACGACGGGTGCTTCTTTGATGGAATGGCGAACAATGCAGATCCTGATCTGACTGCGGATTGCACAGGCTGATCTGGATCTACAATGGATCGCAAAACACTTAAGCCACATTTCTCCAGTCACAGCCACATATTTAGCTGAAGCAAATATCAAAATGGAAAAATAATTCTTCCATTGAGTATGGTTGTCAAGGGGCAAAATATAGCCTGAGCGGCCACAATCCCTGTTGCCACAATCCCTGCGTTGTGCGATCTTATATACGCTTTCAGTAAAGTTAATCAACAATATATTGTTATACAGACATATAAGCTCACTAATGTATTAACTACAACAACGGTCAAGTCCATACTGGTGAAAATATAATCAGCTCCATTTTGTAAAAAAGGTGACACATGTATTAATACCAATGGCTAATATGAATTATGAATGTGCTATATAATATCCGAAAGTATAAAGCACGTTCAAAATTAATGTTATTTGTGAATGTTTTTACATTTTACTCTTATTATTGTTATTATGGTGGTCATTTTGAATTTGGCGGCCATTTTCGTGCGTTAAAAAAAATTCACCGTAATTGTTATTATTTCTTAGACTATCTAAATATAAAATCAAGTGAGAGTTTGCTTTTGACTAACACATGACAGAGAATTATGTTTAAGCCAAATCCAGCTCCCATTACGGCGCATTATTTGCGTTAGCTTGTGGAATTATGACCGTTCCTCAAATCCTTTGGTTGCTTAACGGACTCTTAACTCATTAACTGTGTTAGTTTAACGGACTGTTGAATCCTTAACAGGGTCAATGGTTTAACAGTCAGTTAAGCTAACGGAGGTGGTTTTGATTTATAATACCAGATCCAAGGTTATATGTTTGTTTCCGTACTCAGTTTAGAGCCTCTGCAACTTAGCTGACTCTGACTCGCATGAAGAGTTTGATCACCTCGTGTCCTGGGGCCATTTCACTAAACTTCATACGAGTAAAATGTTCGTAAGTGCAAAATTATGATTATGATTTCACATTTACATTGTTTTCTTGTAAACAATTATTGGATTTACATATATTAACCTCGGGCCCTGTGCTGATTACAGATGATGCGCATATCGCATATCCAACTGTATATATGGCTGTGACTGGAGAAATGGGGCTTATATAATGGGTTTTGTCACCATTGTAGCTCTTGATAAAAAAGCACATTCCTGTATCCTGATAACAATCTATATTGCTTGTTAGAAGCATGACATGTGTTGCATTGATGGACCGGCGAACAGTGCAGATGCTGATCAGACTGTGCGGATGCACAGTCTGATCTGGATCTACACTGTTCGCAAAACCGATAAGACCCATTTTTCTCCAGTCACAGCCACATTTCACGATCATAATTGCAAAACCCATACGCCCCATTTCTCCTTTCACGGCCGTATGTTTGATGTACAGTCATAATTATACTAAATAGAGTACATGTAGTTAATTGTTCATTATCACGGCTACTCCCTCTAATAACAGAATCACAATGATGAACAGAACCGATCTAGCGATGTTGCATATAACTAATTCTCGGAAAATATGTATAGTAAATTATAGACCACATTATTGTCCGATCTCGCGATTTGTTTTATACAGGCAGAGTCTGATCACATGGTATTTACCCTTCACAGTTCATACAACAACCACTAGCAAAGGTGTGACATGATGACATGACTACGTTGACTACGACTTACAAGGTGCATGATCATGTGGTTATAACAACAATATTGTGGCTGAAAGTGTTGAAATCTTGAAAATATTATTTAATATGTTCCCTAATATGAAACGGATTTTGATGAAATATGGCGCAGCAAACGCATCTTCGTGAGCTGTATTTGGTGGTCCATGGAGTTTGGCACATACTTATGTCGTTTTTGCAAAGAATCGATTTCCGTGTTGGAAATCGATTCTTCGCAAAAACTACAGAAATTTGGGCGAAAATACAGAGACCACAAAATGCAGCTTAACAAGACGCGTTTGATGCGCCATATTTCATCAAAATCCGTTACGTAATACGGACACTATACAATAATACGTACTTTGAATCAGATGGATTCTGGAAATTTCAGTACTTGTTGTTGTTGTTAGCACCACGTGATCATACACATTGGACTTACATCGGTCGGAATTGAAATAACAACAGTTGTGTCACAGACTGGCACATGCCTAAGTAGAAACTGTATTTTCCTACCGATTAAATGTGTACGAGAAATAGTTTATTTGATGTACTTGATATCGCATTGCCATTCTTGTTATGGAATGTTCCAGAAATATACCTGTTGTTTACATACAGACTATCGGTATTTACTACATAGCGCATAATTCTAACATTTCGAAGATATTTTCCACATTATCGATACTGTGATTTATCATCATCAACATGCATCATTCACTGTGGTGTATGGCTCATAGCAGATATTGTCAGTACATACGCAAGTACACTTTATTTGCTTTGATCTACAACCGCATTGTGTTGGCACACAGTTTTCGTCTCACCCACGTGAAAGTGAAAAGTTGGAACATAGTGGTGACAGTTCCAGCGTATGCGTCGTCGTCGTAGTAACAGTAGGCGTCAATACTATTTTATCAGATAACGAGCTTTGTATTGGCCAAATAAGTACTGACTGATAACATATTGCTGTATCAGGCATTGACCTGATACTAATATACGGGTTACAACACATTGAAAACTTACGTTTCATTGGTGGAACGGCACCACATGACGTTACCAAATTACGTCCATGAAATGACGTCACGGAAGCAAGTCCGTATTCTTTACATAGAAAAAACGTCATAATTGCTCATTATGTAGCCTAAAACGTGCTCGGCTCGGAAACGGTAGGAATTCCTCGTCAAGCCTCGGAATTCATACGCGTTTCCTAGCCTTGCCTGATAAACTTTATATCAAAAGACATTAGGCTGGCATTCTCCATGTACATATCTCCAAATATTGAATATCTCCTGATATATGTAGTTCGTCGGATCATTATAAAACTTCATCAATAATTTCTCACATTGATGACTATCCATACAGTGTCACTCGGGTGACCTCGACATTGGTGATCTTGACCTTCGTGGGTGACACCTGCCGGCGATCGCCTTTTTACATTGCGACGGTACATACGTTATGTCATTAAATCACTATGGTAATTTTCTGTCTACCATTAGTTGGGGGTTCAGTTGCTCGAGTAGTGGGCACGCCTGATGAGTTGGGTCAGACATTCTGAGTAGGAGGATGTTAATCTCGATAGTAGCTGTCGTTTGTAGAGAGACCATAGCATACACTGTAAGCACACGTTAGCCTAGTTGCAGCCTGTAACTATGTGACCCTCCCGTACCGTACGTACGAACCGTACGGTACGGGAGGGTCACAGAGATACAGGCTGCAACTAACGCAAGGTGTATGATCACGTGGTACTAACAACAACAACAAGTACCGATACAAAGTACGTATTATTGTATAGTGTCCTTATTACGTAACGGATTTTGATGAACTATGGTGCATCAAACGCGTCTTGTTACGCTGCATTTAGTGGTCTCGGTACTTTGGCCAAAACTTCTATCGTTTTTGTGAAGAATCGATTTCCGTGTCTCAAAGTGTTGCCACATGAAGGGTTAGCATGGACAAGACAGCGTTTTGTGCAACCATAGACGTACCACAGTGTTGCAGGGACGCATGAAACGTGAAGAGAATCCATTGTGTTCTCAGTCATATGACAGTGTATCAAGGGCGGATACACATTTATATGTCTAACCTAGAAATACGACGCGTGCTTTCCAAGGACAAGGAATATACTAAATGGCAACATAAATGTGTTTCAGGGATGTGTCATGCTGGATGGTCATAGGAATGTATTTTATGGACAAAGAAACATCCATGTTGTCATAAGATGATGCTTCAGGAATATATGAAATAACGCACCAGGGGGCCGTTTCACTAAACTTCGTACGACTAAAATGTTCGTAAGTGCAAAATTATGTTAGTCTGTAAATTTCACATTAACAATGTTTTCTTGTAAATAATTGTTGGTTTTACATTTATTGAGCATTTACATGTATTGAGCTCAATAAATGTAAATCCATCAATTGACGTTTACAGACGATCCTAAATTTGCACTTACGAACATTTTAGTCTTACGAAGTTTAGTGAAACGGGCCCCAGACGTTCATATCAATTTACCATGTACACGTTCACAATACCGTGATGTGCTGCCATATTATGGAGTTTCCTGAACCCTGAGTTATACGCTCATATTACGAAAATCTCGAGGAATGAATACATTGTGATGACATATGAATGCGTTGCATGTACCGCTGTTTGTGTGGTCATATGAATGTGTTGCATGTACCGCTGTTTGTGTGGTCATATGAATGTGTTGCATGTACCGCTGTTTGTGTGGTCATATGAATGTGTTGCATGTACCGCTGTTTGTGTGGTCATATGAATGTGTTGCATGTACCGCTGTTTTTGTGGTCATGTGCAGTGTCTCGGAAACAAAGTAATGTGCAATATTTTCCTATGTATGCATTTCAGAATCAACTGGACATTAAATCTGGTAATATGATTTATCCATTCGGGACAAAGAATGACTTCATATTAATGTGCTTCAGGAACTCAACATATGTAATGGAATGTATTGTGTTGCTTACGGAAATGTTTCAGGGAAAATATTTCATAGAAATTTTAGGTTCAGTGAGACGCGTTTTTAGTGCAGTTTACACTAGAAATCTTTGAGATTTATGTTAATGTTTTAGCAACTGTAAAATCTATGCCGAAAACCCACCCCAAGCAGCGGTTTCGACACGCTGAAATGCGTTGTATAGGCGAGTTCCAGATGTATACATCGCGTGGCTTTTTGTTTCAATGGTGGCGAATGGGAGTTTTGTACCTTTCTAAGTACTATTATATTTACACCCAGGCACATTTGAATTGTTTTGTACATTGTTTAGAAAGGTGTTTTATGTATATACAAACAATAATTGACCATCCAAGACACGCTAGAATCACCTGTGATTATCTGCACCGTTTGTTAGAAGCATGACCAGCGTTTTACAGACTGACAGGTGAACAATAAAACCTAATCAGACTGCGCGGATGTTCATGCTGATATGGCCGTACTCCCCCATTCTCGTGTCTCATATATCCGACACGTGTAATACGGAATGTAGATTCTGATCACCCAAGGCATAATAATTATAATTATAATAATAATACTTAATACTAGCAATAATGATAATAATAATCAAACGACTGAATGTCCTGAAATTCTTCGCCGTATGTGTTTGTTGATGACACAGAGACTAATAATTAATCTACAGTGGAAAGCGTTTCGCGAAAAATAAGCGCGGGAATTTAACAACAGCAACAATAATAACAACAAAAACAACAACGAGTTAAAAATAGATTTTTGGCAAACCCAATATGATATATTGATTTCTATTCCGAGTCTGAGAATGGAAATCGCAAGATTGTATTCGTGCACCGAATCATGGATTTATGAATCGCGAATATGACGGTTAATCGTTGCACCGCTAGACTACAGAAACATTTGCAATAATATAAATTTAGCACAAAAAAGCAAACACAAAATAATTACAGTGGGGTCAGCGTGTAAGTGCACACACGAACGAACACGTGTAGACGTGTCGACATTGTGACAGAGGTGCTAAATCGTCACTGCGGCGGACTTGTTAATTTGTGGTAACGTTACGAGATAAATGACATGACCTTCTTCGCTTTATGTCGACTTATCACTGAATTTAAAATGATACATCACAAAAATATCAATCATGATCTTATCGCAATTCTACTGATTCACATATATAATTATATACTAGAGAAGGGGTACATTATAATTTATTTGTAGAACTACATGTATTAGACAGTGAAACCTCTCTAAGTCGGACACATTGGGCGGTCCCCAGGGTGTCCGGTTTAGATAGATTTCACTGTTATTCAGTCTAATGACCACTCCAATGCATGCCTGGTGCTTTGCAAGCATGCAAATACTCTTTAGAGACAAATCACAATGATTAAAGTTACTGTACGTAAGGAATGTTTCTTGTTTTCTGCAACAGAAGGAACATTATGACCTTTCACTAGGTTTGTCAGCCATTTGTTTCACAGTATTTACTTCCGTTAGCTGCGACTGCAGTGGTTTTTTAGCAGATTTTCTTTCGCTTTATTTTCTTTTACTTTTATTCCGCTCTTGTACACTTTGTCTCTGGCTAATAGTATGCAGTTTCTATCGTGAGATTTCTATGTCTATATATTGTTTGATTGATTGGGAGACTCACTCTCTTTATATGTTCATGGGTCGTTCATTCTTTTACCATCATCATTTCTATAGCGGCTCCTTCTCTGCCGTTGTTTCCATTAGTTTACTGAATTTATAATACATTTACAAGTGCCTTAGTTTATACTGTTTACTGAATTTATCATACATGTGTCTTAGTTTATACTGAGTTTTATAATGCAAGTGTCTTAGTTCTTTTCTTAGATTATATTGTTTACTAAATTTATCATACATGTGTCTTAGTTTATATTATGTGCGGGTCTCTTATTGACATACCAGCAAGGGATACGTGGGGGTTTATAATGCCAAGTAAATTGGCTTTAACCCACCAGAGGTCAATGATACCCAATACTCAGAATTGTGTACATCATTAAGTTTGGAGTTGGACTTCAGTGTTAAATGCATATTCGACATATCTTGGTGTGCGTCTATAATCGACAACGGGGACAGAGTGGCAAAGGAGTATAAAATGTTTCACGTCTCGACCTAGGCGCCGGATTCCTGACGAATTACCATTCAGCTACATGCAGAAAACACATTTTCGTCAAGTAACCGGCGAACATTTTTGCGCCGGTTACTAGACGAAAATGCGTTTATGCGATAGCTCTAAGTAGAGCTCAGCGGCATCTCTTCAGGAAACCGGTGTAATATTCGAAATTAAACATTTTACGCCCGAGCGGAGTTTCAGCACCAGTGGCTCCGCGTCTCTCGTATCGTTATCAGAGTGAGCGCTCTCCACTGCTCATGGATGGCAGGTCACTGGACAGTTATCTTGGTAATCATACCGTGGTATTAATAGTCCCAACAACCGGATCGAATACAACGCGATACGTTGTCAGAAAGGGCGCACACTAAATGCCTTTGAAATGGACATAGTCCCAAACCAGTCGGCATATCCACTTAACTTAAGTGTTTTGTGAATAGTGTGGATTCAGATCAGCCTGTGCATCTGATCTGATGCAAACAGCTCGGTATAGAGAATAGTAGGTTAGTGCCGTGAATGGGAAAAAATATCTGGCAAGGCTCAGGAAACGGGATGGGCGAGGCTCTGCCGAGCACATCCCTTTTCCGTGCCGCGCCAGATATGTTTTTCCATTCACGGCACTAACCTACTATTCTATTTATCCCGTCAACACATACAAATGGCTTTAAAATGCAAAGAAATAACCCCAGCAACCGCACATATTCATACGCAGTGAGTAGGTCGTATTGACAGGATTTCAAAAATGTTTCACGGCACCGTATTTCACGGCACATACGCACTGTGTTGACGGGATAAATTCCATCTATGATCACCCATTATGCTTCTAGTAAGGACTATAGATCGCTATCACGCTACCGGAGTGTGCGATTTGATCAGGAACTACACTGAACACAAATCACATAAGCCCCATTCATCCAGTCACAGTCACAAATATGGTTTATTTTCGCTTATACATACAGATGAATAAATTCAGTGAACGGAAACTGGTGGGCGTTTTGAGGTTTGATTCCATATCACTTTCCGTGAACGGCGATTCAATTGTGACGCCTCGCTGTTGCAATATTCCTATTGTACGCCCGTTTACAGCCAGTGTTGGCGACTTGATGACAAACAAGAGGCGTAATCTAAATCGCAGACTGACGCATGACACCAATCTATAGGGCGCAGCGCCACGTAGCAATCAGATAAAAGCAGTAATTACATAGCATCGGCCCGACCGTGGCACAGTAATTATACTCGCCATGAAGAAATGAAGAAAGGGGGCCTACGGATCAGTGTGAAGGCTAGTCTCTTGTACATCAATACGAATCGAACGCGTCTGTTTTAACAATTTCGCCGTGATATTTGATAGTTCCATGTTAATTTCTGGACAATTCCATAATAAACACTAAGAAATATGTATTTTTTTGAAATATTTGAAAAATATTGACAAACACTGTACAGAGCCTGATGAGACGACCTAGGAAAAGCAGCTGTAATTCGATATTCTTCGCATAGTTATGTTTTAACTATGCTACTTTAGCAAGGTAACAATAATTCTCAAATGAACATGTGCACATTTTGCCAAAATATGCACATTAGCGGAATTTGTTGTGATACGAAGCCTCGTTCATATATATGGAGTTATACAGATGAAAGCAGAAACACGCCGAATGCCTGTGGCGTATCCGCGCCACAGACATTCGGCGTGTTTCTGCTTTCATATTTGAGAACCCAGATGCACCAAACACAATAAGACCATGTTTGTCACGAATTATTAAATAAGCAATCATAAGATATCCGTGTACTGCGATATTTCTATCAAAGCGTAGTACTTATTCCTGCAATTCATGTCGAAAGATTGATAGAATTTGTATTTTTGCGTTGCAATACAATAGTTGCGTCGACACAATATACGGAAAATTGCCCAGACTTCCAAAATCAGTCTCGGCGACCCTCGGCCATGTGAAAAGCATATTATATCATGGACTGACCTACACTTTGTACCATTTTTAATGAATAATATATGCAGAAATTGTGATATTTTATGTAAATGACGTTGAAAGTTGAAAAACTGTTCATAGCAAATGTGGAATTCTATTCCACGATGTCTCTGAATATTTCATCCACTTTCATCGTCATATACGGAAAACATCGAAAAACTGTTCATAGCAAATGTGGAATTCTATTCCACGATGTCTCTGAATATTTCATCCACTTTCATCGTCATATACGGAAAACATCCTAAAGATTATAAACGTTTTTCATGAGGTATCGCACATCGTCTTCGGTTCAAAATCGCATGGCGTGTCTCACACGGGAAATCCTTTTTAGAATTATAACCATTCTGAGACACATCATTACCACTGGAATTGTCACAATGGGAATTGTATTCTTTGTTTGATTATGAAATCTGCCTAACAATGCAGATACCGATGTTATTTATTCTATTTTCCATCGCGTAATGATTTTCATTTGATTCCTCGCTTCTAACATTCCTGTAGCATATTTCACCAAAATTGCAAAGCATACGTTTTCTTGCTACATGTAAGTACATTATGAGTGAGAAATTTTCAATTTACGGATACATTTATTTTTATTATACTGAATTTATTACATTATCACAGCCATTTTGGCTGTGATAATGTAATACATTCAGTATAATAATTCTGCATACTTTTAATCATCAAATATATGCAGTCGTTAGTTCTATATGAAATAATGCATTTCGGGAAAAATAAATGATTACTCCCTCAAAGTATACTTTGCTATATAACTATATGTTGCAACGTTGCTGAAATAGGCTACTGTAAATGCATATGTCGGCACATGGAGCTAGAAGTTAAAGCAACATGTATTCTATATATGAATGGGCCAGTGGAAGAAGGGGGGTAACTCCATGAGGAAGTTTGCCCCCTTATTACACAGACCATTCATATAACACCATAGTGTTGTAAAGAAGACTTCAAAGAATAGTTCCACATGTACAGTTTACCAAAAAGTATGAACTCACAGATTTCTGATTTTGTGGAACTGTACCACTGTATTCCGGCTATATTTATGAAAGTATTTTAATGCAGAATTATGACGGTTGTAGAAATGTTTGGTGTAATGCAGTGGAATTGTGCTTAACGGCCCATCAACACAAAAGAGTATCATTTAGTGCCAAGCTATTTAGATGAAGAAGAAAATAGTATTAAAATAGAATGTTAGATGTGGTAGACAATCAATTATTAGGGTAAGAATGAAACTATGATGAACAATATAAATCAGCAACATGTTTATAATGATACAATTAGATTTTCCGATACGAGTTGGTTTCATGGAGAAAGCGAAGCACACCTTCTATGCTCTCCACATGGGATAACAAGTGAAGTAACATTCAATTGTTTGAGTCGAATATCAGCAATTGAAATTCGATACGGTGAAGTATGATGTGTTGCACGGTAAATGCGCTACGGCACGTAATTCACCATGGACGAGGCTCACCTTCGAGTATATACGAATGAGTTAGTCGTGTATATACAACGCGTAACCGACTAAGGACAACTGCATCCCGGCGTACATGTCTGTAGCCAGGAGTCCATACGCCCAATGTCGGTTCCACAGTATGAAGTTTATTATCTGTCAGCAGATCCCACCGGGTCTGCATTGTATCAGAGATTAATGAGTTAATGGATGATTAAAAATCATGCTAGCAAACAGGAACATTATAAATCTGTAGCTCCAGGGCGGCTTTGGCACTTTTTGCCATGTCATTGCCCGTGATACCAGTATGAATGGTGAGCCAACATAACATAATGTCCTTGCTAGATGAAAGTAAAATATGGTGTAACTCAATTATTTGGCGGATAAGTGGATGCTCAAGCTTCATGTTGTACAAAGATTGTAGCGAAGATATTGAATCGGAAAATAAAATTAATTGCTTTCTTCAAGATATTTTCGCAAATTCAAGAGCAAGTAAAATTGACATAAAGTCCGCAGAAAATATCGAAGATTTATCTGGGAGTCTAGATTGAAGATCTCCCTGGGGGACAGCGGCAGCAGCATCTACCCGGTCCCAGTCCTTTGGACAATCAGTGAAAAGCGCAGTGTATTTATTGTATCTGTCTTTAACTTCAATAAAAGGTGATTTAAAAATGGATGAATCAGTTGTTGCTTTCGTGTGCTGACTAAGATCGAAGATCACCTTGGGCTGCTCCAACTGCCACGGTGGAGTATCTGGGATTCGCCGGAATAGCCAGCTTTTGTCGGGAGTTCTGTGTATTTTTAGCTGTGTTGAAAGCGAAATGGCGTAACTTGAAACGGTTTGTCCTGGAGTTCCCATGACGTATTGTCCCGAATGACCAATAGGATAATATGTGTCGCTAGGAAATCGTGCGCGTGCATAATATAATTGATGTGGTCTGTGGAAGAATGGGGATAAGTCCAGGAAATGCGCATATATATATATGGCATACGTAAACGTTTGCAACAACATCAATTTAGTAGAAACAAAAAGCAAACAAAACATTTATTATACTGTAAATGAAAAGGCGATCTAGCTGTTGGGACTATTTTTTTATGGCGTAAGCCTCGTGTTTTTAAAAGGTTCAACCCGCAAAATATATGCTGCCACCGACATAAGCTAAGTAGCATACAAGTTGGAAGTCCTCACATTTGGATGTTGGTTGTATAATACTTCGCTAGCGCCCGAATACAAATTTAAAAGAAAATGTACTGTAAAAATACATCAACCATTACGGTGCGTGGTTGCAAAACTACCTGATCCGAACCTTGCTGACAATGCTGATTATTTTACGAGGTAACGTACATTATAGGAATGAATGGCCTTTTTTTTGTTGAATTTATCGGGGTATAAACTTGGAAAAGTCGCGGGAATACTGGACGAAGCGATAAAAAATTACAATTTTCGAAAAAAAATCAAACAAAAAAAAGATTTTTTTTTTTTTGATTTTTTTTCGAAAATTGTAATTTTTTAAGGCCTCGTCCAGTATTCCCGCGACTTTTCCAAGTTTATATCCCCGATAAATTCAACAAAAACGCCATTCATTCCTTATAATTCCAGCATTTTAAATAAATTCATCAAGAAAATGTGTTTATTTTCCGTTTTCTTAAGAATTATTTTAACTGCGCCTCACGGTTACGGAAAGTAGTTCGGCGTGGGAGTTTACTGGGATATAAACTTTGGACATAGACTTGCTACGGGCCAATCAAATGTTAGGGAATTGTGTAAACATTGTTGTGCTGGAATTATTTGTAATTATACAGCACGTATCCGGATACGGAAATTTCATTAAGCATGCGGCCTCCATTTCCAGCCCAAACTAGTCCGTGTGTAGCTGAGTACTTCGGTTATGGATGCTAATGTGCTCATTTCCGGCTTCCGCGCGGCATATAGGCCGCCCACTGGTAAAACGGACCTTAGAACGGCGAGTAGAATATATACCACCTGTTGCGTAAATCTTGACCGTGATAATACATCTTTCTGAGCGTGTACTTGAAATGCTACCAAGACCCCACGCTTAAAATGTTTACTAGATGGTCATGTCATCAGCAAGTTTTGCTCGGCCAATCAAACTGTCTGATTTGGAGTACGATTTTTGAAAAAAAACGTGGTTGATGCGTTCTACATGTACGGGACCTGGAATCAAAAGATTGACCGAGCCTGAGCACAGCTCAAACTGATTGAATCATAGCCTGGAGTTTGGGGGCCGTTTCACTAAACTTTGTACGACTAAAATGTTCGTAAATGCAAAATTATGATAGTCTGTAAATTTCACATTAACAAAGTTTTCTTATAAACAATTATTGGATTTACATTTATTGAGCATAGGCTGCATACTCAATAAATGTAAATCCATCAATTGAAATTTCCAGACAATCCTAAATTTGCACTTACGAACATCTTAGTCGTACGAAGTTTAGTGAAAAGGCCCCCTGGTTTGTTTCGAGAATTAAACATGTAGACATGCTATGGTTTATCATGGCCACATCCGTACAATTCTCATCAAGATGTAACATGACACAAACGTACTAATTAGCATTTAATTAGCATAAACATAATAGGATGCCTCAATTGCATGTGAAAATAGCCTGATACAAACCGCGCGTCACTATCAGTAACATAAATATTAATAAATGATTATATCTGTAAAGCGGGCAGTCGTAAGTTTTAGAACTGGTGGAATAGTGACACAATTATATACTTATTTTAATTCCTATAAAGATAAGTTTGTGCCTGCTGAGTGGCCATGTACCTTTAAAGGTTGCGGTGACATTTTGGGTAATATGTTGTTAGGAAGTGTAATATCTTGTTAGGAAGTGTGGTCCGTGTTGTATCTTGAGACACGCCAGATGAGTTTGCACCTTCGGACATCTGCGTAATTTCATGAAATACGTTTACAAAATTTACAATGTTCCGTAAATGGCGTCAACATTTGACAAAATTTTGAGAGTAAATATTTTTTTCTTCAACTTTTGACGTTATTTATGAAAAATATTGTAAATTTTGTAAACGTATTTATCAAGGTGTATGATCACGTGGTACTAACAACAACAACAAGTACTGAAACTTCCAATATCCATCCGATTGAAAGTACTTATTATTTTGTATTGTCCTTATTAATACGTAACGGATTTTGATGAAATATGGCGCATCAAACGCGTCTTGTTAAGCTGCATTTGGTGGTCTTTGTATTTTCGCCCAAACTTCTGTCATTTTTGCGAAGAATCGATTTCCGTGTGTACCGAAACGGAAATCGATTCTTAGCAAAAATGACATAAGTCTGTGCCGAACTCCATTGACCACCAAATGCAGCTCATGAAGACGCGTTTGCGGCGCCATATTTCATCAAAATCCGCTGCATATTAAGGAAAATATCAAATAATACTTACTTTGGAGTGGGCGACGTTGTTGTTGTTGTAACCACGTGATCATGCACCTTGATACTGTACAGTCAGGTAACCTTGATGTGCATGCTTCTACCAAACGGTAGATATCCTTATCAGTATGCACGAGAATGCTGCAGGAGTTAGACTGGTCCCAAATGCACTACTGTTTGTTTCACGAAACCTGCACTATATAAACAATGCAAACACTATTTTTATTCGATATTTTAAATCATAGCAAATTTTAAGAATGAACCTTCTTTTTATTTCGTGAAATGTGAAAAATTGATTGCCTATAAATGGGAATTTAACATTGGGGGAAATGAGGTGAAGGGAAATTCACGAAATAAAAAGAAGGCTCATTCTTAAAGTTTGCTGTAATTTAATATTATCGAAACAAATATTGTTTTTGCACTGTTTACATAAATGATAAACGGGGCTTATAGCTGTTGGAGCCAGTGTAGACCCAGACCGGTATGCGCTTCCGCACAGTCCGATTAGTGTATGTTGCTTGACATGCAGTCGGCAAACAACATCGATGATTAACCCTTTGAACCCGAAAGCCAGCTATAGCGGGGTTTGCAAACAGTGCAGATCCGGATCTGCACTTTTTGCAAGCAATTTTTAGAACAAAAACACCCCCTTTTCATAAATGGACTAATCTGAAAATCATTCTCTGACGATTGGATTGGTCATAAAATTAGCGCATCACAGTCCATTCCAGTTACAGGGTTGAAAGGGTTAAAACAAACTCTATAAATCCTCATCTGGGACCAGTTTCACTAAACCCCGTTCGACTGAAATGTTCGTAAGTGCAAATTTAGATTCGTCTGGAAATTTCAATTGATGGATTTACATGTATTGAGCGTAGGCTGCATATGCAGCCTATTCTCTATCAATGTAAATCCAATACTTGTTTACAAGAAAACATTGTTGATCCGAAATTTACAGACAGATGACCATCAGCTAATGGATCATGTATCCTTAACATCAGGAGCCTGTCCGACAATCTTTGCCGCACTCTATAGACAGTTTGCATCAATTTCCCCCGCTTCGCATCAGGCCAATCAGAAAAAAGCAATCAGTGACTATCCGTTCCATGTTATGCGATAAACAGACAGACAGACAAGCAGTTTTGCATGAGGTAGGTTTGTTATGGATAACCATGCATGTTTCTTATCAATAACTTTCCAATGATGTAAAGCATTAATAGTTCTTCGTACGACTAAAATGTTCGTAAGTGCAGATTTAGAATAGTCTGTAAATTTCAATTAATGAATTTTCATTTATTGAGCATAGGCTGCATATGCAGCCTATGCTCAATACATGTAAACCAATAATTGTTTACAAGAACACGTTGTTAATGTGAAATTTTGCACTTACGAACATTTGAGTCGTACGAAGTTTAGTGAAACAAATATATAGACTGACCATGAGAATCACTGGCCGTGAGAAAGAAATACCGCCGTTTTTGTTAGAATATGATCCGGTCGTGTTGCGTCTGAAGCATTTTAATACTTACGTGTGGACGGCACGAAACTCACAATCACGATCAGCGGTGTACGGTCCCTCAGTGAAAACAACACTACATACAAAATTAAAAGTACCAAAACGACACACAAGCCCGCCAAGACAGCATGCGTACATACTACACAGATATGTGGCTGGCACTGGAGTCACGGAGCTTGTGGGCTTTGTTGCACGTGTGGATCCAGATCAGCCTGTGCATCCGCAGAGTCTGATCAGGATCTGCACTCTTAGCCATTCCATCAATGAAACACCTATCATGTTTCCAACAAGCAATTAAGATGAGTATCAGTATCAGGAGAGTGCTACTTGATCGGGAGCTACATATACATATATCTCACAAGTCCCATAAGCCCCATTTCATTTCTCCAGGAACAGCTACAGATAGGCTACAAGCAAATTACATTGAAGCGGTACTGCCTTGGACCGGTCAGTTAAGAAACGCGAAAGGACAGTTACGCCACACATCACATACTTACGAGGTATCTAAGTAGATTCTTTTCCCGACTCAATTCATTGGCGTAATCTTCAGAAGACGGATACAGGTCATCGGTATCGGTATATCCGGCGTTATCGGTCAGGTCTATACTGTCCATTTGGGGCCGAGCATCCCCGAACAACAATTGATTCAGTATAAATTGGCGGTCCTTTAGTTGCTGTCGGTTTTCTACTGACGGTGGCGGGTTCGATCGCTTGCCATTGCCTGCAAATAGAAATATAAATTGCATATTTAATTTGGAATTGATTGATATTAAAACAGTTTTATATTTGTCCTCTATTACAGTGGAACCTCTCTAAACCGGACACCCTGTGGGTCCCCAGATCTACTCCAAGATACACGTTGACGCTTTGCGATCACGACCAGACATACTCGGAGGAGATAAATGGCAATTAACCCGATTATAATTAAGTAGAACTAACTTTTATTTGTGTCCGGGTTAGAGGGATTCGGCTGTATATGACAAACTGGGTTCATTGTATATGCGAATAGAGTAGACCATGACAAGCCTGCGCGTCAGCGTAGTCTGGTCATGGTCTACACAATTCTCTGTTAGGTCGGCGCAATGTCCAGCGAATGATCTAAATTGCAAACAGGGTATTAGTGAGCCATCTAATCCGGATAGACACTGGTCGGAATGGCGTAATGTTGACGTTTGTGACAGATGTCACAGACAATATTGCAGTTTCTGACCCCACTGTAAGGTACTAGGCGATGAGTTTCTTTTTATTTTATTATTTTTCTAATACAGTTGAACCTCTCTAAATCGGGCACAAATAAAACATCTGTGATCATATGTTTGGTGAGTTTCCTGGTCATTTATCTCAGGCGATAATGTCTGTTCATGATCGAATAACACACAACTGTGGGTCAGAATGATCGAAGGCCTGATTTACAGTGAAACCTCTCTAAACCGGACATCTTGGGGACCTCACAGGGTGTGCGGTTTAGAGAGGTTTCACTGTACTATGATATAGAACTACTAGTTAGACATGTGTACGTGTCACTATGGCATAATTCTCGCTTGCCAAATTAATTTGAGGGATATAACAAATATGAAACCAGTTTAAACATGGTTTCATGGTGAAATTGAGACGTTTTTGTCTATTTTTCTCCAGCAACGTCTAAAATATGTAGGGTTGGCAGCATATCTCTATGTAGTGTCGGGTTGCCGGCACCACAATATGTTTGTTTCTACTGACTAAGTCCTAAAGACTAAGGCGTCACCATAAAGTGAACATATGTAGTGTTTTTACTGTTTTTAATGCTGACCAACATTGCATTACTCATACATACGTTCATATCACCTTCCATTTACACATTAAACGCGAAGTTAAATGCGCGAGTAACATATTACAATTGTGCGTTATTTTTAGTGAATGGTTAGGATATATCAGTCATTCATTGATTATAATCTCCATAACGGCTTTTATTATAGAAATGAATGACCTTTTTGTGGAATTTATCGGGGTATAAACTTGGGAAAGTCGCGGGAATACTGGACGAAGGCCGGAAGGCCTCGTCCAGTATTCCCGCGACTTTTCCAAGTTTATATCCCCGATAAATTCCATAAAAAGGCCATTAATTCCATATAATTCAAGCATTTGAAATAAATTCATCAAGAAAATGTGTTTTTTCCATTTTCTTAAGAATTATTTTAACTACGCCTCACGGTTACGGAAAGTAGTTCGGCGTGGGAGTTTACTGGGATATAAATTTTGGACAGAGACTTGCTACGGGCCTATCAAATGTTAGGGAATTGTGTAAATATTTTTGTGCTGGAATTATTCATTGATTATAATCTCCACAACGGCTTTTATTGTATGATAATAATAATAATCGTTTATTCACTCAGTTCACATGACATGACAACATGAGGTATACAACACAATACTGTAGTAGGATGACGCAATGGCGATACATATAACAATCCAAATGCATTATCTACCTTACATGTACATGTACAATTTCTTAATATAAGTATAGATTATTTTTGACAAGATAATGCATTACAATTGTTTAGTAATGAGTACTGGAAGAGAATTAGAAACCACAGAGCGCTTACTTTTGGGAGGGCACTGTTCATTCGTTAAAGAGACATTCCTATATGGCTTAGTCCCATATCGATCTGCGCATCACGCGTTCCAGTCGTGTGTAATCGGTGTTTGCAACTGGGATTGCATAAGTTGCGTAATTTACTGTAAATGAATTAGCAACACCATGACAATTCCACCTCCGAGCGTCGCCGGTGACGGGGCTACGGTGTTGCATGCCTGTTTTACCTTAGCCTAAGAGTCGCACCGTTGGCCTCATAATGGTCAAATCGTTGTAAGCAAGCAAGTATTTACTGTAGTCAAGTCCTGAATTACTCCGCCGGATCAGTAATCAAGACTCAGACGACCATGAAAGTCTGACGTGAAGGTAGCTATGTCATGTTCGCAGACGACATAGAATTGTAGGCTCTATCGTAACTTTTGGCGATTTTGTTTCTAGCAGTTATAAAATGTTTGGTAGCGTCATTGTAATACCGACACTATGCGCGCTGGAAATCGTATAAGCAAAAATCGCGACTGATAACGACTGTCAACTCTTTGCATGCTAGCGGTGAAAATATCCGCCAAGTATGAGTATATTTTTCTCTCTGTACATGTCTTGGAATTTCATTAGAATTGAGTCCTCAGGACTCAATTCTAATGAAATTCCAAGACATATTCATGATATTTACTAGGAGAAATAAAAGAAAATATGATGATTATTGTCCGCTATTTTTGAACTATTTATAGCCAACAATTTTCCCAGCATGCAAAGAGTTAATTCAAAAGGCATCTCAAGCGACACGCGATGCGAATCGCATGAAACTGACAATTTCAGATACAAAACGACACACACACAAATAACAATGCTAGTCCATTCCATAGGCTAGTTGACATATTCAAAGCCTCATTCGTATACTTTACAATTTACGTTGATTTATTGGACTATCTACGAGCATTTATATATTCAAGTGCTAAATTTCACATAAATCGTATGTACACGGATATATTACCGTTAAAGGTACTCCAGCATGTTCATTAAGAAAGGGAGTTAGAACGAATGATGGTTATTTATTACATATAGACAATACATGTACATGCATCCTACTATATCTGACGTGTTTCAACGACATTTTATCATACGTTATTTTGTTTATGTAATAAATTCCCATTTATGTTCTACATCTGTGTCTATTTATATATACTGGACTGACAACACGCATCTATAGGTGAATAACATGTGACAGGAATGATCGTAAAATGCTTTTTAAAAATACTAATTATGTTTATAAACGAGCAGAAAGTAAGTGAAATAAATATCTCTATAAAAACAAAAACACACCTCTAAAGGCCTATTATTAGGCCTTTAGAGGCGCGTTTTGTTTTCATGGCAATTTTCATTTTTCTGACTCTCAGCTGGTTTCTAAATATATACTAATAATTTGGAAAGTTATTTTTCCATCCCTGTCACGTGATATTCACCTGCGAAAACACGCGCATCGTCAGGATTCATAAAACGGGATTTCAACGTGTACATGTACAATGTATCTTCTAACATAAATCGGTTGATGCGTCCGAAAATAATATTGGGTGTCCATCTGCCAATAAACCATAATATTATTCCTTTCAATTTGTCCGTCTCTGTGTTTCATCACACGTGATTGCTTTCTTTGTTGCTGACCATTTAGTTGATTGAAACAAGATCAATGACTGTATAGGGTGACCCACAGCCTTGCTTAGATAGTCTCAGCTATATGGATATCTGTTACTTTTTTTTTTATCTTATATTTAAGGGTAGGAATTGGCTCGAGGACCTTCCAAACACGGGCATTTGAACCCAAAAGTGGCAGGCCAATGACCGTTGGCCCGTTTGTTTCCGAATTTACTAATATCTGCAATACAGTCGAAATATGTGCATTAAATGAAGGAAGCAATGAGGCGGTTAATTTAACCTAGCTAGTTCATTCTCCTATCGCACGAAGCCGGTATGTAAGACCGTGAAAAAAGGCTGAGTGTGAGTGCATGTGATTGCGAAGTGGTCTTTCGAGCGAATACTTGCCTGTTACTCGTTGGTTTATGGATGATTTTCTAAAATTCTGCCAAGTTTTAGACCACAAAAGAGAGATTATCTAAGCGACCCACAGCCTTGCAGTCTCAGCATCGACGTCTCAAAGTGAGAATGACCAACACATAGGATGAGGGCTACCAAACAAGGATCTACGGAGACCCGCAGGAGACGTAGAATTCTTTTTTTATTAATTCGTTCCCACAAAATAACAATTCATTCCCACGAAATAACAATTCGTTCCCTGAATGTAACAATTCGTTCCCACGAATTAACAATTCGTTCAGGATCTACGGAGACCCGCAGGAGACGTAGAATTCTTTTTTTATTAATTCGTTCCCACAAAATAACAATTCGTTCCCACGAATTAACAATTCGTTCCCTCAATTTACCCTCAATATCCCTCAATGGATTTTTTTTTATTAATTCGTTCCCACGAAATAACAATTCGTTACCTCAATTTAACAATTCATTCCCTCGAATTAACAATTCGTACGGGAACGAATTGTTATATTGTGGGAAAGAATTGTTAATTCGAGGGAACGAATTGTTAAATTGAGGAAACGAATTAATAAAACGAAATCCATGTCCTCTGCGGGGCCCCGTAAGGATCTGAATATGTATGTAACAATTCTAGTGGCGCATCCAATATATATGTCTATAGTCTGTTTCACAAAAGCTGTCCAAATTTTACGGCCATATAAACAATTCAAAAACAATATTTTTTTCGATAATATTAAATTAAAGGAAAATTTGTATTTGTATTTTAGGAATGTTGACGATCATGTATGTCTCATTTACAACTGATATTTCACGCCCCATCTACCGTCTGTTTCACGAAAGCTGCCCAAATTTTACGGCTATATAAACAATTCAAAAACAAGATTTCTTTTGATAATATTAAATTAAAGGAAAAATTAAGAATGAGCCTTCTTTTTATTTCGTGAAATTTGGTCAAATATTGATTTTATTACGAAAAATTGATTTGTCTATAGGAATTTAACATGGGAGTGTGGGAGGAGTTAAAAAACGAAAAAATTTGCAAATTGACTCCGAAACCTGACTAGATAGCTTGGATATGATCTAACTAAGAAAACAAAAGTTAAATTTTAAAAATCGGTCCAGTATTTCTAAAATTCAAAACAATTTCCCCATGTTAAATCCCCATAGACATCTTCACTCCGTGTGGGGATTTAACATGGGGAAATTGTTTTTTCGCAATAAAATCAATATTTGACCAAATTTCACGAAATAAAAAGAAGGCTCATTCTTAATTTTTCCTTTAATTTAATATTATCAAAAGAAATCTTGTTTTTGAATTGTTTATATAGCCGTAAAATTTGGGCAACTTTTGTGAAACAGACGGTAGATGGGGCGTGAAATATCAGTTGTAAATGAGACATACATGATCGTCAACATTCCTAAAATACAAATATCTTTTCTGCAACTCTTCTCGTTTCTACGAAAGCATGGAGGAGACATGTGTTGTGTTCTATGTTTCTCGTGGTCACCACTTATTATGTAGTTGGCCATGAGATAAATAGAGAATAGTAGGTTAGTGCCGTGAATGGGAAAAAATATCCGGCAAGGCTCAAGAATTTCTTTATTTCTCATCAGAAGTATATGTTGTGACCACTCATTTGAACCGTCTCGCCGAGACGGTTCAAATGAGTGGTCACAACATATACTTTGGTTCAGAAATAAGGAAAATAGATAGAGAATAGTAGGTTAGTGCCGTGAATGGGAAAACATATCTGGCAAGGCTCAGGAAACGGGATGGGCGAGGCTCTGCCGAGCACATCCCGTTTCCGTGCCGCGCCAGATATTTTTTCCCATTCACGGCACTAACCTACTTTTCTATATTCTATTTATCCCGTCAACACCTACAAATGGCTGTAAAATGCAAAAATTGTATTGACTGGATATCAAAAATGTTTCACGGCACCCACTGTGTTGACAGGATAAAAAACACCTAAGGATATCGTGGCCACGACATAATTATGTGTGTGTTTTGTTATTTATCTCGTGGCCAATTAGGTGTGTGTTTTTTTATTTATCTCGTGACCACTACTTATTATGTCGTGACCACAATATAAATAAAACAACACACATAAAGATCTCGTGGC
Source organism: Conchocele bisecta (assembly GCA_029237695.1). NCBI lineage: Eukaryota > Metazoa > Mollusca > Bivalvia > Lucinida > Thyasiridae > Conchocele > Conchocele bisecta. The sequence goes on from CM055265.1 coordinate 137,692,638, forward strand.
TACGACATAATTCAGGTGTTTTCAGCTGATCAGATTGTACAGTTGGTCATGATCTGAAATTAGCAACGAGTTTAACAAATACCATATTAAATCATCATAAACGTTATATTCTAATTATTGCATAAGCACATCAACATACATTGAAGTTGTACTGGTCACCAACCTTTTTTTATATAATGAGATAATTAGCATATTTATTACACTAGTGTAATATGATTTGTATTACACTGTGTAAATACACTGAGAGCGCCCATAGTATCCAATAACCAAGTTAAGTAATATGAATATGCATATATAGTGAGCCTTCCAGGGGCCCATTTCACTTCGTACGACTAAAATTTTCGTAAGTGCAAAATTATGATAGTCTGTAAATTTCACATTAACAGTGTGTTCTTGTAAACCATTATTGGATTTACATTTATTGAGCATAGGCTGCATATGCAGCATATGCTCAATACATGTAAATCCATCAATTAAATATACAGACTATTCTAAATCTGCACTTACGAATATTTTAGTCGTACGAAGTTTAGTGAAACGCCCCCCAGAACTCTTGTTAATGCTTTACATCATTGGAAAATTATTGATAACAAACATGCATTATTATCCATAACAAACCTACCTCATGCAAAACTGCTTGACTGTCTGTATATCGTATAACATGGAAAGAATAGTCACTGATTTCTTTTTTCTGATTGGCCAGACGCGAAGCGGTGGTGATTGATACAAACTGTCAATAATAGTGCGGCTTAGATTGTCGGACTGGCTCCTGATGTTAAGGATACGTGATCCATCAGTTGATAAAATAGTATATTACGCCTACTACGAAACGAATGTCCACATATGTGGCTGTGACTGGAGAAATGGGACTTATAGGTTTTGCGATCAGTGCATCCGCACAGTCTGACCAGGACATACACTGTTCGCTCTTCCTTCGATGCAACAACCCCGATGCTTCTAGCAAGCAATATATACTGAAAGGATAAAGAAACACAGGGTAAACATTTGAGGTGATTTAAAGTGATTTGTTTGCTGTTATATACAATCTTTAGTTAAACATCTTTAGTTAACACATTACCAACATCGCATTAGGTTTTGACCGATAATTCATTAGTAATTGAATCACAATTGACGGTACCCCACAATATCGCACAGTGAAATCCACTGTTTTGTCAGTATGTCGTATGGCCCCCTCGCGCATCTGTCACAGCCCTGATTCTCTTGTGCATGGAATTCATTAGTGCATTTATCCTTCTTATTGGGATATTGTTCCACTCTTCCAACAATGCAGTCCTTAGTTGGTCGAGATTAGAAGGGGTATTCCGACACCCCCTTATCCTCCTGTCAAGTTCGTCCCACAGATGTGCGATTGGGGACAAATCGGGACTGTACGCTGGCCAGTCGAGTGGGTTAATGTTATGGTCAGCGAGAAACTCTTGACAAACTCTGGTTACATGTGGCCGGGTATTATCATGCTGGAAAATTAGTTGACGCTGTTGCACAAATGGAACAACAACCGGGCGGAGGATTTCATCCCTATATCTTACGGCGGTTAAATTCCCGGCTACCACAATCAACGGTGACTTTACCCCGTGAGATATCCCTCCCCAGACCATAACCGAGCCACCCCAAACCTATTCTTCTCAAGAACGCAAGCGTCGGCGAAGCGTTCCCCACGACGTCGGTATACACGACGTCGACCGTCCGGACGAAAAAGAGTGAACCGGGCGGGACTCATCTTGTCTCCATTGCCTCATTGGAAATCGTCTGGGAGCATGTGCCGCCAACCAAGCCATACGACGCGCGCGACGTGCACGAGTGAGAGGCAGACCAACGTAGGCACGACGTGCTCGCAGATCAACCTCGCGCAATCGATTTCTTACAATTTGGGGTGAATGTGGCGATTATGATTGCCTACCGTGTTAATAGCGGTTTCAGTGGCAGTAACGTGGCGATTACGTAGGTGGGCGAGACGAATAGCCCTGTCTTGACGTCGCGACGTTACGCGCGGACGTCCCGATCTCGGTTGGTCGGCAACCCTTCCGGTCTCTCTCAGACGACGGACAAGACGTTCTATGGTGGAAACATTCACACCGAACTGCATAGCAACCTGTTGTTGCGTTTGACCTTGCATTAGCAATGCAATAGCCTGACCCCTCTGAACTTCCGTCAGACGTACCATGATTGAGAGAACTTATCATCATCATGCTGCACGTGTTTTTGGCTTTTTATCACTTTCTCTATGTGGTACGGTGCATTACACGGTTGAGTAACTTTAGGCACCGGTTTGGGTGCACAGTGACCAAGATAGTCGCCTGACCGGTTTTCATAATTTTAGGCCAAGCATTTAAATAATTATTGCGTATATTGTTGCCCTGCGTTTCTTTATCCTTTCAGTATATATATCATTATCAGGCTACAGAAGTGTGCTATTTGATCAGGAGTTACACCGTTCACAAAACTGATAAGCCTAATGTCTTCTGTCACAGTCATATATCAGATTGTGCGCGGGGAACTTAGAAACACCAACTATTTTTATTAAAAAATTTAACCGAGTACCCCATGTTTAACAGATTATCTGAGCACTACTTTCCTGTTTTATATATGTTGCAGAAACTACTTTTGCATAAACTACTGCCTGTCCTCACTGGCTCTAGGCTAAATAAAACATAGGTTCACTTACTCCTAAGAAAAATCAAATCTCCTCGAAGCACCCTAGTTTTATGAAATTCTCTCCGACGCCAACATTGTTTACACCACGTGATCATCATGGTCGAGTACTCTTTATGTATATGAGAAATGGGGTCAAACGCGCGTTAACCTGTTTCATCAAATTCATTTACAAAAGAATATCACATATTCTTCACATATATTAACTCTTTCAACACCACATACATGCATATTAGTGGTATTGGCAAATAGTGTAGATCCAGATGAGCCGTCTCATCAGGATCTGCGCTTTTTGCAAGTCATCTTCATATTTTTGAGAATAAAAACACCCCCTTTTCATAAATGGACTATTCTGAAAATCATTTTGTTACAGTTGGATTGGTCAGAAAATTAACATTTGAAAATTAATTCCAGTTACTTAACGGTGAAAGGGTTAATCAGCTGGGGCCCGTTTCACTAAACTTCTTACGACTAAGATGTTCGTAAGTTCAAATTTAAGATCGTCTGTCATTTTCAATTTATGGATTTACATTTATTGAGCATAGGCTGCATATGCTCAATAAATGTAAATCCAAAAATTATTTACAAGAAAACATTCTTAATGTGAAATTTACAGACTATCATAATTTTGCACTTACGAACATTTTAGTCGTAAGAAGTTTAGTGAAACGGGCCCCAGGGTCTTACAAGTCATATACGAGACACGCCATGCGATTTTGTACATTCGGACATCTGCGTAATTTCATTAAATACGTTTACAAAATATATTTCATAAAGAAAGTCAAAAGTTGAGAACATTTTAAGAATATAATTCCGCCGCATGTGCTCTGAACATTTTGTCAACTTTTGGCGCCATTTACGGAAGATATTGTAAATTTTGTAAACGTATTTCATGAAATTACTCAGATGTCCGAAAGTACAGAATCACATGGCGTGTCTCAATTATAGTATATATATACAGGATCTTACATGATTAGCGATTGCATACATGTATGATATATATTAAACGAATTTACTGATTATGCTAAGCCGAGTTTTTTATGACATTAGATAGCCTCATTGCTTATGAACTCATCAACTCGTTTAATATCATGTTGCATTAAACACGTGTTGCATTCAATGTATTGCATAAGCACACTATCATACAGTTTACGTTGTACTGATCACCTAGTCTATTTTCTGCAGCGATCTCATTTGCATATTTATTACACTACTGTCTGCTTCCCGAAAGCTGGCCAAATTTTACGGCTATATAAACAATGCAAAAACTTTTTTTTTTTCGATAATTTTAAATTTTATACAAATTTAAGTATGAGCCTTCTTTTCATTTTTTATTTTTGGTCCAATATTGATTTTATTGCGAAAACACAATTTCCCCATGTTAAATCCCCATAGACATCTTCAAAGAGTGAAGATGTTTATGGGGATTTAACAGGGAATTATATCTAATTTCAGAACTACTGGACAGATTTTCAAAATTTAACTTTTGTTTTCTTAATTATATCATTTCCAAGCTGTCTACATGTAGCCAGGTTTTGGAGTCAATTTCCAAAAAAAATCGTTGTTTTGTCTCGTACCACAGCACCTCCGGCCATCTCCTTTTCCCCCATGTTAAATTCCCATAGAGAAATTAAATTTGCGTAATAAAATCAATATTTGACCAAATTTCACGAAATAAAAAGAAGCCTCCTTCTTAAATTTTGCTATAATTTAATATTATCAAAACATTATTGTTTTTTGCATTATTTATATAGCCACAACATTTGGGCAGGTTTCGTGAAACAGTCTATAGTGTATTATGTATTTTAATTCACTGTGTTATTAGACGGATAAGTCAACTGTATGTACTAAAGTCCGTTCTGTCACCGCCAGTCCGTCCATGTAATACATTAGCTTAGCCGACATTCCGTTAGATAGCATCACCAGACGCCGGCATATAAACCTTCACACAGCTCCGGGTTGATCCAATTCGTATAATCCGCGGGATTTCATGCTTTATCATACATGTATGTAAGACGATGTGTCAAAAATAAATGAACCATGAACCGACAAATAGGGCTTATCTCATTCTATGAAAGACCGTGTAACGTACATTTACAGACGCAATGTGCGTGTGTTTGCTTTATATATGATACTACAAATGACTTACTAGCTACAGTAATTCGCCTCCGATATGTTATCTATGGCTACAATTTGACCCATTCAAAAAATGTGAGCAACCGAAGTGCATACCCAAACCTGTTGCATGTAGGTCAAAATTTAATAAACTGTATATTTTATACATTTAAACAAATAATCTTTGATGTAGAACTAGTAAATTGCCGACAATAACAGAACAGGGAAATCATTTTCCCATGGAAGCCATATTTTCTCCGGTTGTTGTTCAACATTCATAACGAAATGAAGCTTTCAAATTTACAAGATATACATGTAAATGTCAGATAAACACCGTGACACAGTAAAATAACCAATTTCTGCAGGTGTATGTTCTTTGTTAATAATTTATTGATACAGCTTTGACAGTTTTATAGCGCTAATATATCAAACACGCCGAATAACCGGTTGCAAAAATCACTGTTCAACGTGTTACATTAAAGAGATGGGGTTAAATTGCTACCCTTTCGAGGTATGGAGCGGGGTAGAATTTTGTTTCTAATGCCTTACATGTACAGTACACTCCCCAAAACGTAAATTTCCATTTCATTACATTTGAAGGAGTTTGTGGTTCAGTCTTCTAAGACATGCACTATGTCGTTTTTGCGAAGAATCGATTTCCGTGTCGGTAGACACGGAAATCGATTCTTCGCAAAAACGACAAAAATAAACTGAGGTGAACAAGGGAGATATTACGGAGCCATGCAGGGAACGTATAATTCTTTTTTTTATTAAGTCGTTCCCATGAAATAACAATTCGTTCCCTCAATTTAACAATTCGTTCACACGAATTAACAATTTGTTCCCACGAATTAACAATACGTTCCCTCAATTTAAAAATTCGTTCCCACGAAATAACAATTCGTTCCCACGGGAACGAATTGTTAATTCGTGGGAACGAATTGTTATATCGTGGGAACGAATTGTTAATTCGAACGAACGAATTGTTAACTTGAGGAAACGAATTGTCATTTCGTGGGAACGAATTGTTAATTCGAGGGAACGAATTGTCATTTCGTGGGAACGAATTAAATAAAATTACATTAGTATACATCGAGTGTACTAGTATATACCCGTCGCTAATTATTTTTCAGAATTATACACATCTTTTAATATATACGCCTTAAGTGTTTTCAAGCGATTCATATGTATACATAACCGTAGCCACTATGTCATCGTTTATGAACATATATTAGCAGGCATGTATCAGGCTCAGCCAATCAAGCTGCTTGATTGCAAGCACAATATTATTTTGTAATAAAACACATTCAAATATTGGTAAGATTAGCGCAGGCTGTGATGGTGTTACAATGTTCAGAAATGCGACACAAATAGACAATTACATTACATGTATTTGTCTTGATCACCTTCTGTGCATTTCAGAGACTCGATGTCGTTAACATGTGTTCGATTGTATACGTACATGTACAGTGCAGACTATTATACTTCACAATGTATTTCTCACACTGTCTCGGCAGATGACTGATTGGTACATCTGAACAACAATATCGTGGTATGAATATACAGACGTGTCTAACTTATAATGTGCGGCCGTTACTGGAAAATGAGGCATATGTCATTTACGAATAGAGTATATCGAGACCATCCTGAGTATCCGTGCAGTCCCATCAGGATTCTCTCCGATCGCAAATCAGTCGGAGAAAGACCCACAATGATTCTGACAAACAGTATACATGTACAGTGGAACCCCTTTAAACCGCGCACATGTGGACCCGATTGTGTTTAGTTTAGATGGGTTTCAACGTAATCTATTGCATTGTTCTATCTGATTGTGACTGAATATGACAACAAATAGTTATCGAGCGCTTAATTACAGTGGAACCCCTCTAAACCTGATACCATGGGGACCTCCCAGGGTGTCCAGTTTAGAGAGATTCCACTGTAGTACCATATCAGGTTTCCGGAGCACGGTAGAATACCAGAAACTCGCTAGACTGATCACAAACGTTATACTCCCATCCCGCCATAGAAACAGTCTGGCGTAGTGATTGACGATCCAGTCTACGTGATTACATTTCGCACAAACACTAGCTCAGTGGACACTATTCACACGAACTTCAAATTATTGAGAAAACACGGGATAATTTAAAATGTCATAGTCATGATGCTACGGAGCCCCGCAGGGGATATATATATTTTTTTCTATTAATTCGTTCCCACGAAATAATAATTCGTTTCCTCAATCTAACAATTCGTTCCCACGAATTAACAATTCGTTCCCACGAAATAACAATTCGTTCCCACGGGAACGAATTGTTAATTCGTGGGAACGAATTGTTATATTGTGGGAACGAATAGTTAATTTGAGGGAACGAATTGTTAAATTGAGAGAAGGAATTGTCATTTCGTGGGAACGAATTGTTAATTCGAGGGAACAAATTGTTATATCGTGGGAACGAATTGTTACTTCGAGGGAACGAATTGTTAAATTGAGGGAACGAATTATCATTTCGTGGGAACGAATTGTTAATTCAAGGGAGCGAATTGTTATATCGTGGGAATGAATTGTTAATTCGAGGGAACGAATGGTTAAATTGAGGGAAGGAATTGTCCTTTCGTGGGAACGAATTGTTAATTCGAGGGAACGAATTGTTATATCGTCGGAACAAATTGTTAATTCGAGGGAACGAATTGTTAAATTGAGGGAACGATTTGTTATTTCGTGGGAGCGAATTAATAAAAAAAAATCCATGTCCCCTTCGGGGCTCCGTACTATGAACACTATTCACATGATGCAAGCCTTGCATCGCCAATTGATTTCCACGTATTATTATTATTTATACATGGATTCCATGCCCGTAGGGTACTGGAAGAAGCTCATATGACTGCAACGGCCATAACATGAATACAAATCGACGATCGTCAGCCATTATAAACGCGTATGGGATATGACAGCTGCTGTCGTGGGGAGGTAATATAATCAAGTTTCAACGAATTGACTGTCTATATCAATAGTAGCTCCAGCGTGCTTTGTGATATTGTTATTGTTTACGTAATTGATTTCTCTTGTTTGTACGCCTCGCTGTAATGGAAATAGAAGGGGTAGTCTCTGCTACCTATGACATAACATGTTTTTATTAAGAATAATACTCTCCCGTAATCAGGTATGATATGACATGTGGAAACAAACAGGTACATTATCAAGACACATAGGGCGTACATGTAAATAAGATATATTTTCTGGAAACAAAGATATTTTATGTAACGTGACCACCTTTCTGATAGATGATTTATTAGTAAATGAGCCCCCGACTGATGAACCCGGCGAACAGTCCCGGAACGAACAGTCATTGGGACGAACATGCCCGGAGCTACCGATGATAGGGACATGTGCTGTGCAGTCAGCGTAGTCCCAGACCAGACTGCGTGATTCCCGCTGCCTGATAATGGTGACGAAAGTTATTGAGGTATACACTTGGACAAAAAAGCATTACGTGTGCCAAGAAACGGATCAAAAGAGCTAAGAATCGTATGTCATTATCGTCTCTCGCGGTGGTATCAGGCTATTTTCATATGAAAATTAGGCAATCTATTTTTTAATTATTTATACTAATTAAATGCGTCACCTGAACAAAATAATAGTTCGACAGATTATAAAGTATGATCATTGCACATCAAAAAATAAAGACAGAGAATAAATAGTAATGTCAGTTAACATGTTAAGGAAACACAGTTATCGCCCCTGATATTAGTGTGGAAATTTATGTCTGATATAAAATGTATAATAATACCAATCAATACGTGTGGTAATGGTAAATGGATGTTTATTTTGCCAGAACATGTCTCAGATGATGTCTCTGATATAAATAATAGTCTGTGCATACTGAGTGGGCATGTACCTTTAATAAGATTTGTGATTTTTGAACATGTAAACTGCTGATATATTATCCAGGGGACCGTTTCACTAAACTTCGTACGACTAAAATGTTCGTAAGTGCAAAATTATGATAGTCCGTAAATTGCACATCAACACTGTTTTCTTGTAAACAATTATTGGATTTACATTTATTGAGCATAGTCTGCATATGCAGCCTATGCTCAATAAATTTAAATCCATCAATTTAAATTTCTAGACGATCCTAAATTTGCGCTTACGAACATTTTAGTCGTAAGAAGTTTAGTGAAACGGGCCCCTGAAGAGCAACACGTAGAATATTCAACGGCTGTCGTCCGAAAAACAAAATGCTTTAAAATCGTTCATTGCGTGTTAGCTAAATTATACAATATTAACGTTGTTGACAATTAACGTAAACACGAGTGGGCCGTTTCACTAAACGTCGTACGACTAACATGTTCGTAAGTACAAAATTATGATAGACTGTAAATTTCACATTCTTGTAAACAATTATTGGATTTACATTTATTGAGCATATGCTGCATATGTTCATCAATTGTAATTTACAGACTACGAAGTTTAGTGAAACGGCCCCCATATCCTCGGACGTCAATTGAAAGAGCAGTAGAAGAAGATGGCTAACTCCCCTTAAGGAGTTAAACCCCTTCTTCCACTGACACTTAAATTATATATTTTGTGTCAGAAATACTTGCAAGCAGGCAATATGCTTTCTTATCTGACGGTGTTAGGTTACTGTCAACCGACAGACTATATACACATGCATCTACATGTATACATGAGGTGATATCGTATGTATACACGTCGATCATATTCACACTGTTTCTGAAGTTGAAAGAATCCGATATGCATTTACAATCACCAAAACAGCATGTGTACATCATACCATGTGAATGAATAAGGACTCCGTTTAATATAAGTTTTGTGTACAAGTATATTGTACGTATGATGGTGGTGTTTGTCATTTCAGACTATATATTTAATTTAGCATCATAAACATCTCGCTCCTGCCGTCTGAGACGGACCTATACCATAAACGTAAACTACGCATGCGTAACTAAATATAAATATGCTTGGTATTGCAGAAGCGATTGACTGATCAAGTTAATTTGGTCTACGATTGATCTAGCAGTTATATAATGAGTGTGTTAGCATGGAGATAGGCATAGCAAATACAGACAGTGATATTCGCCTTGTCGCATTATAAAGATGTAAATGAGTTGATAAACTCGTATGTGGCTGTAACTGGAGAAATGGGGCTTACGGGTTTTCCGACCAGTGTAGATCCAGATCAGACTGTGCATCCGCACAGTCTGATCAGGATCTGCACTGTTCGCTATTCCATCAATGAAGCACCCGCCATGATCATAACAAGGGATATATATCGTTTTTAGGTTACATTGGGGTCAGCGTGTAAGTGCACACACGAACGAACACGACAGGTTGGTTCCAACCTGTCGTGTTCGTTCGTGTGTGCACTTACACGCTGACCCCACTGTACAGGTGTGTGCAATTTGATCAGGAACTACACTTGTCACAAATCCCATAAGACACATTTCTCCAGTCACAACCACATATGTGTTCGCAATAATACGATGGTTATTGCCATGTTGACCAGCGTACAAGGACATACGTAGTGATCCATTACCATATTCTAGCTTTGTATTGACCTATTGTCTGTTTCACGAAACCTGCCTGAAATTTTACGGATATATAAATCATGCAAAAACAATATTTTGTTTCAATAATATTGAATTGTATACAACTTTAAGATCGACACCGCTTTTTGTTTCATGAATATTGATTATATTGCGATTTTGTCCCATGTTAAATCCCCATAGACATACAGTGAATATGTCTATGGGGACATAACATGGGAACATGTTTCTAATTTCAGAAATAGCGGACCAATTTTCAAAATTTAAATTTTGTTTTCCTTCATTTCCAAGCTATCTAGCTAGGTTTCAAAGTCACTTTCCTAATTGTTTCGTTTTGACTCCTCCTCCAGCCCCTCCACCTCCTTTTCCCCCATGGGCCATGTTAAATTCCCATAGACAAATCAATTGTTCACAATAAATCTATATTTAACAACATTTCACGAAATAAAAAGAAGGATCAGTCTTAAGTTTTGATAAAATTTAATATTATCGATTTTGCGTTGTTTATATGGCCGTACAATTTGGTCAGGTTTCGTGAAACAGATAGTACAGTGAGACAAGCCATGTGCTTTGTAACTACGAAGATGTGCGATTTTTCATGAAAATATATTTACTGAAACTGTGATAATATTTTCTGTAAATGATGTCAAAAGGTTATGATTTTTTTTCAGAGCAAAATTAATGCGGAATGATGTTCCGCATTTGCTCTGCAAATTTCATAGACGTCATTTAAGTAAAATATCGTAAGTTTTGTAAATATTGTCCTTGAGATATCGCACGCCTTCTTAGGTACAGTATCACGTGGCTTGTCTAATACATTTGTTCGTATTATCCGTAAAGATTATGTCGTAATGGTTGTGTGTCACGTTGATTAACACAAGCATGTGCAAATGAGTCTACAGGGATCACAACTACAGTTCGCTTCATTTCCCTGTGCCGCGGCAGATTCACGTATTCATGATACACACGGTTAAGAAAACACAGACAGTGCACTATCAGACATGATTACAATCCTTGTCTGTGCATACTGATGTCATGATCGCCGTATAATTATGGAGATTTTGTTTGGCTTTCGTAATCGGTAAATGTTTACCTATAGTCCCGTCCGTGACTGTTGTCATGACAACGTCAGACCCGTCATCTACAAGGTTACCCAACCCAATACTCGATATCTCATCAACCATTAGCACACCATAAATCATGCTACGCACGCGCACACGCACACGCACACGCACACACGCACACGCACACACACACGCACACGCACACGCACACACGCACGCACGACACGCACGCACATATATGTAAGTTACATGTTTCATGACTTATTTAATACTTATTAACGTAAACCTTAAGGTTTACGTTAATAAGTATTAAATAAGTCACGAAACCTATAACTTAGAGTTAGTGTACTACTTTCTTTATATATTATACTTGCACTTAGACATTCTACAATTTTAATATTTTTATATATTAAAATTGTAATAAAATTATATACATTTTATAATTATATATATATACTAAAAATTATATTGGTTTGTATGTTGATTGATGTTGCAACTATTATTCGGTAATGCTTGATATATATGTTAGACATTCTACAATTTTAATATATATAATTTATATATTAAAATTGTAGAATGTCTACTATATATATATCAAGCATTACCGAATAATAGTTGAAACATCAATTAACATACAAACCAATATGGCTTTTTAGTTTGCGATTATTTCCTGTACGGATTCAGCTTCATGCGAGTTTTCTGTTAGTTCTGTCTATTTACAATGACATCTCTCTAATCCAGAAACCTTGGGAGGTCCACATGGTGTCCGGTCTGGAGAACAAACAGATGATTACTTCAAGACAAGCGAGGGTGCGTTGTGATCATGAACATACATTATCATTGGAGGTAAATGGCAATGCAACACACCAACATTAAGCGCAACTGATTTTTCTCTTAGTCCGATTTAAAGAGGTTACATTGCATTTCCTTGTACTGTGTACACAGCTAATCATAGAATGTACGTTAGTACCTTTTTTGTAGATTGCGATTACCAGTAGCCGGTTTCACCAGAATGCATTATTTCATATATAGAACTAACGACTGCCTATATTTATGGAATACCATATTTCAGTTGCCGAACATGCCCATGCCGTGTAAATGGATATTAAATGATTGTTTGGAGTGTTACATACATGGGTTATCATGATTTTTACACGTGTAGTTGGATTTACATGAAGAGCCAACACAGATGTCCACATCAAAGAACATACATAAAACAAGATCAACAGATCAATGATAGTCGAAAAACACGGCTTCCTGAAACTACCTGACGTGCCTCTCTAGATAAGGTCCAATTTTGCGTATATTTTGTATTGTACTTACAAATGTACCTACAGTGAACCTCTCTAAACCGGACACCCTGGGATGTCCCAATGGTGTCCTGTTTAGAGATGTTCCAATGTATATCAGGTATATGACTCCTCTGGGACATACTTATGTTTTTTTAATCATGAACATGCATTATTAGCTGAGATGCATTACTAAGAAAACTCTCAAAATGAGATAACATACATTTTCTTGGTGTCCGGTTTAGAGAGGTTCCACTGTATATATTTTACTCAATCTTGTAATAATTCTTAACTGCCAACAAGGACGCTTCTCTGTGTACATGTACGTGTACATACGTGTATGAGATAAGCAATGTGGTTAGAATTTGCTTTGACAATAATGATAGAAAAGCCAATGTGTAATGTTTAGAGGTGAAAGGGTTAAGCATTATGTTTGACCGGTTTGTCAAATCACGGTGGTTATCGTGTTGATAGATCCAATACATGGCGGTGACACCGTGGCCCTACTTGTACAGCAATTATATACAAATGTGTCGGTTTTGTAAGATGGGTCAACATCACATGCCATTTAGACGCATACGAACATAAACAGGGCTACATGCACACCATTTGTACGACTTCATACCTTGCTAGAGGCAAACTGTGCTTGTTCTTACCATACTAACGTTGTCTATGACAAGCTTCATCAGGCTATTTATTCCGCCGTCATGATTTAGCGAGGCCGATCATACAGAAACTACTTCGTGATTATATACTTTATCGCATACAGTGAAACCTCTCTAAACTGGACACCCTGGGAGGTCCCCAGGGTGTCCAGTTTAGAGAGGTTTCATTGTAAATCAGACATTTGATCATTCTGAGCCGTATGTATGCGCTGTGCTAACCCGAACAGACATTATCATCTGAGATAAATGACCAAGAAACTCATCATAAATAAGATTACATGCGTTTTCTTGGTGTCCGGCGGTTTAAAGAGATTCCACTGTATATGAATTGTGTCGATATTGGAATCGAAATATATATGGGCCGCCAGCTGAGAATTGTTTTTTACATCTCTACTGTTTGTTCCATATTTTCCTGTCAACCTACTTATTGCCATTATATAATACTTATCGTTCACATATTGAATTATTAATACATTAATTTGGAGCGAGCGCGAGAAATTAGTTTATTAAACATTCAATATGTGAACTATAACTTAGTTATTGGTTGCCCTGCATTCTTCGCGTGCACATATCTGTCTCAATGCAAGTACCCCCCATACGCGTTTCGACTACGGTATTGGCCGTTTGACACACACGAGGACACACACACGTCTGAACAGGATGCATGACACGTGAATTTCTGACAAGCCGTGATGTCTGGATAAAATATACTGTTCTACGTATTGGAACATTTAATGAATACATTTAGTAGATATTGCAGAAATAGTTGCAATATGTGATTAATTGAGACGAAATGCTATGCTTACATTGGTCGAGAAACTAGGGCAAACAATAAATCATAAACATATCCCAAAGTAGCTACTGTTTCGTAAATAATAAAAAGTCGCCCCTCCGCAAAAAAATATTCGATGCAATTTCGTCAATTATTGATTTTATAGGAAAAAAAATCATACTTTTTACATGTACTATGAATATTAACACGAGGGCTAAACTAAAATTTTCAAAGTAATATTGGAATTTGTGGACCGTTTTTAAAAACAAAATATTGCTTTCTTAGCTACATGTACAAAAGACAAACGTTTAAGTATGAAGAAACCAGATGAAGAAACCAAATCGAAATAACGATGTGCGGCCAATTAAAACGCATCAGTATCGTCGTAGCATCGATAAATGATTTTACACTTATGAAATGATTTTATTATTTCGTAATTTCGTTTCCCATTGAAACACAATGCAACGCAAGCCGTCAGTATGTTTTCATATTGGCGTCTCGTGAGTTCATAAATTATTGGTTAATGTACGTATGATTCTTTCTAAATCACCACTGAACGTGTTTATTTTATTTATATTTTGTAATAATCTTGAGGCAAATATAAAATGCGAGTGATGTATGTATATAATAAAAATATTATTTGATTTGTATGTGGATATATGCCACTCGTTCCGCCGCTCAACGATATCGCACGCTACGGAACTCACAAATTAATGACCCTATACATATAACGTCACTATGACGACACATGTACCTGTATTCAAATGCTATATAGTTATATTTTTATATTGCGTGCTGTATTATAAATATTGTGAGACATATTTGCTATCCTAGATTTACATATGGAAGCGTCCTGATGCCAATGCTAAAATATATTTATCTCCTAATTAATATATCCTAATTAGGAGATAATAAGTCCTAATAATGAGATAGAAACTCCTAATTAGGAGATAGTATCTCCTAATTAGGACTTACTATCTCCTAATCTGGACTTAGTATCTCCGAAAGAGGACTTATTATCCCCTAATTAGTATCTTCTAATGAGGAGTCGGTATCTCGTAATTAGGAGATAAAACATATTTTAGCATTGACACAGATAGTAAGTCCTTAATTAGGAGATAGTAAGTCCTATTTAGGAGATAGTAAGCCATAATTATGAGATAATAAGTCCTAATTAAGAGATACTAAGTCCTAATTGGGAGATAGTATGTCCTAATTAAGAGATACTAAGTCCTAATTAGGAGATGCTATCTCCTAATTGGGAGTTATTATCTCCTATTTAGGAGTTACTATCTCCTATTTAGGAGATACAAAATATTTTAGCATTGGCACCAGGACGCTTCCATATTTACACTTTACATCATTAGGAATGTAAAATACGACATGGGTGGAATTTCCATCATATTAAGAAGCTTATTTCATTCTACATACGATATTACTTGTGTTTCCAAATTCGCTTTGGACATAAGCGATTGGCATGGCGGGTCAGTGATGTGATCATGTCAATTGTCTATAAGACGGGGCGATGTTTACTTTGAGAAAGCCAATCTTTTGCTGAAGTAGCATTGATCCGATGAACATGGGAAAATGATACGACTGCGTATATCACGCTATGCACCCACTGGCACAGTAAATGCTAATATGCATGGTGAATGAACCATTTCAACACTACATACCTCTATCATAATGTTTGCAAACATTGTAGATCCTGATGAGCCGGCTCGTAACGAGTCGTCTCATCAGGATCTGCACCATTTGTCGATATTTTCTTAAGAACACACCCTCTGATAAATGGAATAGCCTGTACAATAACATGGGAGTATCCATTTCAGTTACCTATGGGTGAAATAGTTTAATATATATTTGCAATGCATAAAATTATCGAGGGCAGTGATTATGTGTGAATATGTAATTATCCCGTCAACACAGTGCGTATATGCCGTGAAACACGGTGCCGTGAAACATTTTTGATATCCAGTCAATACGACCTAATCACTACGTATGAATATGTGCGGTGGCTGGGGTTATATTTTTGCATTTAAAAGCCATTTGTATGTGTTGACGGGATAAATAGAATAGTATGTTAGTGCCGTGAATGGGAAAAAATATCTGGCGCGGCACGGAAATGGGATGTGCTCGGCAGAGCCTCGCCCATCCCGTTTCCTAAACCTTGCATATATTTTTTCCCATTCACGGCACTAACCTACTATTCTCTATATGTCGTCTAGTGGACGGGAATACCACGTGTGATCGTATGTCTTGGCCAAGTAGAAATATACATATACATGGATATAGTCGTTTAGGAAACAATTACCGAATTACATGATATTTTGACAGTACCCGTTGTTACAATGTAGATAAAAATATGTAAAATCTGGACAAATAGCGCCATCTACGGCGCCTGTTAGACTCACAGACATGCTTTCATAGCAGCTTCCCCAGTACGTATAAACAATTCCCGTATAAGCGGCGCGATCTACGGCGCCTGCTGGACTCACAAACATGCTTTCATAGCAGCAGAGGAACGACCGTGTCGCAAAGGCGAGTGAAATAATCCATCCTTTAATATCGGAGTGTAGCCTCCAAGGGTTTCTGTTAAACGGTTTTATTGCTATTTAAGTTGATTTCACGTCTATGTATGACTGAAAGCAATTTTATCGGCAACCGGATAAAGTTCTCAAATGTGACTGTCACTGCGCACATTCGGCTTTCGTGACATTTGTGTCCTGTCCAGCTTTTGATCAGCTAGCAAATATCAGTATCCCAGTCTCCCAATTCGTCGGTCCGTCGGGCATGTCCGTTAAAATTGCCGCATGTCCGACTGTAAACTGGAAGCCGCCGGACCGAATGGCGACTACAAAAAAAAATTCTTTTTTTATTTAAGTTTTTAATTCTAACCTTCAATGAAATCACCTTCCTTTAGTATGCGCTTCTGGTGCTAGTTAGATTTTCTTATATGACTGATATACTTAAAAAGCTAAAAAGCTCTTAAATATCACACAAAATCAATTTTATTTTTTATAATTATTTTTCGGTCTTGTAAATTTTTGTCCGGTCAGGTAAAAATTTCAAGTTTACCAGACCGAATGTCCTGTAAAATGTTGGCAGTTTCGCGGAGACTGGTAGCCTGATAGGATCTATACTGTTTGTTAGAGGTTTGACCAGTATTCCGCTACATGAATCGCGAATACCTGAGGGTCTACAACCATGCTGAGCATGGTCTCCAATGGTCGCAAGGTATATACGGCTGTTCATTCACATTTTTATCGGAGCTTACACGTATATTTTAATTACGGCACCGGGTTAGACAGTATACGTGGATATGACTGGAGAAATTGGGTGTATGGGTTTGAAGAATCTAAAGCACCCCGTGCATCCGCACGGTCTGTAATTCCATCAAAGCAACACCCGTCATGCTTCTATGGGATTTGTGACCGGTGTAGCACCTGATGAAATAGCACACGCATATATCCTGATAAAGAGCTACATGTGTAGATTGCTGGGATAGCGTACAGTGCAATCCTGTAGCTGATTTCACCAAACTTGTTAAGCATACTTATCTAGCTAAGTATACTTTGAGGGAGTAATCATTTAGTTTCCCCGAAATGCATTATTTCATATCTAACTAATGACTGCATATATTTGTGATAATGTAATAAATTCAGAATAATAACAATTCATAAATTTATCCGTAAGTTGAAAATTTCTCCCTCAAAGTGTACTTAGCAAGATAAGTATAGTCGTACGAAGTTTAGTGAAACGGCCCCAAGGTGACCAATGAAAAACGCTATGCGATTTTGTACATCAGACGATGTGCGATATCTTCTGAAAAAACATTTACACAATTTGCGATATATTCCATAAGTGACGTCGAAAGTTGAAGAAATTTACGTAGCAAATGCGGATGAAAATTTCGTTAACTTTCAACGTCATTTACGAAAGATATCAGAGTAAATAATTTTCATGAACATACGCTCATGTTCTTAGATACAAAATCGCATGGCTTGTCTCAAGTAAGAGATACAGCTTGAACATGTTTATGATATTGGCCGTTCATACCAGTAGCCTATTTCATCAACATTGCAAAGTATACTTTAGTAGCAAAGTATACTTTGAGGGAGAAATTTTCAATTTTTTGAAAAATTTATTAATTTTTATTATACTGAATTTATTACATTATCACAGCCATTTAATGGCTGTGATAATGTAATAAATTCAGTATAATAATTCTGCATACTTTTAATCATGAAATATATGCATTTGTTAGTTCTATATGAAATAATGCATTTCAGGAAAAATAAATGATTACTCCCTCAAAGTATACTTTGCTAGTAAAGTATACTTTGCAATGTTGGTGAAATAGGCTACAGATGACACATGACAGAGTTGTTTTTGTTTTCTTTCTCATTGGCTGAGAACTCGAAGACACAAAAACGTCAACATGTTTACAACACATGGCACATTTTACATGTTCCTTAACAACGAATTCTGTATTAAACAGTTACATTTATTACACTCTTGAAAATTATTTGCACGGGTTTCGCTGTGAGAGAAAACCCGTAATCAACTCCTTACAAATAATACACCGTGAAGAGAACACCCGTAATTGCGCGCCTGTTTTCTTGGAAACCACGAGCTACCAAGCAAAATGTTTAATTTTTTTTACAGTCAAAATAAAGTGATTGGAAATTTTGGAAAGGCTCTCGACTAATCTAGAATGTGAATATGTGATTAAACACATTCCAAACATGCGCTCAATTATATCTGGTTCATAGAAACAGCTGCGTAATTTGGATTTCAAAAAAATGTACATGACGTCACATTTGACGTCACACAACGTAACGTCAAAACGTGGGAAAACACGTCATTGTATAACTATTCATGCACGCATCACAATTCATTGATTATAATCTCCAAAATAGACTAAAAGTGCATATGTATCCGACGTGGAAGTGTAATAAATAGGATATTCCATCACACATGTTTGAATAGCGTAAATAATACACTCGTGTCCGTCGGAGTCCGTGCAAGCAACTCGTTCGATACGCTCACTCGTTGCTTACGAGGAAGCCGACGCACACTCGTGTATTATTTCCCACTATTCAAAATATACGATGGAATATCCTCTATGTATTGCCCTGGGAATTTTCTCTCATTAGTCGAGCACGTGACCGTAATAACTAGGAATCTTACCAGTCGATATTTACTAAACACTATACAGTGAATCTCTCTAAACTGGACACCCTGGGAGGTCCACATGGTTTCCGGTGGAACATATACATATATGACCAATCCAGGCAATGTTTCGGTGCTATGCGATCACGAACAGGCAATGCAATCGGCGATACCAAATTGAAACCCATCAAAATTATCCACACATAGGTGTCAATAATGTCCGGTTTAGAGAGGTTCCACTGTACTAAAATGACATATGGCAGAGTTTTCTCTTTTTGTGACCGCGTGAGTTTGTGACATCTGGAAGCACCCATTGACTTCTTAACGTACATAATTTTAAGCGAGCGTATTAGCAGCAGTTTCAAGGTGCATGATCACGTGGTTACAACAACAACAGTGTCGCCCACTCCAAAGTAAGTATTATTTGATATTTTCCTTAATATTCGACGGATTTTAATGAAATATGGCTCAGCAAACGCGTCTTCATGAGCTGCATTTGGTGGTCTATGGAGTTTGGCACAGACTTATGTAGTTTTTACGAAGAATCGATTTCCGTGTCGGAGACACGGAAATCGATTCTTCGCAACAACGACAGAAGTTTGTGAGAAAATACAGAGACCACCAAAATGCAGCTTAACAAGACGCGTTTGATGCGCCATATTTCATCAAAATCCGTTACGTAATAAGGACACAATAAAAAATACGTACTTTGAATCGATACTTGTTGTTGTTGTTAGTACCACGTGATCGTGATCATACACCTTGTATTAGCAGCAGTTTGAAGTGCTCCACAGGTGATATTATAATTCGCGACACGTTCTGGCAATTCCACTGTTGGAACCAGGATAATATCCCTTAAGATGGTGCCACCGGTCATCAAGCGCAGATTCCATGGCACATTCGGTCATTCCATCGCCTCTTAATTGTTGCAATTACTAGTTACAGTTGTATGCGATACACAGGGGTACCTCTTATGTGTGGCTGTGACTGGAGAACTGGGGCTTATGGCGAATGTAGCTCCTGACCAAATAGCATATTCCTGTAGCCTTATAACGATCTATCATGCCTGTTAGAAGCATGACGGACGTTTCATTGATAGAATGGCGAACAGTGCAAATGCTGATCAGTCTGTGCGGATGCACAGACTGATCTGAATTTATACTGGTCGCACAATTTCTCCAGTCACAACTACATAGTGTGACCGCAGGCTAGCAATCAACGCCATACAAACATTTAGACCAGATTGCATGTTGGTCCTGATCAATGCACCGTTACACTGTGAAACCATAACATACCAGAAATCAGATTACCGCAGAAAACATATTTACGTTATACTGTATATGAGAACAGTGTAGCTGCTGAACCGCCTGCGTTGATGCGCAGACTGAGCTGAGGATTCACTGCTCGTAAATGCCGCGATGGCGTTTTCATTAGCATAGCGACCTTATTGTACTGTACGTCAAGGTCTTTATCATTTCGAGTGGGATAAATAGTGGTGTGAATATGCAAGTTGTTTAAGCACTGGTAATGCGTTCAGATGAGCATTGTCGCTACATGTGCCACTGATAACATCAGCGGTGGCGTTAAAATAGCGCCGACCGTAGAATTTCCTGATATTGTCAAATGAAAACAGGCATTGTAGTTGGTCAATACTGAAGAACGAATTTCACAAATGAAAACAAGAAAATGTGGCCGGTCACGTAAATACCGCCGGTGGCAGATTGGGGAAACTTCTACAAACGTTTTAACCGTATCCACGGAGACCTGGACGAACATACAGACGGACACACAATCCAAGCCCTACATATGCCTCCCGGCTCTACACAGACCGGGGGAATAATAAGGTATACTTTACTGAATTTCCTCATCGGCGTGAATAAGCATTTATTATTACACAAACTGGAATTTCACAATGAATTTACAAACTTTAAAGGTACATGCCCAATCAGTAGGCACACACTGTTCTTTATAGGAATTAAATAAGAGTATAAGTGTGTCACTATTCCACCAGTTCTAAAAATTACGAGTGCCCGCTATACAGATACACTCATTTAGTAATATTTCTTTTACTGATAGTGACGCGTGGCGGTATCAGGCTATTTTCATATGCAAATGAGGCGTCACCTGAGAAAAGAATATTTTTGACAGATTATAAAGTATGACCATTGCACATCAAAAAATAAATACAGAGAATAAATAGTAATGTCCGTACATATTTTAAGGAAACACGGTTATTGCCCCTGATATCAGTGTGGAAATTTACGTCTGACGCAAAATGTATAATAATGCCAATCAGTACGTGGGGTAATGGTGAAAAAATGTTTATTTGTCCAGAAAATGTCTCAGATGATGTCTCTGATATAATGAACATTTTGTGCCAACTTAGTGGGCAAGTGTAATTAAATTAAAACACACTAGTGTGTAATAAATATGTAAATGACACCACTACAGAAAACAAGTTTAGCTTAAATGTATGATGTTGTGCTCATACAATAAATATACATATACCTTACCATTTGTCTTGATTAATAAGATATATTTTAAAAACTCGTTAACAGACTTAATAAGAAACACAGGTTTGCATTGTTTCTTAAGAAATCAGTACACTTCCTTAATGAAATTAAGATTACAAATAAGTAGAATTTAAGAAAGACAGGAGTTTTGTTATGTTAAAACTTAACACAGAACTGTATTGCCAACATACCACTGTTTAGCATAACAAACACGGTACATCCATGAAACCTGCAAACACCAATTCCATTGCAGATATGGAGATGGCGTGTAGGGTTACCCTAATCCATATGACGTCACTCAGGTATCATTGTGCATTCTATAAAACAAATCAAGATGGCTGCCAAAACTAGCACAAAAACGTAAAATTGTAAAATAATCTCAGCTCAAAGAACAAATTTACATACGTGCGCCATTTTATTTTTATATCACACCATATGTTCAAGTTACATGCTATACCGAGTGTAGAGTCAAAAATGGCCACCAAAATTATTAAAATGTTACATATGTAACTGTAATTTAACAGGTACACATTGTTTGTTTTGCATATCTATAATACTTTAGCGACAGTGTATTTGATCTTGGACTTACACCGATTCGCTTGTCATATTGTATATTAATATCAAATATGGTTACCTAGATGGTCGCACAAAGTTGTTAAATTGTTATATCCAAACTCATAACACCACATATAGCATTTTATTACTAAATGAATACAAGATGGCGCCATAAAAACTCCTTGTTTAAATTGAAAACTTTGTATCAATGGTGAATACAGATATGTAGTAAATATTGAATTTTCATGACATGCTATTTTGCTTGGACAAGTAATATGAAGTGCCTCAAACATCTTCAACAAACAATTCTTCCACCGTAATGCTAGTATATAAGCTGTCGAATTTATGGTGATTGATATATTTTATTAGTTATTATTGAACAGACACTATGCCAGTCATATTTTCATTTCTATGACCATTCAGGTTGTTTCTTGAGGCGCCATGTAAAGTCTATGGAAATCTAATAACAAAACTACACATAACACAAAAGCTACATACACCAATACACCATATGTGTGTTCAATAAGTATTTATGCAGATACTCACAGGAAAGCAATGATATCATATGCTGTAGTTAGACAATTATTAACACAGTCTGATGTTTTTAAATGCATAAGTTTGCATCTACACACTTGCGTAGAGTGTAAATATATGTAAAACATCAAAGTTGGTATATTATTTGCAGATTGCAGTAGTCTGTGTATTTGTATTGGTTGCAGTATCTGCATAACGACTTACTTACCACATTCATATGGTTTACCTTTGGTTTACATATGGTTTAATTTTGTAAATAACAATAGCTGTATTAGTAAGGTTTTATAAGATTTTCATTATAGGAATGAATGGCCTTTTTGTGGAATTTATCGGGGTATAAACTTGGAAAAGTCGCAGGAATACTGGACGAAGGCCGGAAGGCCTCGTCCAGTATTCCCGCGAATTTTCCAAGTTGATATCCCCGATAAATTCCACAAAAAGGCCATTTATTCCTTATAATTCCAGCATTTGAAATAAATTCATCAAGAAAATGTGTTTATTTTCCGTTTTCTTAAAAAATATTTTAACTGCGCCTGACGGTTACGGAAAGTAGTTCGGCATGAAGTTTACTGGGATATACATTCTGGACAGAGACTTGCTACAGACCAATCAAATGTTAGAGAATTGTGTAAATATTTTTGTGCTGGAATTATAAGACTTTACATGGGGCCAACAGAAGCCATAAAACACCAATACACCATATGTGTGTGTTCAATACGTCTTTATACTCCCAACAAGGAAATGACACCAAATACTGTAGTTAGAAAATTATATGCACATTTTTATGTTTATATGTATACTTTTGCTTCTACATAAATGAGTAGACGCGTAGATATACATGTGAAGCATTACATATTATATATACATGTACATATACATGCATTCTACAGTAGTATGTTTATTTTTAGTGGCTGTATCTGCACAAGTACGTACTTATCACATCCATATGGATTATTTGTGTAAATAGCTAATATTTTATTAGTAGGGCTTTATATTAGATTTCCATAGGCTTAAAGATGGTTACATGGAGCCACAAGCCTATGAGCAGACGTTTGTCATGGTACACCGTTTCGGAATGCAAACTATCAGCTTCTCTACACTTCAATGTATAAAGTATGATTTGTTCGTCATCTGATGGAAGAGCGCATTATCTACGTGACTGTCTCATTCAGATATTTCGAAGTATCAATGAAGTTGTTATTAAAATCTAACCATGCATCTGGTGACAAACTCAATATGAAATGTGTTATAGAATTACAATAACAATGCTGCTACAAGTGGTGCACAGTTTGTACCCATGGAAATCCAAATGACTCACAAACTTCAGCGTTATGAAAATAATCAAATAAATCAAACGAACGATCTGGCTTCATACGGTGGCGGTGCCAGCGGATAGTCATTATCGTAAATCGAATATTAAAGGTACATGCCTACTCAGTCGGCACAAACTGTTCTTTATATCACAGACATCATCTGCGACATGTTCTAGAAACAGTAACATGCATTCACCATTACCCCACGTATTGATTGGCATTATTATACATTTTATATCAGACGTCAATTCACACACAGATATCAGAGACGATAACCGTGTTTCCTTAAAATGTTAACGGACAGTACTATTATTGTTTCCTGTATTTATTTCTTGATCATGCTTTATAATCTGTCGAAAATATTATGTTTTCAGGTGACGCATTTAATTAGTATAAATAATTGAAAAATAGCATGCCTCATTTGCATATGAAAATAGCCTGATACCACCGCGCGTCACTATCAGTAAAATAACTATAAATAAATGATTGTATATGTATAGCGGGCACTCGTATTGCTTAGAACTGGTGGAATAGTGACAAAATTATACACTGATTTAATTCATATACATAACATGTTATGCCTACGGAGTGGGCATGTACCTTTAAACCCTGTCATATCATCTTTATTGTGTTGTCCGTTTATGAAAGGACATTGCTACCGATAGGAATATAAACAGAACGCCCAATGGTAAGTTAAATGAAAGCAACGGCACAACTTACAATATATTCATGATGATCACCGAACAAAACCGTCAGAAAGAAAAGTACATGATAACGTCCAAGAATCGCGCTAAAGGGAACCAAAACAAACATTCCAAATGGCCAGCCGCCAAAGGATAATTCACAAAATATAGAATAAAAAAGGAGATCAAGTAATTACAGTTCAATATGAAGCCAAATGAAAACGAATGATAATGAAATCTTGGTGCAAGTCAATATACGTGGTACTTACAGTGGTCAGCGTGTAAGTGCACAAACGAACGAACACGACAGGTTGGAACCAACCTGTCGTGTTCGTTCGTGTGTGCACTTACACGTTGACCCCACTGTAGTATATTGATGAAGTAGATGAAACAGCGATATAAATGTTAGGCACTGTTGATGACTAAGTTGCAGCCGAATATCAGACTCAGAGAGTTAATTATATTGTTGATAACATAGATGCACATGAATAGTCACGGACAGGGCCTGTCTTTTGCAATTTAACTCCGACAAAGGCTACTTATATTCGGTGCCAGATGTTTAATTACAAATATACTTCCATGTGCGAATAAGCGAAGTCACATTGTGATAGATACGTATACACATATAATGTAAGTTAAACTTACCGCCGTAACACGCGTGTATTGCCCATCTTCCTGAACATTTACCTGGAAAGAAAATAAACATTTACATGTTATAAAAACACAATAATTCTAGAATTTTCATAGCTTGGTACAATGTACATGTAGTTGATACTGGCCAATATTTTGCCTCCAATATAAGGTTTGATCATGTCCAGCCGTGTGCAAACGTTTGCTGTGGCCCGAGGGAACGCTTTGAACCCAAGGCCGCAGGCCGCGGGTTCAAACAGTTCCCGAGGATCGTTATTGTTACATTTCCAACAAAAAACTGATGTAATTTGAGCATTATATTCAGTATTTTCAGTACTATTATAAATCGTCCCATTCACGTAGATAATTGTCGGTATTCATATTCCGGGGCCGCGTCATGAACGTCATGAAGTGACGTCATGAAGGCACTTCACCGTAGTGACGTCATGAAGGCACTTCCATTACGCGTGGCCCCGGAATGAGCACTACCTAAAGCCATATGCAAACAGCACGCGCTATATGTTTGCACATATGTGCAAACAACGGAAACCATGTAACAATAGCTATTTAAGGCTTCCATCTATTACAATGCGAGATAATATTTAATAAGTTGACGTCATCTAAAATGGTGTATTTTAGACTAGGCAGCATTGTTGCCTCTACATGTAACTCGCTATGTACTGTTGTCATTTTTCATCTGATAGGTTCGTACATGTATATCATTTACGTCGTTACTGTTATTATCCTGTATCCCTATACTACGTCTATGGTCCTATAATTCCAGCACAAAAATATCTACACAATTCCCTAACATTTGATTGGCCCGTAGCAAGTCTCTGTCCAAAATTTATATCCCAGTAAACTCCCACGCCGAACTACTTTCCGTAGCCGTGAGGCGCAGTTAAAATAATTATTAAGAAAGCGGAAAATAAACACATTTTCTTGATGAATTTATTTCAAATGCTGGAATTATAAGGAATGAGTGGCCATTTTGTTGAATTTATCGGGGATATAAACTTGGAAAAGTCGCGGGAATACTAGACGAGGCCTTAAAAATTTACAATTTTCGAAAAAAAAATAAAAAAAAAATATCTTATTGTAATTTTTTATCACTTCGTCCAGTATTCCCGCGACTTTTCCAAGCTTATACCCCGATAAATTCCACAAAAAGGCCATTCATTTCTATAATACATGCATCCATAGATTATTTGTACTTGTGCTAAGGTAAAATATACATCAATCGCAAAATTTAAGGCGGAATACACGTGTGAATACACATGAAATGACGACCACTATCGACATGAAATGGCATGGATGCGTAGTCCGAATCATACCAATACTTTTTGTAACGTTTTTTTTTGCCGTTTCCACATTATGGGATTTTGAGAGATACTCAATACAGTTTTTCAAAATGATTCAATTTCCATTGTCAACACATACCCAACGTATATTGTGTATATTGAACTAATAATGAAGTATTTTGGAAATGGGTATTATAGTAATACATGTACTATAAACGATACACATCAGGTAGATAGAAGTAACGTAAATGTAGCGATTTCCCCGAAACCCAAAAGGCAGGACAATTCTGATATTTTCTATTACTTTGTCGATTGCATCTTCTTGTTTATGTGCATTATTGGTGGTTACATGGGGCCAAACGACTATGGGCAGACGAATATCATGGAACACCGTTTCTGAATGCAAACTATCAGCTTCACTGCGCTTCAATATACAATGTATGATTTGTTCGTCATCTGATGGAAGAGCGCATTGTCTACGTGGCCGTCTAATTCAGATATTTCTTAGTATCAATGAAGTTGTTATTAAAATCTGACCGTGTATCAGTAGCCTATTTCATCAACATTGCAAAGTATACTTTACTAGCAAAGTATACTTTGAGGGAGTAATCATTTATTTTTCCTGAAATGCATTATTTCACATAGAACTAACAAATGCATGTATTTCATGATTAAAAGTATGCAGAATTATTATACTGAATTTATTACATTATCACAGCCATTAAATGGCTGTGATAATGTAATAAATTCAGTATAATAAAAATTAATAAATTTTTCAAAAAATTGAAAATTTCTCCCTCAAAGTATACTTTGCTACTAAAGTATACTTTGCAATGTTGATGAAATAGGCTACAGGTAACAAACTCAATATGAAATGTGTTATAGAATGACAATAACGATGCTGTTACAGTTCCATTTTAAGACAAAATCGAAGAAACGGAAATTATATTGTGAAGGTATTTCGCCATCACCGAAACGGCCGAGAAAGGACTTAAACTTAGACGAGAAATTGAAGCTCATCATCGAGTTAGAAAAGTGTCACCGACCCAATCAAAAATGACTTAAGTTAGCAGTTTTAAATAAGGAAATGGAAGATCATATGTGCCGGATTATTTGAAGAAAAAAGACTCATACGGAGATCATTTCGAAAAAAAATGCGGATTAGTTCCAACTCGCAATACGGCGAACTTAACGAGCTTCTATTCAATTGGTTTTCAACTGCGCGAGCAAAGAACATTCCAATACGTGGTCCCATATTACAAGAAAAAGCACTGTAGTTTGCTGGTGAACAATACAATGTATCCAGGAGAAAACATACATTCTGAGCCAACTTACCCGGTCGTAAACACAACGCTCAGTGACATTAGAAAGTTTGCATTGATAAAGGACGACAGATATGTATTGCCCATTCAGCGACTTACTGCATTGACCGAAAACACAATATTGCACAATAGTACTGGAAAGAAACAAACAACAACAGACACATTTTACAAGTACAAGTATATTCAGTCAAGTTTGTACATGAATAAAACACGGTTGACATGTACATGTATTAAACACATGTTCGTTCTGACATGTATGTACATATGTGGTTGGATGTGTGGCATAAGACAAAAGAAAACAATGCTACTTATTCCGTAACCACCTAAGCCTATTGTTTCTTAAGTGGTCAATCTTTTGTTTGTTCTTGGATGTAGATCTACCACCTAGGGACGTAGGGAAGTCCGTATGTCCGTCCTTAGAGGTAAAACCTTTAAACCGTCATATATGGAAGACTTGATGTGTAGCTTCCTTATGTGAATTTAGATTTTTTATTTAACTCCGGGTCATGGATTATCTGACCCTTTTGGATTCAGAATTTCTCAATAAACGTTTAAACCCTAATATCTGGAGAATTGATATTTGGTATGTACATGTATCTGTTTTATGGTGTGCAGATGGGCAAAGTTAACTTCAATTTTTTATTTGAACCAGGGTCAAGGATTGTCTCAAAATTTTGCAATTTATCTTCGTAGTAAGTAAAACTGTGAAACCGTAATATCTGGGTATTTGGTATGTGGCTTCCTTATGGCTGTGCAGATGCGCAAAGTGAAGTTAGATTTTTATTTGACCCCCAAGTTATGGATTATCTCCCTCCACCCCCCTTTGGACTTATAATTCCGCAGTTTTGCCCTATAAGAAGTGAAACCGTTAAACTTTAATAGCTGGATGGATACTTCATATTTGGTATGTGGTTTCCTGATGGTAGGTAGATGCGCAAAGTGAATTTATCTTTTGTATATTGGGATGGCGAGCCATCGAGTTTTCACTAGTTACTTTTAATTTATTTCGCCCTTATATTGGTCATACATGATGTTATATTGCCATTTTGACTAGGTCATTCCTTCATAGTCACCCTCTATAAATAAAGAATATCTATCTATCTATCTATCTATCTTACTCCCAACAGCATCCCCTTCTCTGATTTCCTAGTTGCGTTTCTATTTGTAATATTAACAACCTGAGTTACGTGAGTACGACTGCATACTTGCCAATTTATATGGTCTTCTTAAAATAGTTGCTATTTAGTATACAATTGCGCATTTTTTGTGAGAATACTCTTTCTAGTATTACACAGAGCAAACACACTATAAGCGGCCAATTGTACTGAATAAGATATATAGACATTTGTCAAGATTTATGTTCGCTACCCTCACAAAGAACACGACCGTAATTCGTGTGCAAATGATACATTTGTTTCATGCACACATCTAACATAAAACCACGATATCAACAATGTATGTATCTTCTAAAGTGACCTGGAAGATACATATAAGTTATTTTACACTTATTCTGCAGATCTAAATGTTGTATACCAACCATTCGCATAGCACACTCACCCCATGACACTTGTTGTATATACATTATTCAATATATCAACTAAGAGGTTTAGAAATGTGTATAGATTACATAGCGAATTACGGAATATAATTACGGAACAGGCAGAATGATTCCCCTTGAATGGAGGGTAACTCTAGAATGTCAAATTGTTCTACCGGCAATGGATAATGCATATTAAATGAAATTAGAATTATTAACATCGAGAACGTATAAAGATCGTATTTGCATCTCAATTTATTTCTATCCCATGCCAATAAGCGTATTCCATGAACGATCCACGATGGGAGTGCTCCTACTTACGTTTTGACAAAAACCAAACACCCGGTAATCCAATTGTCTATGGAATGCTATTTTGTATATGAACCCAATAAGCCCCATACAGTGAATCTAAATACTACATCCAGATGACTTTACAAACTTCGAGTCCAAATCAATATAGATCGTATCAACTTTTATTCAATTTCATCTTCAGCAAAACGTAGTGAACACAATTGCTGGCATTTTCCACAACTGATACAGAGTATGTTCGAACACAGATAAGAGTATATATTATTTTCTATTAGTGTGACTTTTGTTTTTTATGCGAAACAACAATTATTATGTGAAACACTTGACCGCTTTCGACCTATGTGTCACTTTGAGAATAATGATATTTATAGTTATGAACTAATCACATATATATCTTACGTCGTCATGCTAAGACACTCACATCGGTGATAACGTTACTGTGTGGAAACTAGAGGATTCTCCATCATATTGTGTAATGTTTACACTGCCGTAATGGCTCTCAGGTAAAACTTATTTGTCATCAATACGACTGCGTTATTTTCCCCGCTAACACAAGTTCGCCAATACCAAATTTAGTACGGTAGTATTACTTGTGTAGTTAGTCTGAACATTATGCAGAGAAATTTGAATCGGACGAAATCCAACGCTGTTTAAACTTGATCCGATTAAATTTTCTCTGCAAAATGACTAATTACATAAATAATATTACTAAATTTGGTATTGGCGGACTCGTAGTGGTAACGGCTGGAACATGGTCAACAGTAAAAGGAGGAAACCGCAGTCATATTGATGACAAATAAGATTTACCCGAGACCTCATGAGCGCCGCCATTAATGGAGTGTAAACAATGGACTACGTGATCCCATACCCTGGTGGTGACAGTTAATAGTATTCGATGAATCATAATGAAATGAAACGCGATTTTATGAATGTCAAGATCCTTGGTTGTCATTGAGCACGCCTGTCATTTTGACAAGTGTACACACTGTTTCTATACTTGGTAGTAATCAAGTAGTTTTACGTTCTGTTTCTCGTACACCGGGGCTAGGTTTGTGTCATGGACTATGACTATACATGCGATTAATATGACTCTTTGCATCCAGTGTATGTATGGTAATTTACAACGTTAAATGAAATATTTGTTTGCAAAAACAGGAACGCACTTTTCCGACGTTTCGGCACAAGGCCTTTATCAAGTAATTAGTTTATACTAAACTCTAAGTGGCGAATTAGTTTCTACTAAACGATAAGCGGCATATGGATGCCACTTAGCGTTCAGCAGCCAATTGTATAACCCTTGGTTAAATCTTAACCACTGGTTAAATCCGTGGTTAGGTCAAATATTTGGTTAAATTATTGGTTAGCGATTGTATAAAACTCTGGTTAAATTCTAACCAGGATTTTACTGGTTAAATTTAATCGACCTACATAAGCCTGGTTAAATATTAACCAGTGACTAGGCGCTAACCAGTGTTTAATTTAACCAAGGTTTATACAATTGGCTGCAGTAGAAACTAATTCCTTGATAAAGAAGGCCTTGTGCCGAAACGTCCGAAAAGATAAAGACCTTGTGCCGAAACGTCGGAAAGGTGGGTTCCTGTTTTTTGCAGAATTGTTCAACATATCGTATTATTGCGGAAAGATTGTTACATGAATGGCCAGTGCAGGAATATGGGCAAACGTATGGAGTAAAGTATATGTAACATAAAATACATATCGGTTGCTACATGTCTGTTTTAGCAACAAACATTAAATCAATGTTAGCTAACATTATTAAAATTGTTGACTTGTGTTGTCGTATTCTGACTTTTCAAAGAAATGCATACTATCTCAGAATCATAGATTGGCTAACATATCAGTGAAACTGTGTTGGTGTAAGAAGATGAGAAATTGGTGATTCGAGGTTTTCTTACTATAATTGACGTTTATACTTTAATGAGTCATACTATAATTGAATGTCTTTTCTTACTATAATTGATTGTGTCTGTTGAAGAAGGGGGCTAACTCCACAAGGAAGATTGCCCCTTATTTCACTGACCCCCTGGCAACTGATCATGTATCGCATGTGATCCAGGTTAACAAAATAGTTGTGTCCAACGTGGTCCCAGATGCGTTTCCGCATCCGGATCCAAATCCATTTGTGCAACGAAGGTTACATGGCTCGCAATGACGAGTAGGTACCAGACAGCAGCTCGATATTTATGGCATTGTCATTACGTAAATATGTACTTTAGTGGTCAGCAGTTCATCAGTCAGAGTTAATGTTCCAGAGACGTTATATAGTCTCTAATCTGTTCTGATTGCCAATCCAAGAGCAAAAGCCAAATCGAACCTCCCCACTGACTAGGGAATACATGCATTGATATTTAGTGCGTTCGTGTTTCTACATTTTAAGTGTAACATGGTTCCATCGTAGGGATGAATTGATTGCAATATGGTAATCGTAGTGTAAATATAAAGCAACCGATCTGATAAGCTGACAATTTTCTTCATCGAAAAAGTCATTCGAGCTGGCGAGTGACACTATTTTCGGTCTCAACGGACTCTCATGCGGCATTGAATACTCGCTGACCGAGCCGTTATATGGCACACATGGGTAGAACTAGCTGGTCGAACCGGAACTACTTGTACAATCAGTTTAAGGTATAGAATGGAATTGAATTGTGCTTAACGGTCCATCAATACAAAAGAGTATCATTTAGGACTAATCAATGTAGATGAAGAATGGAATGGAATGGTACTTAACGGACTCAACTCAAAATAGTATCATGTAAGGCCAAGCAATTTAGATGAAGAAGAAAATAGTAGTAAAATAGTATGTTAGATGTGGTAGACAATCAAATGATTATGGTAACAAACAAACTATGATGCAAAATATAAATGAGCAACATGAATACAATGATACAATTAGATTTTCATGGTTGGTTTCACGGAGAAAGCTAAGCAAACCTTAAATGTTCTCCACCTGGAATAACTCCGCAAGTGAAGTAACATTGAAGTGTTTGCGTCGAATATCGGAAAAGTCGATACAGTCCAGTAGGATGTATGCACGGTAAATGCGCTGTGACATGGAATACACTATGGACGCGGCTCACCTTTGAGCATATACGAATGCGTTAGTCGTGTATCATTAGTGCCATAAATGGTAAATAGGGAAAACAACAGGTACCCGTTTCACTCAACTTCGTGCGCCTAAAATGTTCGTAAGTGCAAATTTAGGATAGTCCGAAATTTCAATTGATGAATTTACATTTAGTGAACGTAGGCTAGCAGCCTATGCTCAATAAATGTAAATTCAATAATTGTTAAAAATACAACTTTTTTAATGTGAAATTTACAGACTATCACAAGTTTGCACTTACGAACATTTTAGTTGTACGAAGTTTAGTGAAACGAACTCAAGGGCCGCCGGAGTGAGAGTAGGAGATCGTAACATCTCGGCTACAATTCCACCCGTAAGTATGTGTATGTTCCCGGGGCTCCTGCAAATCGTTAGGGGCAATCAAACTATATTCCTCTATGACCAACACTTTGCTCAATAACTCAGCAACTGTATAATACACTGTCGCAATTCTGACGAGATAATGCGCAGGTAGCTCGTGAAATTGCATACTGTCACCTACCGCTGACGCCATATGATTGATTAATGTTTGCAGAGTTATTTTAAGATTTTTTTTGTGCCACATTATTCAACTTATCGTGTATCTACGCGTGATGGTATCTCGCATATTTTTATTTTGTGAAATTGGTCAAATATTGATTTAATTACGAACAATTATTTTATCTATGAGAATTTAACATGGGGTGGGGGGGGGGGGGGGTGGAAGGAAGTGGAGAATCTGAAGGAGGAGTCAACAAAAATAAAACCTGGCTAGATAGATTGGGTTTCATCTAATTAAGAAAACAAAAGTTAAATTTTGAAAAAATCGGTCCAGTATATTTGAAATTAGAAACAATTCCCCATGTTAAATCTCACAGAGTGAAGATGTCTATGGGGATTTAACATGGGGAAATTGTTTTCGAAATAAAATCAATATTTTACAAAATTTCACGAAATAAAAAGAAGGCTCTTTCTTAAATTTTGCTTTTATTTAATATTATCGAAACAAATATTGCTTTTGCATTGTTTATATGGCCGTACAATTCGGGCTGGTTTCGTGAAACAGACAGTAGAAGCGATGTGAATTTTAAATTATAGTGGTACCTACCAGACAAAACACGTTATGTAATCGAACAAGTTTTCGCATTTGCTTGAAAATTTAGTCTTCCGTCGACGTCATGTACGGAACATATCACAGTTTCTGTAAATATATGTCATGGCAAATCGTACATGTTCTTATAGTCTGTTTCACGAAAGCTGCCCAAATTTTACGGCCATATAAACAATTCAAAAACCATATTTTTTTTCAATAATATTAAATTAAAGGAAAATTTAAGAATGAGCCTTCTTTTTATTTCGTGAAATTTGGTCAAATATTGATTTTATTGCGAAAACAAAATTTCCCAATGTTAAATCCCCATAGACATCTTCACGGAGTGAAGATGTCTATGGGGATTTAAGATGGAGAAATTTTTTAGAATTTCAGAAATAATGGACCGATTTTTAAAATTTAGTTAGATCATTTCCAAGCTATCTAGCTAGGTTTCGGAGTCAATTTCCAAATTTTTTCGTTTTTTGACTCCTCCCACAACACCTCTACCTTTTTCCCCCATGTTAAATTCCCATAGAGAAATCATTTGTTTTGTAATAAAACCAATATTTGACCAAATTTCACGAAATAAAAAAAAAGCTCATTCTTAAATTTTCCTTTAATTTAATATTATCGAAAAAAATATTGTTTTCGAATTGTTTATATGGGCGTAAAATTTGGGCAGCTTTCGTGAAACAGACTATAGGTACATGACGTGCCTCATATATATACCTATCTCTAAGCGGAGCCTCCACTAGATTATAATTAACTATACAGCTGTTGCTGCTTACAAATTAAATTAACGTCTTAAGTTTATTTCTTTTTCCAATCGTTTCCGCCAAGTTTCCTTTAACAATTACACTTAGACTAGCGAGCTAATCGTTAATACGTCTACGTACTTTATCAAGGTGCATGATCATGTGGTTACAACAACAACAACGTCGCCCACTCCAAAGTAAGTATTATTTGATATTTTCCTTAATATGCAAAGGATTTTGATGAAATATGGCGCAGCAAACGCGTCTTCATGAGCTGCATTTTGGTGGTCTATGGAGTTTGGCACGGACCTATGTCGTTTTTGTGAAGAATCGATTTCCGTGTCGGAGACACAGAAATCGATTCTTCGCAAAACCGACAGAAGTTTGGGCGAAAATACAGAGACCACCAAATGCAGCTTAACAAGACGCGTTTGTTGCGCCATATTCATCAAAATCCGTTACGTAATAAGGACACTATAAAATAATACGTACTTTAAATCGGTACTTGTTGTTGTTGTTAGTACCACGTGCTCATACACCTTGTTTATGTTACAGCATGTGTTAAACGCACTGGGTCCCAAATATGCACAGAACATGTTATAGCCTATTTCACGAACATTGCAAAGTATACTTTGAGGGAGTAATCATTTATTTTTCTTGAAATGCATTATTTCATATAGAACTAACGACTGCATGTATTTGAGGATTAAAAGTATGCAGAATTATTATACTGAATGTATTACATTATCACAGCCAAAATGGCTGTGATAATGTAATAAATTCAGTATAATAAAAATTAATAAATTTATCCTAAAATTGAAAATTTATCCCTCAAAGTATACTTTGCTAAACAAGTATACTTTGCAATGTTCGTGAAATAGGCTACTGATAAAACAGATTAGCAAAACAGATTAGCAAACAAATAGTTCCATTTTAGACTTGTACCGTGTTTCTGAAACTAATTATAAATACATGTATGAGTTTATAATATAGAAATAAATACGGTGGTGAACACTAGTTTCGTGTAATACATGGTTGATAATTTTATTTTATTTACATTAACTCAACTAGTGCCTATAGCGGAAACATATATCGATGCTAAAGCATAGCAGTTACGACCTTATGTTACTAGACCATCGATATATCAATTAGCGTTGGTAATCGGACAGAAAATCACTACCGATCATCAAATGACTCGATTCGATTGATTATCGATGAATATCAATTGTATTTTAAATATTGAAAAATCAGTGTATATATTGTTAAGTATACAGACATGCATTTTGATATGTTTCGTGTGTTAGACATACATAAGCAATATTTAACATTCATATGTTGGCTGTTCTGTTTCAGGAACTGTCTCTTTTATGTCACAGCAGTGAGAAAATACATGTAATCATATGTCTGTGGTAGATCAATAAACAATGGTTGTGGTCCTAGCAAAATAGGTGTAAATGAATAACATGTAACATAATTAATTTTAAATTATCAAAGCTCTTCGTTTAAAAAAAATAATTAAATTGTATAAGTTGTTTTTCTATGCAATAATCGATTATGGCAACACCACTATCGATACTAGATCAGTAGAAACATTTCGATCAATTTTCGATTATAATCGGTCATCGGTACAACACAAACAAATCCGTTTTAATTTTGCCGTGAAATTGGCATCAATTTGCGACGTCATTTAGAAAAAATATCGCAGTTTCTGTAAATAATCTTTTCTAGAATATTCGCACATCTTCTTAACCCCTTGTACCCGAAAGAGCCGCTATATCGGGATTTGCAAACAGTGCATATCCAGACTGTAACGAGCCGTCTCATCAGGATTTGCACTTTTTGCAAGTAATTTTCAAATATTTTAGAACAAAAGCACACCCTTTTCATAAATGGACTAGTCTGCAAATAATTTTGTGACGATTGGATTAGGTCGGAAAAGTAGCATATCACAGTCCACTCAGTTACTTAGGGGTGAAAGAGTTAAGTATATAATCGCTTGGCTTGTCTCATATTGTGGCCCCTATTTCACCAACATTGCAAAGTATACTTTTACTAGCAAAGTATACTTTGAGGGAGTAATCATTTATTTTTCCTGAAATGCATTATTTCATATAGAACTAACAAATGCATATATTTCATGATTAAAAATTTGTAGAATTATTATACTGAATTTATTACATTATCACAGCCAAAATGGCTGTGATAATGTAATAAATTCAGTATAATAAAAATTAATAAATGTATTCTAAAATTGAAAATTTCTCCCTCAAAGTATACTTTGCTAGGAAAGTATACTTTGCAATGTTGATGAAATCGGCTACTGATCTGGTACGATAACAGCGGAAATGTTGGAGAAATGGGGATTATGTGCTGTGTGACGAGTGTAGTTCCTGGTCAAATAGCCCACTTCTGTATAGCCTGATAATGATTTATATTGCTTGTTAGAAGCATGGCGGTTGTTGCATCGATGGAATAGCGAACAGTGCATATCCTGATCAGACTATGCGGATGCACAGGCTGATCTGGATCTACACTGATAAAAAAAACCATAAGTCCCATTTCTCCAGTCACAGCCACATATGTCGACACGCGTTAAAATCTTGACGAGTGTTTCACTGATGGAATGGCGAACATTGCAGATCCATATCAGACTGTGTGGATGCTCATGCTGATCTGGATATACACTGGTCGCAACACCCTTAATACCATTTCTCCAGTCATAGCCATATATATACAGCAACATAAATTGAAGCTGCATTAACCAATTAACATGTTTTCCATGATGCGTTTCAATTGCACGTTTGTACAGTGTATTACCAGTTTTAATATATCGTGTTTCTACACTGCGACAGCCCGCTATATGCAATAACACAGAGTTTAAAGGTACATGCCCATGCACAAACTCTTCTTTATATCAGCCGAGACATTTTCTGGCAACAAAAACATTCATTCACCATTACCCTACGTATTGATTGGCATTATTATACATTTTATATCAGACGTAAATGTCCACACTGATATCAGGGGAGATAACCGTGTTTCCATAAAATGTTAACGGGCATTACTATTTATTCTCTGTATTTATTGTTTGATGTACAATGATCATACTTTACTATCTGTCGAATATAGTATACATACATACATGTATATTACTAAATTGAATGATTATATCTGTATAGCGGGCACTCGTAATTTTTAGAATTGGTGGAATAGTGACCCAATTATGCACTTAATGAATTCCTGTAAAGAATATTGTGTGCTTGCTGAGCGGGCATGTACCTTTAAGGGAGATGATTTAAAACATTCTAAAGTCCCTCATTCTGTACATTTTCATAAAATAAATTTTACGTTCAACATCATGCATTTTTACAATATGGATATACATGTATATGCAAATACATGTTTTCCTATATAATAAATTTAAATTAACTAGAATTATTTTGCTCAGTCTCATGTGGGCCGTTTCACTAAACTTCGTACGACTAAAATGTTCGTAATTGAACATTTAGGATGGTCTGGAAATTTAAATTGATGGATTTACATTTATTGAGCATAGGCCGCATATACAGCCTTTGCTTAGTACAAGTAAATCAAATACTTATTTACAAGAAAACGTTGTTAATGTGAAAGTTACAGACTATGATAATTTTGCATTTACGAACATTTTAGTCGTACGAAGTTTAGTGAAACGGCCCCCAGGACCACGTGACAACAGTGTACCAGTTGACTCTGATGTATCGATTCCTGTTTATTTGGA
This sequence comes from Conchocele bisecta, assembly GCA_029237695.1. NCBI lineage: Eukaryota > Metazoa > Mollusca > Bivalvia > Lucinida > Thyasiridae > Conchocele > Conchocele bisecta. The sequence continues at coordinate 137,731,361 of CM055265.1, forward strand.
TAGAAAATGAATTGCTATTTCTCCTCATAATAAAATGTTTTGCCAATTATGTAATGGGTGAATAACTAACATGTTGACCTCCTTGTTGCGTTGTTAAATCAATCGTTGTTAAATCGTTTCAGTATATATACAGTTTTTTTCACAAAGTTACATGCATGTAGCAATAGTGTAACGATAATATAACACACCTTTATGCGCCAGCGGATTTGTCCACAGCGATGCCTTTAGTTGCAGTAGATATTGCTTGGCTGTTGATTCGCCCGCAGCTATTCGAGAGAAACCCCATAACGCGCAGAGCTCAGACGGATAGATACGTATTTTAGACGGTCGATGCGATTAGACTATATAACGAGTCAACGATATGCTTAACGGGCGACCATTGCCATGTCCAAACCGGAGGAATCTTAACCAGTGGCATTTGACACGATTGTAAGCGTCATTCAAACTGTATGTAAGATCATCCAAATGGTGCTCACATACAATTCATTTAAGATGGAATAACATAATATGTATAATGGTCAGTAATGACTACATACATCTTCTGAATGCATAGATCGGTCCCTTGCATTCGGAAGATGTATGTGGTCATGTACTGGACGATCTCATCTACTGTGTCGATATCATCACCGTTGTATTGTTTTCCGTGTGTGTACATTGTCTTCTTGTCCTGGGACATTTGCTTGCTTTATTATAGGAATGAATGGCCTTTTTTGTGGAATTTATCGGGGTATAAACTTGGAAAAGTCGCGGGAATACTGGACGAAGGCCGGAAGGCCTCGTCCAGTATTCACGCGACTTTTACAAGTTTATATCCCCGATAAATTCCACTAAAAGGCCATTCGTTCCTTATAATTCCAGCATTTGAAATAAATTCATCAAGAAAATGTGTTTATTGTCCGTTTTCTTAAGAATTATTTTAACTGCGCCTCACGGTTACGGAAAGTAGTTCGGCGTTATTGCTTTATGGGCGTTCGCGTTCTGTAACACGTTCGTTGCATTCGGTTTATAAGTTATCTATATTATGTTTGTTTATTTTAGTCGAGGGACCGTACACCGCTCGTCACAGTACACACATATGGAACACCGCAGGGGACATAGAATTTTATTTTTATTAATTCGTTCCCACGAAATAACAATTCAATTCGTTCCCTAAATTTAACAATTCCTTCCTAATAAAAATTCGTTCCCTCAATTTAACAATTCGTTCCCATGAAATAACAATTCGTTCCCACGGGAACGAATGGTTAATTCTTGGGAACGAATTGTTATATCGTGGGAACGAATTGTTAATTCGAGGAAACGAATTGTTAAATTGAGGGAACGAATCTTCATTTCGTGGGAACGAATTGTTTATTCGAGGGGACGAATTGTTACATCGTGGGAACAAATTATTTATTCGAGGGAACGAATTAAGAAAAGAAAATCCATGTCCTCTGCGGGGCTCCATACATGTACACACATACATGCCGGATGAAAGACTACTTGGCTACCGTTGTTCGCTTGTATGTTTTACTATAGGAATGAATGGCCTTTCTGTGGAATTTATCGGTGTATAAACTTGGAAAAGTCGCGGGAATACTGGACGAAGGCCGGAAGGCTTCGTCCAGTATTCCCGCGACTTTTCCAAGTTTATATCCCCGATAAATTGCACAAAAAGGCCATTCATTCCTTATAATTCCAGCATTTGAAATAAATTCATCAAGGAAATGTGTTTATTTTCCGTTTTCTGAAGAATTATTTTAACTGCGCCTCACGGTTACGGAAAGTAGTTCGGCGTGGGTGTTTACTGGTATATAAATCTTGGACAGAGACTTGCTACGGGCCGATCAAATGTTAGGGAATTGTGTAAATATTATTGTGCTGGAATTATATGGTTGTAAATAAACTACATTTTCGTTTACCAGGGGGCCGTTTCACTAAACTTCTTACGACTAAAATGTTCGTATGTGCAAACTTATGATAGTCACACAGGTTAATAACGCGTTGTAGGGATGGTAATATGGTTAAAATATCAATCCCAATTATGCTTAGAAATCAGCAATGAGTCAGAGAAATAAAATGTCCATGAACACAACATATTGCATCTAAATGCCTATTATTATAAAGGCCGTTAAATAATAGGCATTTAAGGCAATTTATTTGTTTTCATGACATTTTATGACTGATAGTTCCTAAACATAATTACTGTCTGTTTCACGAACCCTGCCCAAATTTTACGGCTTAAACAATGCATAATATTTCCATACTATTAAATTAAACAAAAAATTAAGAATGGGCCTTCTTTTTATGTCGTGAAATTTGGTCAAATATTGATCTTATTGCTATTCACAGCGTGAAGATATGGGGATTTAACATGGGGGAAATGTTTAGATTTTCAGAAATACTGAACCGATTTTCAAAATTTAACTTGTGTTTTCTTAGTTAGATCATTTCCAAGCTATCTAGCCAGGTTTAGAATTTCCAAACTCTTTTTCTTCTTTTTTTACTTCTCCCACAGCTCCTCCACTCCTTTTTCCCCCATGTTAAATTCACATAGACAAATCAATTTTCCAAGATAAAATCAATATTTGACCAAATTTCACAAAATAAAAATGAGGTTCATTCTTAAATTTTTATAAAATTTAATATTATCGAAAACAATTTGTTTTTGCATTGTTTACAAAGCTGTAAAATTTGGGCAGCTTTCGTGAAACAGACCGTAGGAAAATTTTAACGATTTTACCCACCCTGCCACGCTTTATCAACCTGCGTCTTTATTTGTATTTCACTTTACCTGTTCTCTACTACATGCATCTCCTTAAAGTTTGGGTATGTTGTTTTCTATTCCACTCATTTCGCCGTTTGTTAATATTAATGGCTGCAGTACAAATTCATGCTGTGAACATACAATATTCACGATCTAATTAGTTACGTCTTAAGTAGCAGTGGAACGATAACATGCTCGTGGCGCTCTTTATGCACAGCGTACCACAGCAGGCTTAATATCCGATTAACAGAACATTGTCATTTAAGGACACTGTGAGTTGGTGAACTGCATTTCCTTGTCACGCATACTTACATCCATTGTACATCATATTCAATGCGTGAGAACAGAACGTCTTTAAAGTTAACTAGATATAGGTGGAAGAGTCCATTATGTTTCACGAAACCTACCCAAATGTTACGGCTATATCCACAATGCAAAAAACAACAACAACAACAACAGCAACAACAATATTTTCAGTCTCTACAATTTGAAAAATAAAAAAATTATCTACAGTGGGGTCAGCGTAAGTGCACACACGAACGAACACGACAGGTTGGTTCCAACCTGTCGTGTTCGTTCGTGTGTGCACTTACACGCTGACCCCACTGTATGGGTAAATGACATTGGGGAATACAGTACCTGAAATACATGAAAAACGAAATAAAAAAAATGAAATTGACTGCGAAACCTGACTACATAGCCTGGAAATTACCTAAATGAGAACACAACAGTTAAATTTTTAAAATCGATTCACGTTTTCTGAAATTAGAATAATTTCTTTGCGAACATTGAAATGATATATTGCCTGTGTCGGTTGGAATGTACATGATCATGTGATGTATAACACGCTTTATAAAAGTGGCAATTGTATTTATTGAACTGAGAGTCTAGTCTAGTCAGTCTAGTCCCTGAACAACCGTACTTCAGTAACATTATACTGCAAATAGTTTACATATATGCTGACACAACCACATCAGGGGCCCGTTTCACTAAACTTCGTACGACTAAAATGTTCGTAAGTGCAACATTATGTCTGCAAATATCACATTAACAAAGTTTTCTTGTAAACAATTATTGGATTTACATTTATTGAGCATAGGCTGCATATGCAGCCTATGCTCAATAAATGTAAATCCACCAATTGAAATTTCTAGACGATCCTAAATTTGCACTTACGAACATTTTAGTCGTACGACGTTTAGTGAAACGGGCCCCATGTCTCCAAGAATAGAATTATATCCCCCTGCTAAACTGTAGAGAACAAATGTTTTGTTTTTAGTTATACATTGGATAAATATTCACTTTTAAAGGACTAAACAGTTCATCAGTCATATCAGAAAATATAAAAAAAGTGAAAGTTTCATTTCCATAAATAGCACCGTTCAACGAAACGAAATAGAAACAATGCACGCAAAGGCGACCGAAGACCAAGCTAAATATATATGCAACAAAGTGGCACCATATAAACAAGGGGGCCGTTTCACTAAACTTCTTACGACTAAAATGTTCGTAAGTTCAAATTTAAGATCGTCTGTAAATTTCAATTTATGGATTTACATTTATTGAGCATATGCTGCATATGCATATGCAGCCTATGCTCAATAAATGTAAATCCAATAATTATTTACAAGAAAACATTGTTAATGCGAAATTTACAGACTATCATAATTTTGCACTTACGAACATTTTAGTCGTACGAAATTTAGTGAAACGGCCCCCAGGGCATCGTTATCACTACGCTAATCCCCTCGCTAGCAGCCTTGATAATACAACAAGTTATACATTTAACGAACAAAACTTTAACCCATTTGGCTTACTACGAATGTGAACATAAATCCCCAGTGACCTTGACCTTCGGCGGTCGGACATGGGTCGTATGCGAAACAAAGTACCATCCCCAGACACACATTGTGGCCAAATATTATGAAAATTGGTGAAGCCGCTAAAAGTTATTGAATAAACAAAACGACGCATTTGCCTTACACACAAGGTGAACATAAATCCTCAGTGACCTTGGGCGTCGGACGTATGCACAGCAAAGCACCACCCTTGACACACATTGTGGCCAAATATTATCAACATCGGTGAAGCGGTTCATAGGTTATTGCAAAATGAAACGTGTTACTAACGTACGCACGGATGCACGCGCGCACATGGACTAACGCTTGATCCCCTCTTGCCTATCGGCGGCGGGGGAGGGTGGGGGGGGGGGGGGGTGGGGGGGGGGGTGGGGAGGGGGGTAATCATGCATGTTTGAACATATTTTTTTTTTGTAATTTTCTTGTACTATGACTCATATACACGTACTTGTATTATATGTTATGTAAATGTTTTAAATGTATCTGGTAATATGTATGTAAATATGTTATACATGTCTGACATGTTGGCTCTCCATAAATGGAGGAAATAAAGAATATATATATCGGCGGGGGGGGGGGGGGTAACAAGGCACGTATATTCTTCAACAAACAAGTTGAACGCGATGCCCGCTATGATTAGCGGCGTACAGGCCCTCAAATGAAATAAACAGACAATGAAACGACAACATACCAAGCGACTGCAACGAATGCGTCATATAATCCAGTCGCATCCTCCAACAAAGGTAGTAAGTACGTAGAATCAGTATTACACGGAATGAAGTGACATCGGCTAGGATACGTGAATTAAAATTCAATTTCGTAGCAGCAATAAATTAGTGACTATTTATTTTGCGACACAACAATTAAAATTACACTAATATCGTTAATTTTATTACATACTGAATAAGCCGAATGTTTTGCGTATTAGTACTTCCCGCAACAAAAGAAAACAATATTGAACAAAAAAAACGTTTAAAATATTAAAGAAAAGTAAGGACGCAACAATGTATAATTCCAGCACAAAAATATTTACACAATTCCCTAACATTTTATTGGTCCGTAGCAAGTCTCTGTCCAAAATTTATATCCCAGTAAATAAATAATACGTGCTTGATTTTAATTCCGGCTTATCACAGTGAATAGGATTGTGTAAATTAATTCTCGTAAAATGCAATTGTTATAGTTTCAAATTACGTGCGAAAACTATTGTGATACTTTGTTTTGGAAATGACGGTATGTGATTTGTTTTTGATTGATTCCAATGCTATGGAGCCCCGCAGTTCCCACGAAATAACAATTCGTTCCCTCAATTTAACAATTCGTTCCCTCCAATTAACAATTCGTTCCCACGATATAACAATACGTTCCCACGAATTAACAATTCGTTCCAGTGGGCTACGGGGCCTGCTGGGCTCCGTAAAATGCTGTATTCGATATGATGAAGAACAGACAGTTTCACTTATGATTTGTTTTTACACAGTATACGCCCTTACCATAGATCATGTATCAAAGGAACGCCCACATCCGTTATAGGGTAAATATGAGACAAGGCAGATTATGTTCTACATGTTATATACAGTCTGTATAGGCACCGGTGTGCACTCTATGACGAACCGTTCACTGGTTCCTAATACTATAACACAGACGAACTACTGTCTGTTTCACGAAAGCTGCCCAAATTTTACGGCCATACAAACAATTCAAAAACCATATATTTTTTTCGATAATATTAAATTAAAGGAAAATTTAAGAATGAGCCTTCTTTTTATTTCGTGAAATTTGGTCAAATATTGATTTTATTGCGAAAACAAAATTTCCCCATGTTAAATCCCCATAGACATCTTCACGGAGTGAAGATGTCTATGGGGATTTAACATGGGGAAATTTTTTTGAATTTCAGAAATACTGGACCGATTTTTAAAATTTAACTTTTGTTTTCTTAGTTAGATCATATCAAAGCTATCTAGTCAGGTTTCGGAGTCAATTTCCAAAGTTTTTCGTTTTTTGACTCCTCCCACACTCCTCTACCTCTTTTTCCCCCATGTTAAATTCCCATAGAGAAATCAATTTTTCGTAATTAAATCAATATTTGACCAAATTTCACGAAATAAAAAGAAGGCTCATTCTTAATTTTTCCTTTAATTTAATATTATCAAAATAAATCTTGTTTTTGAATTGTTTATACAGCCGTAAAATTTGGGCAGCTTTCGTGAAACAGACAGTAGCTACCATCAATATGAATGCAAGGAATGCGTCACATAACACAAACACCAATAAACCCACAACAAAGGTCCAGGTATAACCATTTTTTCCAAAACCTAAGTCGAAAAGGGGGAGATAATCCATGACCGGGGGTCGAATAAATAATCGAAATTTACTTCGCGCATCTATACACCATAAAGAAGGCACACACCAAGTTTCAAGTCCTTACCTATTACGGTTAAAAAGTTTTACTTCTTACAAGGCAAAATTGGGAAATTCGAAGTCGTAAAGGGGGAGATAATCCATGGCCGGGGGTCTCTGAGTATTTTTGATGGTGACTGGAGAAATAGGACTTATTGGATTTGTGATCAGTGTAGCTCCAGACCAAATAGCACACTCCTGTAGCATAAACACGATTTATATTTCTTGTTAGAAGCATAACGGGTGTTTCAGTGATGTAATTGTGAACATTGCAGATCCCGATGCACAGTCTGATCTGGATCTGCACTCAGTCTCGTAGTAAGACCCATACGCACCATTTCTCCCATTACATCCACATTTACAATGATACATTACAATTACAGTAAACAAATTCAAACAAATTGACATGTAAGTCGTACGAACTAGTAGAAAGGGAAAAGAAGTAAATACTCATAGCAGAAGTTACTGGTTTATACATTCGTGAATAACTGGGCATATATAGGACGTAAGTTAATAGACAAATAAGTTTGTGTTATCTGTTCATGAACAAACTGTGTCCTATGTACATGTACATGAGGGGAAAGAACAAGATAATCTTACAAACTTAGAAAAAGAAAGTATTGATCGGGGATAGTGATATGTACCCGAATGATAAATACATACATCCACACATATATTATAGGAATGAATGGCCTTTTTGTTGAATTTATCGGGGTATAAACTTGGAAAAGTCGCGGGAATACTGGACCAAGGCCGGAAGGCCTCGTCCAGTATTCCTGCGACTTTTCCAAGTTTATACCCCGATAAATTCCACAAAAAGGCCATTCATTCCTTATAATTCCAGCATTTGAAATAAATTCATCAAGAAAATGTGTTTATTTTCCGTTTTCTTAAGAATTATTTTAACTGCGCATCACGGTTACGGAAAGTAGTTCGGCGTGGGAGTTTACTGGGATATAAATTGTGGACAGAGACTTGCTACGGGCCAATAAAATGTTAGGGAATTGTGTAAATATTTTTGTGCTGGAATTATTTCATGATATTACATCGGAATTACCAAATCACTGATCCCCGTTGAATTGTGCTTGTCAAAATATTATTATGCACCCAGTAATATTTGATTTAAAACCTGAGGAACAGGCCAAATCGTTATATTTTGAATGAATGTAAAATGGAATGCTTTAATTGATACTTACATCATATTATCGTTTCTTTAGACGGCATTGTTTTGTTTATACTGGTGTTTTGTCAATAGTATCGATAACGTTTATGATATATTGGTAAAAAACTAACTGTTTTCGTAAAATGCGTTTAACACCAGACATGCTATTATTTTAATCCAATACATATTATTTCACAATTCGTGAATAAACTGACATATACAGTATACATATCACCGATGACTGGTATTTGTTACTCAAGTGAAGACGTTATAATTATGCATGTAACCCATTTAAATCAACGTGATGTAACATAATATGGAAAACATGGGGCAGTTTCACTAAACTTCTTACGACTAAAATGTTCGTAAGTGCACAATTATGATAGTCTGTAAATTTCACATTAACAAAGTTTTCTTGTACACACTTATTTGATTTACATTTATTGAGCATAGGTTGCATATGCAGCCTATGTTCAATAAATGTAAATCCATCAATTGGAACACTTACGAACATTTTAGTCATTCGAAGTTTAGTGAAACGGGCACCATGTTTGTGAAGAAACGTGTACCACTTGGTCCCGGGTCAGTAACACCTCTATTATGCAAGTAAGAAATGCACAAACAACTTTACGTGGAACACGACAATTTACGTCAGAATTGGTTATCGGTATTTTGTAATAGTGCACACATCACCAGCGAACGTAGCTGTCGCATTCTGTGAATATTGGATCAGATTGACGATAATGAAAACGGTCGCTGCTTGAGACAAACGAATGCATTTTATTTAATGATTAAACTTTTAAGACTAACACTGAAATCGACATATGTCCTCAGTGTATTCTAGCTAAACCATACAAAATCATGTAACTGATAATCGCTGAAATTCGCAAATTAAATTTCTTCCAGGTAGTCATGATGACTACCTGAAAGAAATTTAATTTGCGAATGTCCGTCCGTTGCAATACATGAAAACTCAATGTTGGCGTAAAAAGGTCTTTCTTTGAAAAACTAGTGTCAATGACATTTATCGTAGGGAACAACACATTTGTTTATCCAACCTGTTGACATATTAAACACATGAAACAAACCATGTGATTTTTTTAGCTGACAAGATGTGCGATATTTCATGAATTTATTTTTACGGAAACTGTTATATTTTCTGTAAATTAGGTCGAAATTAGACGACATTTTCATAGTAAAAGCGGCATTTGCTCTGACCATTTTTTAACTTTTAACGTTTACACAAAATCTCGTAAATTATGTAAGTGTTGTATGTGTTACCGCACATCTCCTTCTCCTTACGTACATCATCACATGGCTCATTTGAACAATTCCAAACCAGACACCATGTGACACCTACCACTGTGGCCGGTTTAGAGACAGGTTCCATGGCTTATATCATATGAGACACGCCATACGATTTTGTACCTTCGGACATCTGCGTAATATCATGAAATACGTTTACAAAATTTACAATATTTTTCCGTAAATGACGTCTGTACTCTGAAAGTTTTGTCAAATTTTGACTTTATTTATGAAAAATTATTGTAAATTGTAAATGTAAACGCATTTAATGAAATTACGCAGATGTTCGAAGGTACACAATCCCATGGCGTATCTCAGATGTCGTCAAACTCCACAACAGAACATAACGATATCAACCGAGCTATGTTGCCTATGTACTGATGTCATTTTCCGACTTATATTCAAGAAGAAGAAACCACATTACACAAACAGCATGAAACTCACACCATCTACTGTCTGTTTCATGAAAACTGCCCAAATTGTACGGCTATTACATACAATGCAAAAACAATAACTTTTTTGATAATGCTAAATTTTATCAACATTTAAGAATGAGCCTTCTTTTTTTTTGCGAAAGTTTGTCCAATAATGATTTTATTACGAACAAATAATTTCCCCATTTTAAATACCCAGTGAAGACGTCTATGGGGATTTAGCATGGGGAAATTTTTCTAATTTCAGAATTTTTTCTACTTTCAGAAATAGTGGACTGATTTTCAAAATTTAACATTCTGTGGGCAAGTTTCGCGAAACAGAGAGTAGTGGCAATATCTGTGCCATTGTACCGAGTGGTAAACGTCTCCCAAATCCACTTCCGAGTGATTGTATTGTTTTGACGATAGCTTTGATGTTGAAATATGTTCATGTATTCATTATTGTAATTTATTGTAATTTGTTTTGTTGTTTCTTTCATCCACCGCACATGGCTAGTCGTGTAGTACATGTTTGTGCCGCATTGCAAGCTCCTCAACAAACGCTGTGCGCGCGTCATGTATTTATCAAAATGCATTGCGTTAGTTTCTTCTTTACGTGTGTTCATGTGTCTGCCTCCCGTGGGTAAGATATCTTGTTCTCTATTTCACATTTTATTTCATCTGTCTCTAATAGTGTCCCCCTCACTTATAATTATGTTCTGTGAGCATCTGTGATCTTCCAGTACTAATAATCATGTGCAATAAAACTGAATTATCATGGACCTTCTTGTAATTTATGGGTATGACGGGGAATTGGGCCTACGGGGTTGCCGCCAGTGTAGATCTCCGCCATTCCATTAATGAAAACATGATTATAACAAGCGATACATCGTGATCAGGATACAGGAGTATTTTATTTGTTCAGGAGCTAAACTGGTCACAAATTCCATTAGTCCGTGTATATTATTATGTATGGTGTACGAACAATTTCCTGAATTGCCTGTAGCCGATTTCACCAACATTGCAAAGTATGCTTTTCTAGCAAAGTATACTTTGAGGGAGTAATCATTTCTTTTTGCAGAAATGCATTATTTCATATAGAATTAACGACTGCATATATTTGATGATTAAAAGTATGCAGAATTATTATACTGAATTTATTACATTATCACAGTCAAAATGGCTGTGATAATGTAATAAATTCAGTATATTAAAAATTAATAAATTTATTAAAAAAATTGAAAATTTCTCCCTCAAAGTATACTTTGTTAGAAAAGTATACTTTGCAATGTTGGTGAAATAGGCTACTGGTTGCGTCTGGAAAGTTGAACCGTGACACAAATGAGTGGAATAAAACCATACTTACAAAGTACAGAAAACAGTTATATTCGAAGGCAATTAGAAAATGCGGTAATTAAGGGGCCAACTATTGCTTTACTCCTCCTGTTAATATATGGTTACAGATCCTAATTATATAACACCGCCTCTGTGGAGAAACCATCTAATGCCAACGGTACATGTACCTGCCATTTATAACGACTGTAGCCTAAGACTAGATTACGTGATGCGCTATGATAAGGAAGGAAATGTGTTAAGACGAACTGAATACCGGGTGATACAATAGAAAAACAAATGAAAACGACAGCTGACGAACCATTGTTAACCGCTACGAAATCATGAGAACTAAATATCTAACAATACGCTATGGTGGCTCGTTAGGGGCATTTCGTTTCTTCGTTTCTTCGCGGCGACGGAATGAAGATTAGCGCGGCAAAGAAACAAAGTTTAATGCTTAAACTTCGTCTTTTCGGCACGCTAATTATCGTCTCTTCGCTCCGAAGGGACGATATTTATTACCCTAACACGTCAATAATTTACGTCGCGTAAATTTACGCCTCGCGAATTAGAGCCGCGTTATACTTCGTCACTTCGCCCCGAAGAAACTATAATTATCGTCTCTGTGTCCCGAAAATGTGCTCAATGTCTTCCGACTAATAAAAAATGATCAATTTTGTTGAACAAAATAATCGATAGCTCGGAAACGCGTTGACATAGCGCATCTGGGAATATATCGTTGCAGAGGGCTACCATTTTCCTAACTTCAGCAATAGGTGAAAACATGATATAAATTTGGTTGACTGTTTTGCGAGAGACAGTTGTCTCGAGGCCGTCCGAGTATGGTCCATTAAAAACATAGCGACATTGGTTAATGTGTATACATTGTAGGAGGGAGTAACGAATGAAATGGAATGGTGCTTAACGGCCCATCAACTCAAAATAGTATCATTTAGGGCCAAGCAATGTGGATGAAGAATAAAAATAATAGTAAAATAGTATGTTAGATGTGGTAGGCAATCAGTTGATCAGGGTAAAACTATTAATATGATGAACAATATAAATGAACAACATGCATAGAATTATAAAATTATAGAATAAGAAACATGTACACAATGATAAAAATCAGATCTTCCGATCCAAGCTGGTTTCATGAAGAAAACTAAGCAAACCTTCAATGTTAAAAGACAATGTAATGTCAAATTTCAGGAATGTTACCAGAAGACAAACAGCAATGGGGTTGTGTTGGGTTAATAATATTGTTAATTCATCATGATTTGCTTTAATTTCCTCGACAGTTCCATTGGATAATAATGCCCATGTTTATATAGGCGGAAGTATGGGTTTGCGAGGTACAACAGGTTTGTGAGTTGGAGTGTCAGTAGACTCTTCGGTCTCCATCGAGTCCAATGACTCAAACCTGTTCTGCAATGTGATGGGACCGTCTGCCCCCTTCTGCGACCCAGGATCCTCAGACCCTGTATTGGGCGGTTTGACAGGGATCTCACCCTGGCAGTGGGCCTACCCCTGAATGGTAGTGGAGAGGCCGTTTGCCACGTGGTTGGCTGTACCACAACGCGCACAGCAAGACCGCACCTGCATCAATATGGTGGCCGAAATGTTGACACTTATAACACCGTAATGAATTTTCCTAATAGGGCGACAATTATCGTCCCTTCGAAGAGACGATAATTAGCGTGGCGAAAAGACGAAGTATTATGGAAAAGACTTCGTTTCTTCGATTCTTCGCCACGCTATTCTTCGTTCCGTAGCCACGAAGAAATCAACTGTCCCTATCGAGCCACCAAAATACGCGTTTTAGTTTACTTGACATTTGACTAATAGCGGAAACTGTACTTAAAGGGTCCGGAAAATGATGTACTATGGAGAACAAGATTCCCAAAAGAGAGAAACAAAGTCATGACTATAAAACACACACACAGACACACACGGACAAATATAACTCACGCTGTGAGGAACCTTCAACACGTACGAAACTGCACTCCAAGATCAGCGGTGTGCGGTTCCAGGGAAACTAAACAGTACACGAACAGAACAAATGCAACGAAAGCCCCACAACAAACTAACCCTAGCGAACCACCGAGAAAACAATTGTACAAGTAGAAAATAAATGCACAATCACAGCGTAAGGAGATATGACAGCAATAAAGGATTATATGATCTGTGTACAATCCGTTCCAATGCCCTCTGAACATTTCGCTATCTTTCGACGCCATGTATAGCAAATATGGTAACTTTTGTAAAAATCACATGGCCTGCAAATCATCGTATGTACAAAATCATTTGTGTCCGCTCTACATGTATAAGGTTATTGTGACATTCGTTTAATACGCTAACTGTCTCTCGTGTGTTTATTGTACTGTCTGTTTCACGCAGCCTGTCCAAAGTTTAGGTAGGGCTATATAAACATTGCAAAAAACAATAGTTTGTTAGCTACGTGTAGCTGGTGGCAGTTGGGTTGCATCACTTGTTTTATACATGCCATAACCTGTTCACTGTAAATATGTAAATATGTTTTTATGTTTGAGAGGGCCCTCGGGAAGATTGGTGGCACGCCAACTTGGTTACCCTCTTTAAATAAAGAATTTACTTACTTACTTACTTACTTATAGCAACATTTAAGAATGTGCTTTCTTTTTATTTCGTGAAATCTGGTCCAATATCGATGTCAAAGCGAAAAACAATTTTCCCATGTTAAAGTGTCTGGGTCTCAGATGGTACCTCCAAATAAGCATTTCACAAAAACACTTTAAATGATATATATATATCATTGTATGGATACAGTCGCAACTTGTTCTTGGTCATAAACATGCGTTCTTCGGTTAATTATCTCATTTGCATATTAAGTCGAGGAAGTTCCATGTTCAGTTTAACTTGGCAGTATCTGGAAAAAACACCACTAGTAGTGACGCAATTCTTTCTCCGATCTATATAGAAGAATCCGGGAGCCGTGACGTAATTCCTCATGATATCACTGACTACCACTTTGCTGCAGATAAGACAACAAGATAAACTTGTTTTAAATCCTTCAAAAGCCATATTAAAAGATATTGTCAGCATTGCACACTTCTATATAATCGGCATATTAATACTGTAATACCTTAACACACGATGTACGCGCATGGTCATGAAAAATAACAGAACTTAAAAATGCGAGAACTGAATGTTATCGGTGACGTAGTTGGTGACATAGTGTGTAGTCAAAGCAAGGCACGTGGCACATCAGTGGGAAATATGAATGATATATTTAGCAAAGCTTTCCTTACTAACGATAGTTACTTCTTTGATAATACAATATTTTTTTTATAATTTTTTTTACTTTCTCAGATCACTCACAGGGGCAAATATATTTAGGAAACCAATACAAATTTTCAGTTCAATGCTTTTTTCCTAACTCAAAACCCCACGTTCCAACCTCATCTGAGACACAGTACCTTTAAATCGCACAAACATCTCACGCGGATTTAACATGGGGAAATTTGTCTAATGTGGTACCAATTTTCAAAATTTAATTTTTGTTTTCTTCGGTCATTTCCAAGCTATCTAGCCAGGTTTCAGAGTCAATCTCCATTATTTTTGGGTTTTCGTCTCCTCCTCCAGGTTCTCCATGTCTTTTCCTCCTGTGTTAAATTCCCTATTGAAAAATCATGTTTATTAATCACTTAATAAAATCAATATTTTACCAAATTTTACAAAATAAACAGAAGGTTACTTCTTAAATCTTGATTACATTTGATATTATCGATTATGTCCTGTTACATGTATTTGATACAGTGGAACCTCTCTAAACCGGTAACCCTGAGGACCTCCCGGGGTATCTGGTTTAAAGAGGTTTCACTGTAAAACAGGCATATGACTACTTCGCGTATTTGCTTTGTGATCACGAACCGACATCGGAGATAAAGCGCAATGAAACATTTCAAACAAAAGCACAACTAACATTTCTCTGCGTCGAGTTCAGAGAGGTTTCACTTTAGTTACATACTGGTTTCTTCCGTATCATGCTCGATCGACAATGCAATGGACGTCACAGCGTACCAGTAGTCGTCACAATAGTTACTGATGTCGGATCCATCTACACAAAAGGTGTATGACGCTAAAGGCAATTGTGTCGGATAGGATAGGGTTAAAACAAGCAATAGCCGGTCGAATAATAAATCACTACGCGTTATTTTAATTATGTTTAAACTATTTCATTCACGCGTGTACCCTGTGTAACAGTAAATTCCAGAAAATATAGGAGTAAATACATATGATAGCCGTTCCAACTGGCATAGCCGCGCTGACGGCTATCATACAAATGTATGCATTTAATAGTCCAATCATACAGACAGGTAGCGAATTATGTGACTTCTCTGAATTTACGACTAGCCAGTATAATCCCATTGCAAGTGGAAGCATCTACAATGTATATTATGTATTTTGATATGTCCAGCACATTGATAGGACACACGTACCCATTACGCGCTGAGGCTAAAGAAGGACAGAGCTTTCCAAGATTTAAAACCGTAATCTGACTATGTATGTTTTATACGTACATGTACATATTTTCTGGATCCGTTAATATTTTTCTTTCGGTTTATATTTAGGATTATTAAAATATACTTGTAATCTATTTTCATTACCGTTACTATTTTCTACCATAACCATATCCAATGAAATGGACGACGCGCCTGGATACTATGTAGACTGTTATATGGTGAGCTTACACGACGTCACTGCCAAGCGCGACTTTATTTGAGGCGGAATATCCTGGCGAGACGGATAGTTACAAGCCAGCTCATCTGAATATACAGTGTTTGCAATTGTTCGCTTGATGTTTAACAAATGTACTACACGTATACACATAAACAATTATTTTAAGTGAATGAATAGTAGTGCATCATGCATATACATCGGTGTGATGAGCTTTAACGTCCTCTAGTATATATCCAAACATGGTCTGGTTCGGCGATAAAATAGCACACAGTTAAAATAGTGTGTATTCCATTTTCTTAGAAAGACAGTGTTTGCATCAGTTTGGCCAAGGTCAAACTCTAACGATGGACTTAATAAGTACATACCATTTTATTCACCTTACATATTACATGTACCTTACCATATTGATACACTGTTTGGAAGCAAACAACATGCACATACATGGGGGTCGGAACAGGTCCGACCGTTCCGGCGGCTGCCTGACCAATAATTTGGACAAAACTATCCTTTTATTGAATACAAAATAAATCGGTCAGGAATGTAATTATTATTATTTATTATTAATTTCCCATACTGTTGACTTGAACATGATACTTTGATTGTGTGTTTCGTCTCGGCTAGATCACGTTGGATATATCAGCCGATGCAAACATGTCTAAATATATGTCTGCAATTTTTCTAATTTCTCATAAAAAGTTTATGTTGTTCCAACTCACTCAGTTGAACCGTCTCGACGAGACGGTTCAACTGAGTGAGTGACAACAACATACACTTTGGGGATGGGTAGGAGGATACACCCTACGTTCGCCGGACCAATCGTATTACGCTTCCGACACGTTGAATCACTTGAGCCTCTGCTCGATAATATATGTGACCTCCGTAAAAAGGTGCTTATTAAAGTTGGTAGCTCCTGATAAGCTAATACACTTATATAGCCTGATACATCGGTATCACTTAGTTGTTTGTAAAGATACACAATGTAGTACGAATGATCATCTATTCAATAGTGAAAAACGCAGGCCCTGCTTAGAATCGAATGGTGCTTAACGGCCCATCAACACAAATAGTATCATTTAGGGCGAAGCAATTTAGATGAAGAACACATTAATAGTAAAATAGTATGTTAGATGTACGCAATCAAATGATTAGGTTAAAATAAAACATACGAGGAACACATTAGAAATGAGAAACATGTATCTCCATTTGGAGACAACTACGGTATATAAGGTTGAACAGTTTAAGATCGTTAATTATGTTTTAACAATTGTACTACGGCCGGATTGAACCATCATACATCTGAAATAGGAAGAGTTAGGTAGGCAAACATATTACATGTAAGTTACGAAAAAACAAGTATTATAAATACATGTGCATGGAGAATATTACAAATTAGACAATATTTTGCAGTAGGTAGCTAGATAATAATACTTACGTGCTGACTCTACTGAAGCTATAATGACCAGCGCTGTTGTGAAGACGATTACTAAACTGTTCGACATATACATTGTTAATGTTCCACGTATGGCAACAAAACACAAATATTAAAATTTATTAAAACTATGCTGACAAAAATATCTGATTTTAAACAATGTTTGCCATTAAAATTAAATATTAAGTATAATTATGATTGTTTTATCTCTTTTTAGCATGCAGTGGAATTAATTAGGAAACGTCACGACGTGATACATGCGTCTATTTACAATTAATGCTATGTAATGGTAACCGTTGCTAAATATCCAAATGTATTCACAGTATGATACGTTAACTTTAACTTAAATCATTTGAGTGAATCTTGAGTATTCCTTCACAGATATAATTCTACTGTAACAAATAAACTTGAGAAAGTTCCACCAACGAGTACGTGGATAGTTCAGTTGCTCATTGTCGTCTATCAGAAAAAGCAGTATTTAACGTTTACGTTCGCGTTCACAGTTGTTATTTGTTACTGATAATCGTCTGCCAATAGTTGACTTTTATAGCAGCGACTACCGCCAATATCAGCGACGCTAACCACGTGGCAAGTATGTACCAATATGAGCCGGTTCTCTCGCAGATTGATCCGCATATTTTCAGATTTTGATTTAGTATGTTTTGTTTCCATAAATCCAATAATTTAAATATAGTTTTAAATTAAATGTCGGCGTACTATTATGCGGATGCTCAAGTAGCAACATCTTCTCAAATGTTTATCACACTCCACGATATAGTATATAGAGGATCTTACACGAGTAATGATTTAATATGATATCTATTAAACGAGTTTGCTGATTTCATAACAAACGAGGCTATGGCGATATTTTTTAATTAAATCAGTCAACGAATAATAAATACCGTAAATAAATGGTCACAAATATTAGATTATATGTATTACATAAGCACAGCACAACATGTTGAAGCTGTAATATCACCTAGCGTGTTTTCTATTCCGGTCTCATTTGCATATGTATTACATTAGTGTATTATGATTTTTATTACACTGTGTTATTAAACTGTGAAAGTACGAATTTAGTAAAAAAAAAACTGGTGGGTAAACCACATACATGTATTGAACATCATCTTATTCACTGTACCGCTAAAGGTGTCAGAACCTTCAAGATGCATTTAGCCATCACAATTTTGAATATTTTATTTGTTATAAAATTATGTCTAGGTACAGTTCAAAACTGTAACTAGGAAACTAGAAAAAATTGTCTTGAGTTCGTTCAATGAGTGTAACAGCTGTAAAACGTCTCACTATTACAATGATACATTTGATACACGCCAAGTGGTTTTGTACCTTCGGACATCTGCGTAATTTCATGAAATACGTTTACAAAATTTACAATTCTTTTCATAAAGAAAGTCAAAAGTTGACAAAATTGTCATAGTGCATGCGGAATATAATACTCTGAACATTTTGTCAACTTTTGACGCGATATACGGAAAATATTGTAAACGTATTTCTTGAAATTACACAGACGAATGTACAAAATCATATGGCGTGTCTCATTTGTGTACACACGTGACATTGAGTTTCGTTTAAGCGGGTGTTATAAGACATGTGTACCAATAACGGAGGCAATCCTGGTACATACATTATCACAAGTGAACAATCATGTATAACAGCATAAAAGGGAGAACAAGATACCCAAAAGGAGACAGGCGAACCCACGTATAGAAGAAACTAACACAATACATCATGATAAACACATGACACACACAATACAAGTCTAAAGTATGTATTTACAGTGGTAGTCATGTTCCGTGATTATCATAGATCAGTTGACTTTGTGTTATGTTGTTTATGTCATCGTGATATATATGTATTTCCAAAATATTTCCATCCAGTCATTATTTTTGGAAGTTATATTTATATCCGAGATCATCACATGTCCGGTTAATGCAGTATAATTCCAGCACAAAAATATTTACACAATTCCCTAACATTTGATTGGCCTGTAGCAAGTCTCTGTCCAAAATTTATATCCCAGTAAACTCCCACGCCGAACTACTTTCCGTAACCGTCAAGCGCAGTTAAAATAATTCTTAAGAAAACGGAAAATAAACACATTTTCTTGATGAATTTATTTCAAATGCTGGAATTATAAGGAATGAATGGCCTTTTAGTGGAATTTATCGGGGATATAAACTTGGAAAAGTCGCGGGAATACTGGACGAGGCCTTCCGGCCTTCGTCCAGAAATCCCGCGACTTTTCCAAGTTTATACCCCGATAAATTCCACAAAAAGGCCATTCATTCCTATATTGTAACAAGCGTGCTTCTTACAACGCCGCCGAGGTTCGACCATCGACTGGTGCAGTACATGTACGTGAGATGTGGTCACAATATAAACAAATCTGGATTTACGTCTACTGTGGTTCCCCTCCACAATAAAGAATTCCTTTACACTTTCTCTCTCGAATGTTTCATACTACTATAATTATATCCTGTCTCCAATGGGTTATTTATTAGTTTGTGGATTTGGTAGGGGAATTCTATCTTTAGTGTGATAAGAAAATATATGTTTACATACAGAATGGCGAGCAGCGCAGGCCGAGATTAGACTGTGTGTATTCGCATGTTGGTCTGGGTCTTCACTGATCGCAACTGAGATAAACCCCATTTCTTCAGTCCCAACTACATACTTTTATTTGATTGTGGCCACATTTATGAATGTCATTGTCAATATTGGTTGTAAACAAGACAATGACTGATAAAATGGACACGATCACTCTGGTCACCGCTGGTACTATTCTCCATTTATTCATTGACACGCTAGTTGTGTTTGAAGCATGTCTGAGTTGAACTGTATGAGTGTACTAATAGGTAAGTACCATTGCTGCTCACACATGGCATAACGCATATTTTGCCATCCGTTCCATATCACAATAATGACGAATTGATAGTTTGTATAGTTGAGAACGTCAGTGGTCAGACTTTGTAGGCACCGTGAATGTGACGGAGTTATTTACTGTGGCCACTATCGGATAATTACGCGCTTGCTCATGATAATCATCCCCACAATTCACCCTCAGTTATTATCAAACACAATTATCACATGACGTATCAAGGGTTATTTTGCTCTAATGCCCGATGTTTTTCGAGAGAGTCATACTTATGTTATCCTGATTATAAGTGGTATCAAGGGAACATTATTCGCGTGCCACAAATTTGAAAGCAATACGGCTATTTCTACAATGATATTGTATTGTAAATGTACATTCAATTTGGCCACCCGCTATCAATAAACATAGCTTAAATTCGACTCATATGTTCGAAACAGTGGGAATACTTTGTTATTATATATTGTGCCGTTCAGTGGGCCCATCATACTAGAACTGGAAGCTGTAGTGATATCATGTGTCCTTGTACTGACCTAGCATCTGGTGTGTTTGTTGTTTTCTCTTTGGTTGCACATGCATATTCATTTAGATTATGTCATTCAGAGGTTGAATTGAGCTACATGCACATCTTTCATCTTAATTCGGGTAACACGTACCTAACAATATCTCCCGGGTCACTGGGCCAAACTTGGATAAACGTCACAGGGTGATCTATCGGTGAAGCAATTTTGATATTTGTGAAAATGTCGTCGCATAAGCAAGAGGGACGCTGTACATCACATTCTTCCAAATACATCTCATAACCGGCAGATTCATTTTGACGACACTTGTAAGAAATTTGGTCAGACAACGATTAAATAAGATGTGTGAGAATGGTGACCGACTGGTCACACATGGGCGTGGCCCGGTTGTCAAATGAAATGTCTGAAAGAAAGCGGTTGTTGTTTGCTTATATTTAAGGGTGGGAATTGGCTATAAGACCTGCCATACCCGAGGCATTGAACCCAAGAAAGAGGCCGAATTTTGAAAAGCAATTTTGAAGTAATTTAAGGTGTCATAAAAAATCCAAAGTAAAATTGGCAAGTGTGCGTTAAAGTAGGTTAACCCTGTCGGTCACAATTCGTGACCTATAACGGGTTCAGACCTATGGGCCTAAGTGTTCGCAGGTGTACGGTATGTCGTCTGGTCGAAGTTCTGGTCCCATTGCTGTGATGTAGCCGTGTGTAATAGACCCATCCACTGCTGTGAAGATGATCTTGCAGGCGGCGATGATTTGGTCCTGTTCGTTCTGGTTCTTTGCTCGGCTCGGATATATGTTCGACCCTTCACCCCAGTCGTGGTTGAAGTCCAGCGAATGGATGAACGTGCCGATGATGCATCCGCCACGCAGTTTCTCGCACTATTCCAGATCTGCAGGTGAAGACCGCACAGAAGTGTCCATTTCTTCCGAGCTGCCGGTCATCCACGATGTGTCCATGCACGGTGTCGTCACTGAAGAGTTAAGCGACCTCCGTGGCGTAGGGATCGGTGGAGTCCTTCCTTGTGGCTCGGAGTCCATGGCAGGAACAGAAGAAGTTTGCTCATCAGCTGGGTTTCCCCTCGGCCTACTGGCCGACCGCTTCGCAATGGCCGCCGCTCGCCTTTGTCTTCTCCTTTTTTCCCGCCTTCGAAGGAAATACGCCTCATTCCTTTGTTTCTTCTTGGCGAGAAGTAGGACAGCCGGAACTGGAGCGCTGTTCTGCGTCGGCGAATCGATCCAGTTCACTTCGTGAAGGTGTTGTGTCCACTATGCATTTGGTAGACAGGCTTGTCGTCACATCCTTTCATCAGCGGCGATAATAATTTAGACAGCTCCGCGAGATAATCCACTAAAGTCATCGCTTGCTGTTAAGCTGGTTGAGATAAGTATGTTGTGAAGAAAGCGGTCAACATGCGATTTATATACGAGGTTAGGTCAATAAGTAGTATCACTCGACCATTATTTTTCTAACAACTCATCCAACTTGATTATAAGTTGGCACTTGTATTCATTAACGTTATGCGCATTTACATAACTTTCATGGCGTCGATACAGTACATAACGTCATCAGTTATGACGTCATGTCTGGCACAGCGGTCAGACTCACAACGAAAAACAAATGGGGTATGTTTAAATATAAGAAATAAGAGGGAAAACAACCGCAGAAATATGCCATATACGGCAGCGCGTTTGTAGGAAGCCAGTCCCAGCCAGTCATAAAATGTGTGACTCCTTTCAGTGCCTAGCGGAGAATACGAAATCTGGTAACTGTGATTTCAATTAAAGACGCAGATAATGTTGAAAACGTTATACAAATAAATGACATAACTGGGCGACTGAAACTAATACATTAGTCATGCATACACTATATCATATTTTTATACAATTTTAACGAAGTGTTTGAAAATGAGAACAATTTCCGCAAGTCGGGTGCCGGACAATCTTCGTTCAGAGAGAAAAGACTGATACTTTCAAACCGCCAAGAAATCGCCAAAAACTACATCTTAATGAAGAAGACGCATTCATCTATTTCATCAATGTCAATGAAGAAGCATAAATATATAGTTATCAAACGAATTAAACAAGTAAAATTCTGGCAAAAACAGGGAAAATATAAACTTCTGACACGATTTTCGTACGATGCCGATTGTGTAATTATAGTACTTTGGAGTTAAAACCGTAAAGCTATCAACAAAGAATATCACAAAACATTTTTATTCCAAGCTCTCCAGAAGGGCGTAACATAAGTGGACGTGGGACAAAATGACGTGTTGTGCCACCACGCTCGACTCGTGACGTCATTCCTGCGCGTGCGGGATCATGACGCTCTACCATATCCTGCCTATTCGTCGGACAAAATATATAATCATGTTACATTATTTGAAAAAAAATACACTACAAAGTATCCGCTATAGTAACTTATATGACATTCAGTCACACATGACCGCACGTGTCGAATGTATCAGTGTGTGTGTGTGTGTGTACCAAATGCTGATTTGTATGTAAATGCATTGAAATGTACCGCCATTGTTGTTTATATAACTTGTTATGCTGATTAGGGCAAGGGCCGTAACTAATGTTGGTAGAACTTGTGGCCCAAGCCCATTGTAATTATTTGGCAATAAACTATGTTTAAACTGAATGTATCAGCGCCGGTTGCTTAGCAACGAATATATTGCGACACGGCGACAACGGGCATATTCTGCCGGAGACCCAACGAGAGACTACCCTGATGGAATATTATAGGAATTAATGGCCTTTTTGTGGAATTTATCGGGGTATAAACTTGGAAATGTCGCGGGAATACTGGACGAAGACTTTTCCAAGTTTATATACATACCTTTAAAGTTATGTACCATCTGATACTACTTATTGACCCACCATCGTAATATATCAAATCGAAGATCGTGTGTGGCGGCTGTAGAAATACCCAGTGATGTTATTATGTTCCCATTCCTTTGTAGTCGTTGATCGCAGCTGTCCAGTCGGTGCACATGTTCCCTCTTTAAGTGTAATATCCACACATTACATTCAGTTTCGTTGAAGCCGGTTCTATGAGGCGTTTGTGACATGGTATATGACACTACATGCACAGTGTTTGACACAATATAACAAGTGCAATACAAGCTCACTATATTTTCGTTTTCATATTCGGCGATTATTATGGGTGTATTTGTCTTGCACTTTTGTTTGAGATTATAGGAATGAATGGCCTTTTTGTGGAATTTATCGGGGTATAAACTTGGAAAAGTCGCGGGAATACTGGACGAAGGCCGGAAGGCCTCGTCCAGTATTCCCGCGACTTTTCCAAGTTTATATCCCCGATAAATTCCACAAAAAGGCCATTCATTCCTTATAATTCCAGCATTTAAAATAAATTAATCAAGAAAATATGTTTATTTTCCGTTTTCTTAAAATTATTTTAACTGCGCCTGTCGGTTACGGAAAGTAGTTCGGCATGGAGTTTACTGGGATATAAATTTTGGACAGAGACTTGCTACGGGCCAATCAAATGTTAGGGAATTGTGTAAATATTTTTGTGCTGGAATTATTACCCATTGTACACCAGTCTGGCAGTATTCAAGCGAAACTGACTCGTGTATCAGGCACACCAAAGGGCAAAGGAGCGTCATTATGGTATCTTCAGATATGTCTCTTTGATTTGTGAACCGTCACGAGAAAATGCTTTGAGTGTTGACAGTGATGTCCACGAGTTTCAAAATAGACTGTATGTATTAACGGCATACAAAACAATATGGCCTGATTGGAGAAACTATAATATATCGTTAAGCTACTTATACACATATCAGGTAGTACAATACATTAATAAAAATGTATCTGGTACAATATAGATTATCTGTAGAAAACGTTTTTCTTCATTTCCTTGACAGGTCTTGCCATATATTTTACAATCGCATAATTGCACACCCTGTACTTACTTCCATCATATATTTAGTCACACAAGTATATACACTTGCTCTTATTTTAGAAGCAAGTGTGTCACCCAGCCCTACTCCCGGCAGTGAATGTTCGACCATCTCGCCTCATCCACGTGTCAATAAACCAGCGAGTTGGAACTCTGGTCTTGGCGACGTGAACGTTCCACATGACTGATGAAACGATGCCGTAAATGTAGTTCAAAGGGCAACAATGTTACTTTATTTAATTGCATCATTTGATGAATAGATATGCTTGTGTTTATAAGAAACCGTTACATTAATTTAGAAACAGTTGTCACTAAAGTGCAATAACTAGCATCCATTATAGCATCTCCGTATTCTACCGACATTGATTTACCACAAACATATTCTGTATATGACGACGAATTAATATCAATAGGTAGTCAAATCGAGTTTATCTCCCGATCGAAAAGGTGCGGGGGATGCACATGGGATGATCGCGTCTCTGTGTTGGTTGGACGGAAGGAAGGTTATTGTGGACAAAAAATGTTTTTGCAGTTTATCTCAAATACACTATGGACATTTATTTTAAAAAGCGAGAATGACATCTCTCACGGTTCAGGTTACAGAGTTATTGCCATTTATTAATACTTAGTCACCGTGCATATATAGAATGTTCTAATGCATCTATATATATGGCTGAAGTGTTTAAAGGGTCAACATATGATTTAAACATGTATATGCACAATAGTATTTAACTATATTGTTCGTAGAGTGGCGGTGCTGGGTCAGTTGGATCATGGGTAATATGAATGATAAAATATATTGTATTACAAATTCTTAATCAAACGTTGGCTCTTGCAGTGCTGGAGAGTGACATTGTCGTCTGTGGGTTTATTATATGTATTTCCAGGGTATGGGATCACGTGGTCTATTGTTTACACAGTTCTAATTGCAGGTATCGGGTAAATCTTATTTTTCATGAATACAACTGGGGTTTCTTCCTTTCAATGATGACTATGTTCCAGCCGTTAATACTACGAGTTCGCCAATACCAAATTTAGCAGTATTACGTGTGTATTTAGTCTGAACATTATGCAGACAAATTTGAGTCGGACGAAATCGAACGTCGTAAATTTCTCTGCAGAATGTTCAGACTAACTACATATTAAGTAATGTTGCTGAATTTGGTATTGGCGGACTTGTAGTGTTAACGGTTTGAACATGATCATCATTTTAAGGAGGAAATCGCAGTCGTATCGGTTAACAATAAGATTTACCTGAGACCCTATGGGCACCGCCATTAATGCAGTGTAAACAATAGACCAGGTGATCCCTTACCCTGATTGCTGTCTTTTTTAAATAACACGGGAAAGTTTTCGATAGCATTTTTAGCTCTCTCGTTACGGACGATTCTACTCTACTACTGGACCAGTCTTAAAAAAATAATACAACGATGATTCCTATTCAGTACTGCAATATTAGAAGAGGGTGTATATGTGCCTGCAATTGTATATGTACCTGCATATTGCATGTATAATTATGTACGGCTTGTGGGGGATGGCCCCGACGCACCACAAACTTATTACGGGGACAATAAATACATTCCAAAATAATTTTCTTATGAATGGTGTATTCAAATTAATTTATGCAGTTTTACATAGTGTGTCCTAGTCATATTTCGCTTCGCTTACGACGGCGCTAGACGTTTTGTTTGTGCCATGGACTGTAACAAAACTGGCACCGTCCGTGACAGAAATATGCAAGTTCAATAACATAGCGTTTGCCCATATACGTACGTACGTTCGGTAGCAACACCTTTCATTTGTCAATGGAATGGAATGGTGCCTAACAGCACACCAACACAAAAGAGTATCATTTAGGGCCAAGCAATGTAAATGATGAATAAAAACAGTAGTAAAATAGTATGTTACATGTGATAGGATAATACCAATAAAAGTTGGTTTCATGGAGAAAGCTAAGACAACCTTCAATGTTCTCCACCTGTAATAACAAGTGAAGTAACATTGAAGTGTTTGCGTCTAATGTCAACAAAGTCGATACGGTCCAGTAGTATGTATTTCACGGTAAATGCGCTCTAGCATAGAATACACCATGGACGTGGCTCACATTTGAGCATATACGAACTCAATGCGTTAATCGTGTATGTCCAATGCGCAATCGACTAGGTTAGGTCAGAAATAATACAGGACAAGCTAGCTGAAGAATGGGTGACTTTCTCAGACAATGACAAACATGAACTAACTAAACTTTGTAATTCGTTTTGCTCCCTACATCTATTATTGCATTTAGCAGAAAGTGCATCTTCTTCTCTACTTCAATATGAAAAGAGACTATTTGAGGAGGGGCAAATATGTGATAAACGCTTTCTAAAGCCAAATGGACCCGGAACTACCAGCCTGAGGCTAATAAGAAAGGCAAGCAAATCATTCGCATATGGTGGCGGTTAGATTGTGAAACATGACTTGCCGGTATGTTGCCGGCTACAAATCAATAGGTATAATATCTGAGCGTGTAACTTCTCCATTGTGGTGTCTTATCGAGAACCAGTCCATTCATATATTAGATGTAGATATCTACAGCGAGGGACTGGAAGAATACATGTTTTGTAAATAAGGACATACTCAGTCAGTCGGTAGTGTACAATACATTTTTGAGAGAGAGAGAGAGAGAGAGAGAGAGATAGCGGCTTCAGCGGTTGGAAACCATAACAACATATATTCTGGTCTGGGGGTAGTGGAGGAGGATGTAGACCAAGGACTTCAGCGTATTAACAAAAAAAGACAACATGAATTCCTTAACTTTCCATCACAACGGTCTGTCGGATGAGACTTTAAAACTGTGGTCCCGTCTCTATATGACCTTAGCTGTTGCTGGAACGTTAAACACATTCACTTTGAAGTTTGCTTCTCGAGAGCCAAGCAGAAGGAAAGGGGACCAAGTGATGCTGGTGTGATAAGCGTACCATCAGATCAGGATATTGTAAACTGAATTTGTAATTCCAAAGCAATGTATTCTCGGCTCAAAAATTATTGACATTACAAGTTGCTGTTTCACTTTGATTCACTTTCATTCCATTGTCAAGTCCATTATTGTGCAATCCTCAAACTCAGACTCAATCATACTAATTGACGGGATTCCGGCTTGACGTCGGCCAAATTATGGACTGATGGACGTCTTTCGCATGTTCTGCAATTGGTTAAATGCATGTGTTCCTTCCACACCAGCTTCTACATACACTGAAAGCTAAAAATACCCACACACAGTCGTAAATTTCGCCATCGGTGATCTTGGATTGTCAATTATTGTTCATATATACATGAAATAGCTTTCTAAACAATGTATAAAGCAATTCTAATGCGCCCAGGTCTGAATATTATATAATTATGAAAAGTATAAAACTAGCATTCGCCACCTTTGTATGAAAATCCTACACGAAGTCATAAATTCATACTCGTCTATAAAACGTATTATAGCGTGTAGAAATCGCTGTTTGGGATAGGCTTAGGGCATGGATTATACAGCTGCTAATACATTAATATAACTCTCAAATGATTTCGAGTGTAAATTGTACCGAAAACGCGACACACTAAGCTAAATCCGCTTTTTAAAATCGAACACATTCACTTCCTCATTATCAAAATATTTCAATCACGTGCACGCAGTGGTTTGGTTGGCTACCGGAGACGGACGGCTTTTTCAGTTAGCCAAACAAATCACTGCGTGACACGTGATTCAATATGCATGCACATTCCGCAGATAAATGGAATATTAACAGGCTCTGTAGAAAATGATTTATACAAGCAGGAATTGTGGAACCATTTTAACGAAATACAAGTGACACAGCAAACCTGAATTGTACATGTACCAGAAAAGGTTTTCCAATGTCATTGCAGTGTGCGAAGTATGAACATGACCAGAGAAAAACTGTAGGTCTACTTTGATGTACAATTATACAGAGAATGTAATGACACACTACGTCACATTTGTCAAACCGTCGCTTCAGTGTACTGGTAAATGGGTCAGCTTTCGAAAAAATCAGCCAAGGTGATCTTCGATCTTAGCCAGCACACGAAAGCAACAACTGATGCGTCCATTTTTAAATCACTTTTTCTTGACGTTAAAGACAGATACAATACATACAATCCGCTTTTCAATGATGGCTTAAAGGACGGGGACCGGGTAGCTGCTGCTGCAGCTGTCCCCGAGGAAGATGTTCAATCCAGACTCCCAGATAAATCTGGCGCGGCTCGGAAACGGGATGTGCTCGGCAGAGCCTCGCCCATCCCGTTTCCTAAGCCTTGTCAAATATTGTTTCCCATTCACGGCACTAACCTACTATTCTCTATAACATAACAACTCATCGACGTGCATGTATTACGGCGTACATGTAACTGCATTCGAGGAGACTGATATACGGCGGGGGACAGCGGCTTTTGCGTCCACCGTGGATCCTCTCTAAAACGGACAACAAGACACATATGTGATCAACATTTAGATAGGTTTCTTGGTAATTTATCTCAGGTGATAATGCATGTTCGTGATCACATAGGATATAACTATGGCACGGAATAATCAAATGCCTGATGTACAGCGAAACCTCGCTAAGCCGGACACCCTGGGGACATCCCAGGGTGTCCGGTTTAACGAGGTTCTACTGTATTTGATTGGGTAAGCGAACATTCGTACGTTCAAGCCTACATGCACATGTAGTAGCTACTGCGTCAGGGGGCCGTTTCACTAAACTTCCTACGAATAAAATGTTCGTAAGTGCAAAATTATAATAAATTATGTAAATTTCACATTAACAATGTTTTCTTGCAAGCAATTGTTGGATTTACATTTATGCAGCCTATGCTCAATAAATGTAAATCCATCAATTGAAATTTGCAGACGATTCTAAATTTGCGCTTACGAACATTTTAGTCGTAAGAAGTTTAGTGAAACGGCCCCCAGATCCCTAACTGACTACATGGCTTAACTCCGCTGCTAACTCGTGTGGTGAGGTAGGTCTACTTTTTCATCTGTTTGTCAATTAATACTTTTCATAAATAAATGATTATTCAGATACATGATCATAACTAATCGACGATTAATGAACAATAATGACATCCACACGGAGGACCCTAGTTCCCGAGAGAAAAGGTTAATGAAACTCAATTAAATCAAATATTAATTCATAGAATAAAAACTATGCATCCCAGAGGCCCCAACATGACAATTGCTTAAAACATAATTGTGGCCATGTCTGAATAAATGGGGCGTATGACATCGGTTGCTAGCTCTTCAATAAGTTAGCATCTACCTGTCACAATGGCTGCATGTTGAATATATTACATGGTAAATAATACAGGCTAGTTTTTGTACCATACATTTCGGTACACATATAGTAACAAGAAGTGCGATTTGGTCGTGAAAAGTATTAACAGAAACTATGTATTTTTCTGTAATTGACGTCGAAAGTTTAAAATATTTTCACAGCCAATGCTGAATTATTTCGCTCTGAAATATCCGGCGTAAACTTTGTAAACATTGATGGCACATATATGAACAGATATGGCACATATCGTTTAGGTAACGTAGCTGTTTCATATTTTCCCGTCATTCACACATTCCGAGTTTGTTTAACCGTTACACCGCTGTCTTATTTTTTTGTCGTCTGCTGTTTATTTACTTTCCATTTTTCTCATCAAAAACATGCTTTGACATCACTTTAGAATAATTTACAAAATGCTTTGACAGCACTTCAGAATCATTTCCAATGGAAATGATTCTGAAGTGCTGTCAAACCATGTTTTTATTGAGAAATAAGGCAAGATATAAAAGCAACAGCAGACGACAATTGTTGTGTGTAGCGGTCTCAGGGTTAAATACATTTCCTGTACGAAACTCGGACGAACGAATTGCAGGTTATTCTTGTTGTGCGGCACGATCGCATAATTGACGTCACGGACAAATCATTCTCATAGATGCATGTATAGATAATCTTGTACTATAATTAAACAGTTAAGTGCAAATATAAGGTTCGACAATGTCCATCCGTGGGTAAACGTTTGCCGTGGCACGAGGGAACTGTTTGAACCCCAAGGCCGTATGCCGCGGGTTCAAATAGTTCCCGAGTACCACGGCAAACGTTTACCCACGGCTGGAAATGGTCGAACGTTATTGTTACATTTCCGTCGGAAATATCGTGCAATTTGAGAATTTATGCAGTACTTTTGGTGCATTGATAATCTGCTCCATTCAAACAGCTCATTTACTCATACATAGTCCGGCACCGCAGTACACGTCGCGTGATGTAGCCGCATCAATTTCAAAATGTCAGTGCGACCGTTGTGAACTGGTCTGGTGACGTAATAGCACGTTCTAGTAACGTCATGAGACACATGTATTACGTAGGTGTTGGCTTGGCCCCGGAATGAGCATTATCTGCAGCCATGGTCAAACAGCATGTGTTGTACGTTGTACAACGGCATCAGACGCGGATCCAGGATTTCGGGTTAGGGGGGCGTAACTATTTTGCAATACTTGACTATATTATCGAACGAGCTATTATTCGGGCATTCCCCCCCGGAAAATTTTGGAAATCTACATCGCATTTCCTGCGTTCTGGCGCATTTTGGAGCAAACATATTGACACTGTCACAGTATGTTTAGACATGATTTTTGATTGAAAAAGTTTAAATTTTGAAACAATATGAAAACGACCGAAAAATGCATGGAATACATGACACTTGGCATGAAACGTGCATTGCCTTGTAACTTGTAAAACATCTTTACTCTGCGAATTTTAGGGTGGGGGCGGTTGTAGTGATCATCTAACATGTTTTCTGTCGCTATCAAGATTATATAGAAAGTGTAATATCAGTTTAAACACACTGTGCCAGGCTTACATCAGAATTACAGTGGAACATCTCTAAACCGGACATCCTGGGACCTCCCAGGGTGTCTGGTTTAGAGAGGTTCCACTGTAATATTTAATAACCGCAGTTAAATGACGCAGATCGTTCGGAAGATGCAGCCCCTCTACATGTAGATCTGAGGGATCAGTTATTAAAGGTACTGTGTCTCAGGTGAGGTTGTAAAGTGGGGTATTGAGTTAGGAAAAAAGCATTTAACTGAAGATTTGTATTCGTTTCCTGAATATATTTGCCTCTGTGAGTGATCTGAGAAAGTAAAAAAAATACGAAAAAGAAATATTTTATTATTATTAGTTTTGCTAAATATAGCATTCACAGTTCCCATGGATGCACTCGACATGCAAATTCACGTGACAAACTTGTTTTGACTGGACACTACGTCAGCAATAGCATTCTGTTCTCACATTGTTTAATTCGGCTATCATGTACGTATTTCGTGTGTTAAAGTATTACACTGTTTATGATGATTACATATAAGTGTGTAACGCTGAAAATATCTTGTCATAACTTCATTGAAGAGTTTCATGCGGGTTTGTCTTTGTGTCGTATCTGCAGCAAAGCATTAGTCAGTGGTAATAGTCAAGTCGAATTGGGGATGAACCTTGTAGTAGAGTACTACTAACGTTATTTGATTGATTTTGTTAGCTGATAATGTGGATCAACGAAAACTGAATGATGACGCATTCAGCTGTCAGCATTCAGTTTCGAATTACTAACACCCCAAGCTACCAACATCAATGAACAAGAGGGCCATGATGTCCCTAATTCGCTCACCTGACTCCATGAACACCAGAGGAGAATGTGACATTGAGTTCATATGTGTTTTAAAAAAATTGTTGTATTTTTAGATGGCGGTCATCTTTTACCAAATCTGAAAATGCTTCACCCAAGGATCTTAACTTACTATGAAGTTTGGCCAGCATCGGCCATGTGGTTCCTGAGAAAAAATACGTTCAAAAATAATAAATAAAATATCGAATAAATGGACCTTTTGGCGGCCATCATGGATGACATAATCATCCGATTCCGACAAATATTGCACCAGAGCAATCGTCTCATCGATACCTTCAATTTGATATATGACATGAACATATTCGGTCAAAAATAACATTTGACCCCAATTTGACCCCACTGGCCACTCTCATTTTTGACCCCAGAGTCACCATTTTCATACGTTTGAAAGAGCATTGTACATCGATCATTCTTACCAAGATTCGTCGAAATCCGGCTGGCGATTCATGAGAAGAAGATTTTTTAAGAATTTATGCTATTTTTAGACGGTGGCCATCTTAAATTAGCGATGACCTCCATTTTAATAAATCTGAAAAGGCTTCACCCATGGACCATAACTTTTAAGTTTGGCTACCATGGGCCAAGCGGTTCATGTGAAGAAGAATTTTGAAATCTCTAATAAAAGAACGACCTTTTAACCTTTCGGCGGCCATCTTGGATGACTTAACCATCCGATTTTGACAAAAAATGCACCAGAGTGATCGTCTCGTTGATACCTTCAATTTGATATATGACATGACCATATTCGGTCATATATGTACATCGATCATTCCTACCATGTTTTGTCGAAATCATGTTCACAGTTATTGAGAAGAAGATTTTTGAAGAATTTGTGCTATTTTTAGACGGCGGCCATCTTGGATTACGTAATGGCGTCATTTTAACAATTTTGTAATCCCCCTACCTAAGGACCATGACCATGAAGTTTGGTGACTATAGGCCCAATGGTTACCGAGGAGAAGACGTTTGAAAATGTTCACGGACGACGGACGACGACGACGGACACATTGCGGTAACAATAGCTCACATGAGCTTCGCTCAGGTGATCTAAAAAACGTTAGTAGTACTATACTGTAAGGTTAACCAAAATTTCCACTTAAATGTTACTTCACTTGTCGAGTTATTCCAGGTGGAGAAAATTGAACGTTTGCTTAACTTTCTCCATGAAACCAGCTTGTATCGGAAGATCTGATCTATTTCATTGTATACATGTTTCTCATTTCTATAACTTGATCATCGTATACATGTTACTCATTTATATTGTTCATCATATACATATTGTTACCCTGATCACCTACCACATCTACATTTCTTGGCCCTAAATGTTACTCTTTTGTGTTGATGAGCCGCTTAGCACCAAGTTACTGTTTACGACATCGAACGCTGATATTCAAATGCGATAATTAGCCGACAAAGGCACGTTTTTGACTAAGCACCAGTTGCGACTGTATTTATACAGTATTCATTGATATATATCAACATCTTTTGTGAAATGCTCAGCGACCACACCAACCGCACTGCGCGATATCAGGTAACCATGACACTCAGTACACAGTGTTGCATGAACCCAGTAATCCATTCGAGACCGTATACCGCTTGCTGCGGGGTGGTGCATGCTTGTGCCATATAATATGGCGCATTCGTTGCATGTTATACTTTATGCGTGTTTCTGTATTGCGGGAACGTACACCGTTGATTATATTGTGTAGAACATAGTTGCTATTGGAAACCGATTACTACTGACTAACTATAACTGTACACTTACATAATTACATGTAATATGGTTTTAAAAAATAAACTGTACTGGTTGGTCGCTATGAGCGTGTACCGTTTCTATTTTGTTTTTGAGAATAACCAGGTAATGAGGAACGTATTTATACATGTATTTGAACTAAGTTACGCGATATGTTTCTAGAACAACGTTTTATACATCGTTTTCAAAATGTTAATTGTGTCAAACAGAATCACACTACTGTTTACACATCAGCAGACCGCACTTATTGAATAGTTTGCTTCTAAGTGAAAACACATCTTGGTATTTCATTAGAATTGTCTCCTTGGAGACAATTCTAATGAAATACCAAGATGTGTTTTGATGGAAAATTAAGAAAATATCCTATATTTGTGGTCTGTTTATTGTTTTCTGCAGCATGATTTTTTCATTGCTTTTTGATACTCATTACTACTGATTTCAATTGGATTTTTGGCAATTTTAATTGGGTATTTACGCAAATACGCAGCTTATCTGGAGCGCTGATACCTACAATTAAATATTAAATAGCAACACTCTGTATAATGATGTGTGATGAATTATGTATTCGCGCAAGGGAGACTATAACTTCATCAGTCATATAATAAATCGCATTCGATGAGTCATTACGACTCTGACATGTCAGCCATCAATTCACTCACATAAAACACCACAAAATTGCTTCGTTTGGGGAAGTGATGATTCATTGTTATGTGTTCAGAGCAACAGGGATGCTATCATTGATAATACGTTTGTGTATGCTCTGAGCTATAGATAATCATATAATCTGATGACAGTTAAACCACGGTTTATGATACGCAATTATAGAAATACATTATTTAAAAATTGATACCCAATGGTGATCAATCACACAGCCAAACCATTTGGAGACAGAACACGTTGAACCAGAAACAAATACAGTCGGTGATAGCTAACGTTCAGCTGGACATATAAAACACTCGGAAACGGCAAATACAAAAGAAGACAGTCAAGAGATTCACGGTACTAGCCGAACACGACTACCAGGAAAAGTATAAATTGCAAGTGCGATTGTATTGCATTGGTTCATTTATATCACGGAATGTGCCGTATCGTGGCAGTCCATTACATGAATGCCTCCTAGCAACGACTTAAGCAAAACTCAAAGTAATACAAAAATAGACAAAAATGTGCATAACAGTCGAAATAAGTCGTGCCTATCGGCCACCAATGGTCTGGGAAATAGTAACATCGCGGGAGGAATGCACGGTGGTCGTGTTTACAGTCACAAAACTTCGCTGACTTGAGTTTAACATTACATGACATAGTCAATATACCCATGATGATCTTCGAATACAACTGCCAGAAAAAGAATACATTGCAAGTGCCGTTTTAAGCATCACACATGAATCGCTTGGAGATGACAACCGTTCAACTAACCCGAATTAGTGACTTGGAGATCTTACTAACGCTGAATAAGACATGTGTGACTGTGAGTGGAGAAATTGGGCTTATGGGTATTGCGACCAGTGTAGATCCAGACCAGCCTGGGCAACCGCACAGTCTGATCAGGATCTGCACTGATCGCCATTGAATCAATGAAACGCCCGGCATGCTTCTATTTCTAACAAGCGATATAGATCGTTATCAGGCTACAACAATGTAATGTGCTATTTGATCGGGAGCTGCAGTGGTAAGAAATCCCATAAGCCCCATTTCTCCAGTCACATATAAACAATATGGTGATGGCAAACATTCCACACTACATGTCAACTACATAGATATGTTTAAATTATGTTTTCTATGAATATAAACCTCTCAGAGATGGCAACCGCTTATAGATCACTGAGAAAGTGCAAACTGTAAACCACACATCACACCTACTGTCTGTTCCAACTTTTGGCCATTACACATATTAACTCCAAAAAGTATTTATATATAAGTACTTTTTATCAATAATACAAAAGTCACCCTACCTCAGCTTTTTTATTTGATGAAATTCCGTCAAATATTGATTTTATTGCGAAAAAACGATTTTCCTATGGGAATTTAATATGGGGGCTGAAAATAAATTTGTTAAATAATTTTGGAATTTGTGGACCGATTTTCAAAATCTAACTTGTTTTCTTCATCATTTCCAAGCTATATAGCTAGGTTTCATAGTCAATTTTCATTTTGTTTTCGTTTTTTGTCTCCTCCCCCACGTCTTCCATGTTAAATTCCCATAGGAAAAAAATCGCTATAAAATCAATATTTGATGGAATTTAATCAAACAAACGTTTTGTGGAGGGACACTGTTTGTTATTGGTGAGAAAGTACTTACATTTAAATATCTTTTAGATTTAATGTGTTTAATAGCCAAAGGTTCGTCGGCAGAAAAACGTGGAACAGACAATATATGGAGAATGGTCATTTACACATTAACCCTTTCAACCCTAAGGAACTGGAATGGACTGTGATATGCTAATGTTCCGACCAATCCAATGGTCACAAAATGATTTTCAGATTCGTCCATTTATGAAAAGGGGGTATTTTTGTTCTAAGAAATATGAAAATTACTTTCAAAAAGTGCAGATCCTGAAGAGACGGCTTGTTACGAGCCGGCTCATCTGGATCTGCACTTTTTGCATAAACCGCTATAGCGGGATTTCCGGTTCAAAGGGTTAAAATACACTTGCGAATGATAAACATCCAACTATATACCACTTTCACTGCTAATGCGGAGATTCGTATACACGGTAAACGACAAATCAATTAAATAAGTATATACATGTATGACAGATGTTGAAGTATATAATATAAAACAGCAAATGGTGTACCATGTTAGTAAAATGACACGCTCACAGCGGTGATCGAGAAGCCGTTAACACGACAAACAC
This sequence comes from Conchocele bisecta, assembly GCA_029237695.1. NCBI lineage: Eukaryota > Metazoa > Mollusca > Bivalvia > Lucinida > Thyasiridae > Conchocele > Conchocele bisecta. The sequence continues at coordinate 137,768,385 of CM055265.1, forward strand.
GTGTACGCCACGACATGCGATGTAGTCTCTAAGGGAAGCAACACTATCTACAATAGATTGAACATGAAATAAATGAAAGCCTCACAATAAATAACCCCACGTATTATATAAGTAATTTCATTTCCCATTGAAACACAATGCAACGCAAGACGTCAATAGTTATCCATATTGACGAGACGTCTCGTCAGTTTATATTGGTCAGTGCTTCACATCGCAAAGTAGTTCCTCATAAATCATCATTATTTTGTTTATTTTATTTATAGTTTGTATATTTTCTGAAGCGCATATAAATTGCGAATGATGTATGTAACTATATACTAAAAAGGTTATTTGATTTGCCACTCGTTCCGCCGCGCAACGATATTGAGCTCCTAAAGTCGCGCAATATCGCACGCTGCGGAACTTGTGCATATATCCACATACAAATCAAATAACAATGATACACACATTCATGTTCAGTACATGAACACATGACGGTAAGGGTGCCAATTTGGAACGGTCAGTGAACAAACTAGTCGGCTTGGACATGCTAATCGTTCAGCGCAACACATATTCAGTCAGATATATAAACCGTTCGGTTCTACAACATATATCGTGAAGGAAAAAATAAACGATACCAACTTTGAAATTGCCGTATCTCAAAAGCTATGCAAAGTAATTCAGTATTGTTCATACAATTCATTCATATTTCCTCTGTAATGTAACAGATTCAATTCATGATTCGGTGGTGATAAAACGCTTGGTTCCAAATACTAAAATGCCGGAGTTAATTGAATGAGAGTTCATCAAAAAGAGAGTCTGTCCATGCTATTAATAATATTGCCAGTTGCATGTTTGAATTCACTTTTACATGTAGAATCCACATTTGTTTGTAAGTATACATGCCAAATCACAGGTTAATACATTCAGTAGTTTGTGACAAAGATAGTTATGATAAAGATAGTATATGCATGCTAGTTTTTGGCGGGAGACATACTGTCTCCTCGCTATTGGGATCGTGATTCTGGCCGTTTGCACGGGTCTACTTTCGGAAGTGGCTCTCTGTTCATCGGGGGACGTCTCAATATGCTCAATTTGCGTTCGCAATTAACAACAGTCAGGTGACATTTAAAGTCAGCGAGTGAACTGAAAGCAAGTTATTAATAGCAACGGCAATGCTCAACATTATGTGTAAAATAGTTGGCATGCCCAACTTTACTTTTGAAGAGAACAAATTGCTGTTATTGAGACGCCCCCCGTATCGTGTACCACGCAGTCGCATGTTCAACTTGTTCAGTTTCTTGATGTGATTATACTGAAAAAAAGTAGTACCAACAATTAAACTATTCTACTACCGTTCGTGGTTGTCGATCTATCTAATTCGGTTTCTGGGAAGTTCCATTCTATCAATGGCTGGTAAAATAATGTGTATTTGTTAAAATGAAACCGGAAATGTTTTTCTTTGTAATAATATTAATGCGCCGTAGTATTTCAATGTGGCCTAGAGGGATGTCGCACTTGATAAATAGCCCAGGCAAAAACGTCCTCATTTACGACCTGTGACGTAGTATTTCAATGTCGCACTAGAGGGATGTCGCAATTGATATATAGCCGGGGCAACAACTTCCTGATTTACGACCTCCAGTGTTCCTATCATCGAGGCGCTTTGACGAGAGCATTTCATGATCCAGATCGCTGTTCAGAACAAAATAATCGCGACAGAACTTTGAAGATTTGGATTTCCTTTTTGAAATTGGCACTCGCAGTTTTTTTTGCGAGCGGCTTTGATTTTAACTAGCATTTTTCAGAAAGCACTCGCATTTTGCGAGTATGCGAGTGCCAAATTCGAGCCCTGGAGTATGCAAATTCACAAGTGGCTACTTGTCTGCCGCCAGTCAGTACTTTCAGTACTTTGATTGTATATGTGGCTGTGACTGAAGTAATGGCGTTTATGGGTTTTGCGACCAGTGTAGATCCAGATCACACTGTGCATCCGCACAGTGTGATCAGGATCTGCACTGGTAGCCAATCCGTCAGTCTTCATGCGTCTAGCAAGTCATATAGATCGTTATCAGTCTACATGATCTACGTGTAGGCGTACACTGGTCATCAATCCCAAAAGCCCCATTTTTTCCAGCGACATATCACATCCACGAAATAGAATTTATCCCGTCAACACAGTGCGTATGTGCCGTGAAACACGGTGCCGTGAAACATTTTTGATATCCTGTCAATACGACCTACTCACTGCGTATGAATATGTGCGGTTGCTGGGGTTATTTCTTTGCATTTTAAAGCCATTTGTATGGAAACAAATATCTGGCGCGGCACGAAAACTGGATATGCTCGGCAGAGCCTCGCACATCCCGTTTCCTGAGCCTTGCCAGATATGTTTTCCCATTCACGGCACTAACCTACTATTCTCTATATGTTCTGCTACATAGGAACGTAACCATGGCTGTTTGCTTGTTGAATTTCATTTTTCATTTATGGGTTTTGCGACCAGTGTATATCCAGATCACACTGTGCATCAGGATCTGCACTGGTCGCCAATCCGTCAGTCTTCATGCATCTAGCAACTCATATATATATCGTTATCAGTCAACATGATCTCCATGTAGGCGTACACTGGTCATCAATCCCAAAAAAAACATTTCTCCAGCGACATATTATCACATCCACGAAATAGAATATATTCTGCTACATAGGAACGTAACCATGACTGAATTTCATTGTTGATGCCTAAGGCGAGTTTTGAACCTACAACCTCCGGATTGGAAGTCACGTGTTCTAATCCTTATTAGGTTGTGGCCTTGGGGTTAGAACACATCACTTCCAATCCGGAGATTGTGGGTTCAATCCTCGCCTTTGTCACCAAAACGTACATATAGCATGTCCATCACACTGGTCTTTCGGATCGTACTTGAAACCAATGCCCCGTTCCTACATGTAAATGATCTTAGTTGTTGCTAGGACGTTGAACCCATTCAACTTTCACTGTTTTCCAATTCAATGATGTCGACATTGTAGTTTTTGGATCATGATTTGCGCCATTAATGTAATACTAATAGTACAAGTATAGGGCTAAAACTTCTAGAAGTCAGTGATAATAACATCAAGTGATATTATTCGATATACATTTGGATTTTATGTTTGTACACAGTTTATTTTTATATTTGATACAACATGCAACTCACGTCATACTGTCTAGCAGTATTAAATAATAGTAGAAAAACTATCGACATTGCCTAGTATATTCTTGAACACACACATCACACCATTTTGTTCGGCCTTGTTATTAATTTATTGACAAAACAGTAGTTAGTGCTATGTTATAACTAGTTGTTGATTTGTTATTTGCATGTCCATTGATATACTGACAGTAGATGGATGCGGTGTGCAATTTATTGTCGATAAAATACGTTAACAATTTCAACACTACATACCTCTTTTGTGATGTTTGTAAACAGTGTAGATCCAGATGAGCCGGCTCATAACGAGCCGTATTATCAGGATATGCACTTTTTGCAAGTAATTTTCATATTTTTCAGAAATGGACTAGTCTTAAAATCATTTTATGATGATTGGATTGGTCGGAAAATTATCAAGTCACAGTCCATTCCAGTTAGTTATGGTTGAAAGGGTTCATGATAATAAGGGCAATAACTATGTTTACGCGATGAGAACAGGCAATAGGCAATAACTATGTTTACGCGATGAGAACAGGCAATAGGCAATAACTATGTTTACGCGATGAGAACAGGCAATAGCAATAACTATGTTTACGCGATGAGAACAGGCAATATGCAATAACTATGTTTACGCGATGAGAACAGGCAATATGCAATAACTATGTTTACGCGATGAGAACAGGCAATAGGCAATAACTATGCAGATAATACATCATATATGAGACTTGTGATTTTTTACCTTCGGACATCTGCTTAATTTCATTAAATACGTTTACAACATTTACAATATGTTTTCATAAATACATGTATATTAAAAAAATTACACAATTTTCAAAGAGTACATGCGGAATATATTTCTGCATGTACTCTGAAAATTTTGTAAACTTTTGACGCCATTTACGGAAAATAATGTAAATTTTGTAAACGTATTTCGTGAAATTCGTTGTACAAAATCTCATGGCGTGTCTCATATGTGGCTGTGATTGGCAATATATGAGACACGCCATGTGATTTTGTAACTTCGGACATCTGCGTAATTTCATGAAATACGTTTACAATATTACAATGCATGTATATTCCTTGTCAGAAGCATGACTGGTGTTTCTTTGACGGAATTGCGAACGGTGCAGATCCAGATCAGACTGTGCGGATGCACAGGCTGATCTGGATCTACACTGGTCGTAGAACCGATAAGTCACGTTTCTCTAGTCGTGCCCACATATGACACAAGCCATGGGAGTTCGTACCTATTATATTTTCGTGACAATTCCGCATTTGGTCTGAACATTTCGTCAACTTTCGACGTCATTTTCAGAAAATAATATTTCCTGTACTACTTGTTCATGAACAATCGTACATCTTCTTAGTCATATTAGGTATACAACCATATAGCCATATAGTAAATGCTCGCAAACCAGGGCCCGGTTGATCGAAAGCTCTGCAAGTTCAACAGACTGTTAAATCCTCAACATTGTTATGGATTTAACAGTATTCCAAGCTCTACAGATGTTTTGAGCAACCGGGGCCTGTTTATTAGGTGCTATCATATTCAGTATGTTTTCTGACGTAACATAAATCGGGCTAAAAACTAAAATAGCCCAGATACAACGACTGTTTCTACATTCCGTTACTTTCGCTGCATTCGGCCCATTCGCACAGTTACTTACTTTATATTAAATTACATTAGAAGCCAAAAAATAAAGACTAGCTTTCGGGATTATTTTTCAGTATTGTCATGTCGTTTTAAACAAATCCAGATGATATATTTGCAGGTTACTCATGAGCTCCTTGATACTCGCCTAACACGACTAGCAGAAAACATGTACAATACAATTGCAGTTTTATCGAACTTCTTCATTTTGGTCACGGATCGCCTGTAATGTCACAGCCTCGGTTTAAATACTTGAGCACCATATGCTCAATAAATGTAAACCAACCAATTGGAATTTCCAGACGATCCTAAATGTGCACTTACGAACATTTTAGTCGTACGAAGTTTTGTGAAACGGGCCACATGTCTGTACAGTAAGGGGCGGGGGTATTCTGTCCACCGTCTGACGGATCATCTATGTATATTTCCAGCACAAACATATTTACACAATTCCCTAACATTTGATTGGTCCGTAGCAAGTCTCTGTCCAAAATTTATATCCCAGTAAACTCCCATGCCGAACTACTTTCCGTAACCGTCAGGCGTAGTTAAAATAATTCTTATGAAAACGGAAAATAAACACATTTTCTTGATGAATTTATTTCAAATGCTGGAATTATAAGGAATGAATGGCCTTTTTTGTGGAATTTATCGGGGATATAAACCTGGAAAAGTCGTGGGAATACTGGACGAGGCCTTAACAAATTACAATTTCTTTTCGAAAATTGTAATTTTTTTATCGCTTCGTCCAGTATTCCCGCGACTTTTCCAAGTTTATACCCCGATAAATTCCACAAAAAGGCCATTCATTCCTGTAATAGAACGTCATTTCGATATCGCGCAGGAGTCAATACTATAATTTTGGAGTGTGTTCGGTTACAAAAATAAACTTTATACATGTATATCTTTCATAGTATAGAGGCATAAAAGGAAATCTACTATAGATATTAGTTAGTACATGTATCTATAAATAGGAATGTACTACATAACCTGGTGGTAACCGTCAAAACATATCTAAATAAATTATATTATCAGATAGAAAAGTTAGCGAATAAAAAAATTCTTAATTTCGAAAAAGTCCACACTTTATATTTATTATGCGGCGTGTCCGTGAAAATGTAATTAGTCCATTGTATTTTTCTATTTGCTAGACTTACATGTAGTCATCAGTTAGACTTGCATGTACTGATAGGTATGTATATAGCGTATGCATATGACGATACATGTATTTTAATACCACTGGAATATACTGCGTACTGGAAACGAAGTTATATTGCATATGAGTCGGATGATATTGTAGAATACAATAATTTAAAACCGCATTCTGTATGGCTATAACACATATGCCGTCATTGCTTCTTCACAGAGTTTGGTACAACCAGATTGCGACCACTCGCAATATTTGTTGCACATCATCGGTATCATCCATGCACAATGCCAATTGATTCGATTACTGCATACATGTCTCGATATTGTACATGTGTTCATCGTTGATATCTGGATTGGATATTAAAATACGACATGTGGCGGAGCCTATATTATAAGACACTGAGCTGATTATTACGAATATTAAATTAATCACAAGAGTAACATCTGACTGCATCACGAATCCAACGACCAGCGTATAACGTACAATGTGATGCGCATTAACCCTTAGACCGGTACACACAACAATTGTCGTCTGCTGTTGCTTTTATATCTTGCCTCATTTCTCAATAAAAACATGGTTTGACAGCACTTCAGAATCATTTACAATGGAAATGATTCTAAAGTGCTGTCAAATCATGTTGTAAATTATTCTAAAGTGCTGTCAAAGAATGTTTTGATGATAACAATCGAAAATAGAAAATAAACAGCAGACGACAAAAAAATTAAGATAGCGGTGTAAGGGTTAAACCTGTATTGGTATAGGTAACATATATCTCATGTACCATGAATGCTTATACAACTATCCATATTCATGCCGATCCGGCCTGCATATGTACTGGTGTGATAGCTCCCGCCGCATGTAATTAGTGTGATCATTAGTCTATCGATAGCCACTGATGATAAACTTTGTTCTATTAAGCTAATGAAACACTAATGACGTTATACACATACTACTACATTCCATCTAATGTCTCTGTACCATATGATGGTTACACGTACTGATGATTTCGTCTTCTGAGCCTACAGCGGTGCACACCCAGAAGACGAAAGCATCGGCACGTGTACAGGTAGTATCTCATTGGGCTGCGACATTTCGCGACTAGTTGGAGACACAAAATTGCGAGAAAATACACGAATTAGCGACAATTTTCACTTGGAATCACACTGACGACAGGTTCGCGTATGTCGCACGAATGTTGCACGAATGTCGCACGAACTCCCGGCGAAATTTGGGCCAAAATTCGCCGGGAGTTCGCATACATGTCGCGCGACATTCGCGCAACAAAATTGTGATTTTGTTGGCACTTGCGACTGTCGCGAGAGTGTCGCGTGACATTCGCGCGAATGTCGCGGGACAGTCGCGCGAATGTTGCGCGACAGTCGTGCGACAATTATGCGTGAAAATTGAGAAATCGCAATTTATGATCAATTTATTCGTAATTTTTTCGCGCTCCCATGGCAGTTCGCGCCTGTCTCGCGCCCGAAATGTCCGATTCTTATTTTTGTCTCCAATCAATCATAATTTAGTTTCATAGGTCGCCAACCCCTCACAGTTGTCTCACATTTCTCGCACTTTCTGACCCACGGAAACTACATTGATAAGGGTTCGAGATGGGTTCGTGACACCCTCGACGACTCTGCGACTATTTTGAGAGAAAATTTGTCGCTCAAATTTTTTGAACAGCGAGGCCCTGCGACTCACGTGAGGAAATTGAGAACACCTGCGAACGTTTCGAGACATTTTGGAAACTCCCTCGTTAGCAATTTGTCGCTAACAGTCGCAGCTCAGTGATCTACTAGCTTACGTCAAGTCATTGAGTGATTATTTGTGTCGCAATGAAGACTCCTTTATCACCACTGGGAGTGTGCTATTGTAGTAGTTTACATGGGCAAATTGGTCTCCTTTCCCAGTTAGCGTTTCTCGGTTTGCTCATTCACAGTGCTAAATAAATATAATATGCAGGAAGACTACATGCAACTGTCCCCCACTTTAGGCTAAGTGCAATTTTGTGAGTTCGGGCTACCAGAAATCAAACTCAGACAGGCATAGATCACCAGGCAAACATGTATGTCATTCATTCTTTATTAAGTGAGTACAATAGTACTATTCTGAATGCTGTAAAGTACGATGATATAATCATTCGCTTGACAAATTATATTTTCTCTACTTTTAAATTATATTTTAGTGTCAATGTCTAGATAAATCCGAGGTCAAAGTTAAACTGGTGACATAGATACTGTAATAACTAAATATCTAAAATACGTTTTGATATTGAGTGATTATATGGTTGATGTTATGTATCTCTGACATGGTAGCGATCCCATCAAGTTTCAAATAATGCTTTGGTACGCTTACCATGTCGTACATTGGTATTCTAAATATATTTGTGAATATTATAAATAATTGCAAGATAAATGTTGATCGATAGTACTTGATAATGATTTACACCTTTCAGTTTATGGATTGTATGAGGTGCAGGTTTTAGCTGGAGCAGACTTTGGGACTATACATTAGCAGTCATGTTTCCTGCTATGTTACTATTCAAGTATATACTCATATTTAGAGCATACGGATGCCGCTAATACCTTCAGATTTATAGAACGTAACACATAGTATGGGTCCCAATCCCCTCCAATTACCGCGACCTGAATCTCCAACTGCTCCCCCATGCTGACCTACGGGCCACTCCCCTCCGACTCGCATTTATACATGCACAGTACGACTGCCGCGCGGCCCATTCAGCATGCTATATTAATTGTGGTTGTGACTGGAGAAGTGCGGCTTATGGGACTTCTGACCATTGTAGCTCCTGATCAAATAGCACACTCATGTAGCCTGATAACGAATTATATTGCTTGCTAGAAGCATGACGAGTGTTTCATCGATGTAATGCCGAACGGTGCAGATCCTAGTCAGATTGTGCGGATGCATACTCTGATCTGGAACTACGCTGCTGGCAAAACACATAAGCCACATTTCTGCAGTCACAGCAACAATTGATTAAGCGCTGTAAACCATGAAATAAACACTCGCCAGGCGTAGTGATTTATAATTACATTCCAGTCTTCCCTTTGTTCACCGATCACCATGTCGGAAAACAGAATATTCAGAATTCTTTGATCATCAAGATACTATGTTTCAACATGTTCGGTTGCTCTAATATGACGCCAGAGATAAGTGAGCCATGATCCAGACATACTCGCGTCACAAGCCTTGTCACTAGCGCCACGTTGGCTTTGTCTTGGCCAGTGGCAATGTCGAAGTGAACACCTGCATGCTTCTCGCCATGGCCATGGTGACCACACTGCTCGCCCCCTTGCCTGACATCTGGGCCTGTAGCCGATTTCATCAAAATTACAAAGTATACTTATCTAGCAACGTATACTTTGAGGCAGAAATTTTCAATTTAAAGAAATTTATTAATTTTTATTATACTGAATTTATTACATTATCACAGCCATTTTGGCTGTGATAATGTAATAAATTCAGTATAATAATTCTGCATACCTTTAATCATTAAATATATGCAGTCGTTAGTTCTATATGAAAAAAAATGCATTTCGGGAAAAATAAATGATTTCGCCCTGAAAGATACTTTGCTGGAAAAGTATACTTTGCAATTTTCAAGAAATAGGCTACTGGGCCTGGTCCACTAATCATGCTAATAGAAGGCCTGCTTTCCTGTAAATAGTGGATATCTCAAGAGTTGAACATGGTATATGTACATGTATCATGTGTAAAATGAGTACATTGTATCTGTAGCCTATATCACCAACATTACAAAGTATACTTTGAGGGAGAAATTTTCAATTTTAGGATAAATTAATTCATTAATGTTTATTATACTGAATTTATTACATTATCACAGCCATTTTGGCTGTGATAATGTAATCAATTCGGTATAATAAGTCTGCATAATTTTAATCATCAAATATATGCAATCGTTAGTTCTATATGAAATAATGTATTTCAGGAAAAATAAATGATTACTCCCTCAAAGTATACTTTGCTAGAAAATTATACTTTGCAATGTTGATGAAATAGGCTACTGGTTATTCCTAGGATTTAATTTCTCAGATGAGAGTTGCGCACACTTTTTGTATTACATTATTGTAACAACCCAGTCCGATTGACGCGCAACAGTGACACTGACGTGTTTGGCTACAGGTATATGCAACCAATTAATATATGTATTGATGTTATATTGGATAAGTAGGCAGTACATGTTATACCTTATTTAATTCAATTGCATTGGTCGTCTGAATATATACTGAAATCCAAATATCATCCACAACAAATAATAATACATTTGCTAACTATGTTTCTTCGTTAACAATAATAGGGAAACAATTATTGCATCTGACATCAAGATTGGATAATCATTTCATACAGAGGATCATACACGAGTCGGAGTGAATGTTTTAATGTGGTATTTATAAAACAAGTTAACTTATTATCTAAGAATGAAAGTTCTGCTGAGTTCCTTATGTTAATATTCAACGGGGGGTTAACTCACCACAAACCCCGTTTCTCTAGCTATTGCCGAATCACGATCAGTTAAGAAATAATAATGTGTTGTAAACAAGTGCATGTATCAATAACGCTTGAATTAGTTCAATTAATTTACTCAGATATTAGTTTATGATTTATTCTGAAAGTTATTACTAAGACCCCCATTTCGACCATCTTGTGAATGGGTCATATTGGTCACTGTTATGTGGAAAACACTCATACAATTTGTATATCACAAACCAGCAATGCTAAGTGCAGTGGATCAAGCATTACTACACCAGTAATTAGAGAATGTTAATTATCTGATCCGTTTTAACTTGCATATACATGGGCGCATAGCATGCTTAAATACGCGTCTATAGAATGAACAGTGTGGCTAATTTACTGGTCAACATTGATTGGTTGATCGAATCGGGCTTAACATCCATTTAATTGCTACATTATGTTCAGACAGGTGACTATGCAGAACCGTCTTCACATGTACCAGGGAAATTGCTAATACTTCAACCAATCCACAAGATGAGGACACCGTTAGGTTTACCACACTATATATGGACCGCCGGCTGAGCAAAAATAGCTTACGATATTTGTAACAACTCTAACCGCCTTGATCATATTGCCTTGTCACAGGATATGATTATGGTATAATAGTTCTGCTAACAACATCACAGCTACATCAGTAACGGAATGACGAATATCGTATGCAGTGTTGTAAGGTCTCTTTACACAGCCGATCGCACACATGTGTATATCGGGATATGTATGTAACATGACCGGTTGCGATTTGATGGGTCAATATAGTTAATGTGGTTATTCACATATCCTTCCTTACTATTATAGGAATGGATGGCCTTTTTGAAATTCTTCAACAACTAATAACTAACAAATCATTGACACATGTTTCATCTTGAGAGTCGGCTTGGGAGTATAGAATGGTACTCATCTCACTAGTTTGACACATTATTTAGTCTAAACATTTATATTTGTAATTGTTTATAATGAAAGATCACAGACTGTTTTAACATTCGCGCCAACAAACTGTTGCTATCAACAAGCCAGGTCGTAGCAGCAATGTTTACTTCCGGATTAAATTTCCAATTTACTCGACCTATATCAAATAACGTTAACATCCATTAAAGCACAATACATGTACACATGTATATAGTTTATTAGATTTAATGCTTGCATATAATGGTTAGGTAGTACCTATGCAACTTTCGTGTAAATCGCGAAATCCGCGTTTAAAATTACCTAATCCGAAGCTGAGTCTTCTTAAGAAATACCGGAAAAGGAGATAGCTAGCCCATGTGACAGGCGGGTTTGATAATATATATATCAGAAGCACACAGAAGGCAGGTAATTCGTAAGGTTCTGTAAGAAAGGTATCTCAAATGATAAGTATTTTTACATACATGTATGCTTATGTATGCAAATGAATTACATGTATATTGGTGTCATATGATAATACTGTCATCTCGTGACGTCACACACAAAGTATTAACTGAGATGCCATGCTGCAGGAGATATGTGACTCGGGTGCATGGTACATGTAAGCGGTAGGGTTCTGACACCAAGTGTCCTGGTGTTAATGTATTTGTAGGCAGTCCGTTCCAATTCGGTATCCTTTTTGTCAAATGTGCTTGTATTGTTATATTAGTTCTATTTTCTGCGACTTCCGATTTAGTTGGCAATTCATTTGCGTTTATGATCTGTTATATTTCCGCCGCACGTCATAGGATAATAAACGGTATATTAAACCTTCTGAGAGTTGATCAAGTGTAAAGCACATGGATATACTGATGGAAAGCCTAATGACGTTTTCAAAGAACGTGATACTACATTATATAAGTATTGCATCCCAGCCAGGGTGATAGTGGGTAGTGTTAACTGATGAAATACTTTTCCAAGGGTTAACAATATCCACTTTCTTACATTTCAGTCAGTAGTTTACAGAAATATAACGGTGAATTACACCGCAGTTTACACCACTCTCGTGTTTATCATATATAGAGAAATGACGCCAGTAACGTCGCAATGATGTGTTTCCTTCGACTAATCATACCGTGTTATCGTACACACCCTCTGAATCGCGTGACAATAGCCGTCACTACGGGCCAGGTCCGCCTCCAGAAATTAATTCGCACAACTCTTGGCCGTATTTTACTCTTGATTCACTTTGTTTTTATGAAGAATCATGTGTGAAATGTGAGAAAATGTTTATTTGACTAGGTGAGCTGATTATCTCGAAATAATGCCCTCGTGATCGGGTCCTATCGCTAAACATACTCGTTTCGCTACGCACACTCGTTTGTTGAGCGTAAGGACCCAATCACTCGTGCATTATTTCACGATAATCGGTTCACCTGGTTAAATAAACGGTAGTAATTGTATTATAGCGAACACACCAACAAACATAAATGCACAATGTACTGGAAGTCGTACTCCTGATGTAAGTCGTGTTTGTTGACATTTTCTGCAGACTGGATGCCTAAATACTTTCCACTCTTCATTATTTAATATTAAGTCTTCGTGATTGAAACTTACGCGCATTCATGTCGCGCGTGAGACATTCACCATGAAACGTATAATGTTTATACCGTGGAATTGATGTGATGTATAATACTATGGAATGTTGCCCTTATGCCTAAGATAATCGTTCTTAATCGGTTGTTCAGTTGTAATGTACGTACTGAGGACCGCGGTTAGAAACAAACATTCAGACACAAATGAGGAAGTGGAACATAGCCGCGTGGGGTTGGGGGGGGGGGGATGGGTGTGGAGGGGGCAGAGTATTATGTTGATATGTGCACACATGTAGCAATGGAACAATATCACGACATACAAGAATATATACGTGGATGTAATGCAGCTTTTTGTTGGTCGCGTTTAGAATAGTAATGCTGTGTTGTAATGCATATTTTTCTTTACATATGAATTGATGACTAAATATTGGCTGTGACTGGAGAAAGGGGGCACATTGGCTTTGCGACCAGTGTAGACCAACATCAGCTTGTGCATCCGCCCACTGATCAGGATATTCATTATTCGCCATTTTATTAATGACACATCCGTCCGTGGTGCTAACAAGCAATATTGATCGTTATCTGGCTACAGATGTGTCCCTATGCGATCGGGAACTACACCGCTCATAAATCCCATATTCCCCATTTCTTCAGTCACTGTCACAATTATTCACACACATGCTTTGGCTCAGGTCAGGTGTGGTGATTCGTGCATTTCCATTACACACGTTAATGTTCAGAAGATCATCGTCGGTACATTATCAAGGTGCACGATCACGTGGTTACAACAAGAACAACAATGGCTGAACGTTTTGAAAGCGCGCCCACTCCAAAGTAAGTATTATTTAATATTGTCGTTAATACGAAACTGATTTTTATGAAATATGGCGCAGCAAACACGTATTTATGAGCTGCATTTGGTGGTTCCAGGAGTTCGGCACATACTTATGTCGTTTTTGCGAAGAATCGATTTCGATTTTTCGCAAAAATTGACAGAAGTTTGGGATAAAGTACCGAGACCACCAAATACAGCTTAACAAGACGCGTTTGATGCGCCATATTTCATCAAAATCCGTTACACAACACGGACAAAATAAAAGAATATGTACTTTGAATCGGAGGGCTTCTGGAAGCTGAGTACTTGTTGTCGTTGTAGCCACGTGATCATACACCTTGATTATGTTTGTATTGTCTACATGTTTTTATATCGTACATTATGTTACGTCTGGATTTCCTTATCACTGTTCAATATCTCGCTATATCCATTCCCAACCAGGCCCGTACGCAGAGGGAGTGCGACGGGTGCGTACGCACCCCCTTAACCCTTTCACTATTAACCCGCAGGCATGTATAGTGGCATTGACAAACAGTGTAGATCCAAATGAGCCGGCTCGTGACGAGCCGTCTCATGAGGATCTGCACGTTTTGCAATTAGTTTTCATAATTTTGAGAACAAAAACACTCCATGTTCATAAATGGATTGGTCTGAAAATCATTTTGTGATGATTTAAATTGGTTGCAAAATTAACAAATCAAAATCCATTCCAGTTACTTAGGGGTGAAAGGTTTAATCTACCGAGGTCTGTCCGTGGATGTACAAAAACAATGTTTAGCCCTTCGCGCCGTCGATAACGCACCCCCTAAAATAATTCCTGCGTACGGGCCTGCCAACACCTGTAAGTATTCCACATTGGAATACGGTTTATTCAAATGATGTTTACACTGACAAAACAGCTATCAAAGCCAATTAATCAGCGGAAATTGCTTCTTGGACGTCATTGAAATTGTTTGTGCATTTGTAACGAAGTGTTATCGTATCCGACAGGAATAAAAATGCACGACAGATAGTATCTACATCAATACCACATTTATCACCGGTCTATGATCGATATGTTTTAATTAGTTCAAGCCGGAGTGGAACATCGCCGTGTCCGTCTTGCTGATTATTGTAAACTCCAATCCGTCGATCAGACATAATTTGAACATGTAAATACCACAAGCCGTAGTTCAGCAGATTAATATTTGAGCAAGGGCATGTGAAAATATCATTTGAAGTTTATAATCTGCGCATTAATGCGCATGAAATACAGTTTTTCTCTCTTTTTGTTCACAAAAAAATACAATTGATGCATTTATAATCGGCGCATAAACACGCATGCGATACAGTTTTCCTTTTTTTCACAAAAAAATACAATTGATGCATTTGTACATGTGACTTTGTTGGCTACCATTTTACACGTGCATACACGTGCATGCACATATACCGTATGGAGTCCCGCAGGAGACATGGATTTTTTTTTATTAATTCGTTCACACGAAATAATTTGTTCCCGTAATTTAACAATTCGTTCCCACGATATATAACAATTCGTGGGAACGAATTGTTAAATTGCGGGAACGATTTATTATTTTCTGGGAACTAATTAATAATAAAAAAAAATCTACGTCCCCTGGGAACGAATTGTTAAATTGCGGGAACGATTTATTATTTTCTGGGAACTAATTAATAATAAAAAAAAATCTACGTCCCCTTCCGGGTCCGTATATACGTACATGTATGTGCCTGTGATGAGAAAGGAGACGTGTATTGCTTGTGGCAAATCAGAATCACATATTGACCTAAACATAATATATATTGTGCGTTTAACTTAGCAACATGGCGGACATTTCACCGTCTGACTGAATGGCGACGAGTGAAGACACGTCTACATTGGTCGCCAAGACCCTAACACCATATCTACAGTAGCAGTTCCATGTACATTTTCGCAGGTTCTATAGCCTGTACACAACGTAATGAAATGTACCACTATCTGCAGAAAACACTACTGGTTTACGAAGTTTGTGGTCAGCGCCGACTTGAACCAAATAACATACAAGTCTCAGCAAGGCAGCCACTGTTCAAAAATCGGAAACATCCATTACACCTATAGCAATTCACGTATCTTGCAAATTTCAGTCATGTTGTTACCATGTAACATGACTTTAAATAAAATAGTTTAGTATGTTCTGTTCTGCAACAAATATATGATGGCTTACAGATACGACCGCTTGGGGAGCTGCTATGTAGCTAACCCATTAACACAAAATACCTCTAGCAGTGTTTGCAAGCAGTGTATATCCAGATGATCCGGCTCAAGCGAGCGGTCTGATCAGGATCTGCTTTTTGGCAAGTAATTTTTAAAGTTTCTTAGTTTTTAGTAAAACAATACCACCCCTTCTAATAAATGGACTATAGTCTGTTTCACGAAAGCTGCCCAAATTTTTCGGCTACATAGACAATTAAAAAACAATATTATTTTCGATAATATTAAATTAAAGGAAAATTTAAGAATGAGCCTTCTTTTTATTTCGTGAAATTCGGTCAAATGTTGATTTTATTACGAAAAATTGATTTGTCTATGGGAATTTAACATGGGGGAAAAAGGTAGAGGAGATGTGGGAGGAGTCAAAAAACTAAAAAATTGGAAATTGACTCCGAAACCTAGCTAGATAGCTTGGAAATGATCTAACTAAGAAAACAAAAGTTAAATTTTAAAAATCGGTCCAGTATTTCTGAAATTCTAAAAAATTTCCCCATGTTAAATCCCTCACTCCGTGAAGATGTCTATAGGGATTTAACATGGGGAAATTTTGTTATCGCAATAAAATCAATATTTGACCAACTGAAATTTCACGAAATAAAAAGAAGGCTCATTCTTAATTTTTCCTTTAATTTAATATTATCAAAATAAATCTTGTTTTTTTAATTGTTTATATAGCCGTAAAATTTGGGCAGCTTTCGTGAAACAGACAATAGTGATGATTGGATGGGTCTTTAAATTAACATATCACAGTTCATTCCAGTTAGTTAGGGTTGAAATGGATAAATAATGCTACGAATTTCCTACCTGATACAACTCTCCGACTCGAACGTTTTCGTCGATCGATGCTACAACATCAACATGTTTGTAACATGGGTTTACATAAAACACGTATTTACTATTCCTTCCCAGATGTTTACTATGTGCCAATCATTAGCAGTGATTGAGAAAACATTGACTATTTTCGTCCGTTGTGTACGTATTACCCCCTGTTACTGTTGATCTTTCACGTGTGTGTATCGATATCTGAGTATAATTATACGCAAGAAATGTGTATTTCGGGTTATCATGTTTGAGATCAACGAACATTAAAAACTTCGGTATTTATATTGCGTTTCTGATTTGAGGATGTTATGTTAATATGTTCTTACAAATCATTCATATGGTGAGTGTTCGTCGAAACTACCATTCAGACAGTGCCGCTATCATGTACACACTGTCGGGTGTATTACCGTTGTTTTATATCACATTTATATACATTGTCCCTCCACAGACAAGGACGTGATGTACATGTATGGTCCTATAATAAATTATAGTCTGTTTCACGAAAGCTGCCCAAATTTTACGGCTATATAGACAATTCAAAAACAATATTATTTTCGATAATATTAAATTAAAGGAAAATTTAAGAATGAGCCTTCCTTTTATTTCGTGAAATTCGGTCAAATATTGATTTTATTACGAAAAATTTATTTCTCTATGGGAATTTAACATGGGGGAAAAAGAGGTAAAGAAGTGTGGGAGGAGTCAAAAAACGAAAAAAATTGGAAATTGACTCTGAAACGTGACTAGATAGCTTGGATATGATCTAACTAAGAAAACAAAAGTTAAATTTAAAAAATCGGTCCAGTATTTCTGAAATTCAAAAAAATTTCTCCGTGAAGATGTCTATGGGGATTTAACATGGGGAAATTGTTTTTTCGCAATAAAATCAATATTTGACATAATTTCACGAAATAAAAAGAAGGCTCATTCTTAAATTTTCCTTTAATTTAATATTATCGAAAAAATACTGTTTTTGAATTGTTTATATAGCCGTAAAATTTGAGCAGCTTTCGTGAAACAGACAGTAAACACATTCAATATGTAACGATCTATATTGACTGTTAGGGGCATGACGGGTGTTTCGTTGATGCAATGTCGCCCAGTGCAGATCCTGATAAGACTGTGCGGATGTACAGGCTGATCTGGAGCTACACCGGTCGCATAAACCATACGTATCATTTCTCATATCATGAGTGGGATAAATATTCGTCTTATTATCTGACAACGGTAACGAATGCGCCATAGAACACAAACGCAAATGACGTCCACTTGGGGAACAAACGTCCCAGGATGAGAAAAAAGACAATGCATTGACATACCATACAATCAAATATGACGACAAAGAAGTGGGTACCGACTTGGAACCGTCAAAACCGCCCACTGGCGGGCCAAACCAATTTACCTGGCGCTGTACACCTTCCGTGTATCCATGACTGTCACGTCCTCCGAAAACAGTACACAGAAGACACAAACATCACAAATATATAACATTTCCAAGAAGTCGATGAGGTTCATGCATTCATGCATTAGCTGTGTCTTGTTGCATATCAGTACGGGCAATCGGTTTAGTGGAACAATGCGCCGAAAACATTACCAGTGAGCTCTTTCGCAACAGCTTTGTTCAGTAATAAGGAGCGATTTATATTGACCACAGCTGTCACTGGACAGGTGTAGCACATACATTCGTTCGACAAAGGATGTGTGGAGACAACGGAAGTTGCTGCAGTCCCTGACAGTACACTAGCAACTGGCGATGGTCTGTCAACTTGGAAGCAATCACATCGTATGACAAAACTGGAGAGATCGCAGAACAGAAGCTAAGTAAACATATTCACTTTCATAAATTTGATCATACGCGGACAATAGCACACGTCCAAGCAATGTGGTCCGTCTTCGCCGATTACCATGGCCACGCTGGTATGTGGCTAACAACGTCCCATGGCACGGTGTATTCCACCGTCAGTTCATGAGCCATGTGCCCAATCAGTATGCATATTGCATAGCCCACGAGCCTCAAATCTCAAGTCACAGACATCAACTATTTAGACAGGTGGTTTCAGGGGCGGATCCAACATTTGGGGAACGGGGTGGGGGGTGTCTAGTTGCCAAGGTAACTCTTGCAATCTACTCCCATACCGTCCGTAGCTAGCTACGGACGGTATGGGAGTAGATTGCAAGAGTTACCATTCGCAACTACGGAGTTGTCCTATTTTCGAGCTCTTCAAAGTGCACTTCCCTGTGTTTTACGGCATTTACACTCAGACTCCAGCTGGTGATAAACTGTGATCTATGTAACCTCCGTGGCTGAACAGGGGGGGGGGGATTGCAACCCCGGACCCCACCTCTAGATCCGCCCCTGGGTTCAACATTTACTGCATTTTACACCACAGGTGGAAGACTCGGACCTGCGACACAAAAACAATGCCTATTCAAAAAAATCCCATTACCCCACCCACTTGGTCTCGTACAGTACCATATTCTATTAATAAAGGTGAGTATCAATATGGCTATTATAGAAAGAGCCCTCTGTTTTCCGGCTCGCACAAACACAGTAAACATCGATTAAATGTATGACTTCTGTCTCTGGCAATCGATAAAGGTATTAGGTGTGCGAATATATTCACTTCAAATCGCTGTTTCCAGTTATTATGGAACGCCAAATCTACATAAGCTCAAATAATTAATGCTAGCTTTAAATAATTAGTGCTCTCTCTAATTATATTAGTGCTCTCTCAATTTCAATTAGTGATCTCTCTAATTCAATTTGTGCTCTCTCTAATTCAATTTGAGCTCTCTCTAATTCAAGTTCATTAATAGAGAGAGCATGAATTAAATTTGAGAGAGCACTAATTGAATTTGAGATATCACTAATTGAATTTGAGAGAGCACAAATTGAATTAGAGAGAGCATTAAATGTATGTGTTATTGAGCTCTCTGCAAATAATATAGAGCTAGCACGAATTCAATTAATGCTCTCTCTAATTCAATTAGAGATCTCTCTAATTCAATTAGTGCTCTCTCTAATTGAATTTGTGCTCTCTCTAATTGAATTTGTGCTCTCTCTAATTTAAATTTGTGCTCTCTCTAATTCAATTTGTGCATTAAATTTGTGCTCTCTCTATTAATTATCATTACAGCTAGCGCTAATTGAATTAAGGAGACGTCATCTTGTATATCTTGACGGCTATTCTGCATAAATGTATCATCATTTTACCTAAATATATGCATTACATATTTTTTGTAGATTAATAGTATTCGTATATGTTGGTATTAATACTTTCCATTCAAAACTTGTTATAAAAGGTATGATTATTGTTAGGAACAATACAAAATGACTAATATTTGAACTTTGACCTTGAATATGACCTTGACCCTGCATCACATGTCATCTTCCTTCACTTCAAATTTTAGTTCTTATTATAGTATGCATATAATATTGCCATCAAACATTGAAGCACTGGGGCCCGTTTCACTAACGAACTAAGCAAGTACTTTTGTCATAAGTTATAACTTAAGTCCGGAGTACGTGCTTAGTCCGTTTCACAAAACATCTTAGCAAGAACGACAATCGAAATTTACGATGGAAAACTAAGACAGGTAGCTAGCAGTCTTAAGTTATAACTTAAATATAATTAAGTCGGAACTTATGAAATAAACAAAGATGGATGCCCCCATGTGAGCCGAGGTGGAGAAAACAATTCACTGACAGCAGGTAAATGTTCACTTCATACGTCTATTTTAACAAGTATCTGCCATATAAACCATATATGCTTACATATAGATAGCCACACCTGTGCTAGTTACCCGTGTATTGCTATTTGTGATGTAGGTCATGTCGTTACCAGTATTCGTTATGCCCAGTTATCGACAACATTTACAACCAATGTAGATCCAGTTGAGCCGGCTCGTAACGAACCGTCTGTATGCTGTTCATGTATGTCTGTTTGTTGGTTGGTGTCAGTCAGTTGGTCGGTGTCAGTTGGTCAGTGTCGGTCGGTGTCTGTCGGTCTGTCAGTCGGTCGGTCGGTGTCGGTTGGTGTCGGTCAGTGTTGGTCGATCAGTCGGTATCGGTCGATCAGTCGGTGTCGGTCGGTCGGTCGGTCGGTCGGTCGGTCAGTGTCGGTCTGTTGGTTTCGCATGGTCGGTGTCAGTCGGTCGGTGTTGGTCGGTCGGTGTCAGTCTGTCGGTTGGTGTCGGTCAGTCGGTGTCCGTCGGTGTATGTTTGTCAGAGTCGGTCGGTCGGTCGGTGTCGTTATGTCGGTATGTCGGTATGTCGGTATGTCGGTATGTCGGTATGTCGGTGTCGGTCAGTTGGTTTCGCACGGTCGGTGTCAGTAGGTCTGTCGGTGTCGGTCGGTCGGTGTCAGTCGGTGTTGGTCGGTGTCAGTCGGCGTCGGTCTGTGTCGGTCGGTCCGGGTCGGTCGGTGTCGGTCGGTTGGTGTCGGTATGTCGGTGTCGGTCAGTCGGTGTAAGTCGGTGTCAGTCGGTGTTGGTCGGTGTCAGTCAGTGTCGGTGTCGGTCGGTCGGTACGGGACGGTCGGTGTCGGTCTGTGTCGGTCGGTTGGTGTCGGTCGGTCGGTGTATGTGTCAGTCGCGGTCGGTCGGTCGGTCGGTCGGTCGGTCGGTCGGTCGGTCGGTCGGTCGGTCGGTCGCAGTCGGTCGGTCGGTCGGTCGCAGTCGGTCGGTCGGTCGGTCGGTCGGTCGGTCGGTCGGTCGGTCGGGTCGGTCGGTCGGTCGGTCGGTCGGTCGGTCGGTCGGTCGGTCGGTCGGTCGGTCGGTCGGTCGGTCTCGATTGGTGTCGATCGGTGTCGATCGGTGTCGATCGGTGTCGATCGGTCAGTTGGTGTCAGTTGGTCGGTCGGTGTCTCTCGGTGTCAGTTGGTCGGTCGTTGTAGGAAGGTGTCACCTGCCCTGCCCTGCCCTGCCCTGCCCTGCCCTGCCCTGCCCTGCCCTGCCCTGCCCTGCCCTGCCCTGCCCTGCCCTGCCCTGCCCTGCCCTGCCCTGCCCGCCCTGCCCTGCCCTGCCCTGCCCTGCCCTGCCCTGCCCTGCCCTGCCCTGCCCTGCCCTGCCCTCGCCCTGCCCTGCCCTGCTGCCTGCCCTGCCCTGCCCTGCCCTGCCCTGCCCTGCCCTGCCCTGCCCTGCCCTGCCTGCCCTGCCCTGCCCTGCCCTGCCCTGCCCTGCCCTGCCCTGCCCTGCCCTGCCCTGCCCTGCCCCTGCCCTGCCCTGCCCGGCCCGGCCCGGCCCGGCCCGGCCCGGCCCTGCCCTGCCCTGCCCTGCCCTGCCCGGCCCTGCCCTGCCCTGCCCTGCCCTGCCCTCGTCCGGGCACATGTTTGAGATCTTAGGTGGTTGGAGGTGTCGCCTATGACAAACGAAAACAATGCAACATATTCCGTAACCGAAGCCTATTGTGTCTTAAGTGGTCATTCTTTTCTTTAAAAACGATGAATATACAACCTAATGGTGTGTCATGTATGAACGTCCGTCCGTCCATCAGTCTGATTGACTATCCGACTGTTGTTTGTTTCTTTTCTTTACAGAACATACAAACGATGGCAGCTGCAGTTGCTATAATCCAGGCGCACAATTTGCCATGGGAACGAGTCTTTAGGACCGAACCAATCCCCTAGACTTCATGGATAACGAGGACCAAATATCGAAATGCAGGCTGTCTCGTGATTTTTTTTCTACAAGTATGCAACATTGCACATGCTGACATTATACAGTCAACCCTGAGATCACACAGTCTGTCAGTGTCATTGCAAGTGTTGACTGCATTGCGATTTTACGCAACTGGTAGTACCCTGACGGTTACTGGAGAGATATACAACATTAGCAAATCAATAAAGTGGTTTCTAGAAAGTGGAATATAACTTTTGCGGACAGTGTTAGCCTGTGTTTCGTTTCTGATAAGGAGATACCTGATTTTCAGACTAGATGGAGAAACAGTCCTGACGCATTTAACAAAAATGTCAGACCCGTCCGCTGAACGCACGTGCGCATTAATCCAGTCCTATACTGGTAAACATGTTCAGGGGCAATCCTATATGTGTGACACTGACTCACACAGTGCATGCATTTCTACATGTAATCAACAAATTACCCGTGTCCAGTTCAAATAAATATAATATGTCATTCGGTAGTTGTATCAGATACATCCATATCTGACCGGGCATACCATTAATAATCGACAGTACATGTGTTCTGCTGACTCTGCTGGTTTATAGAGTGATTTGAACAATTATACATGTTAATGCTTATTTTCAAGACAGCGGCCATCTTGGACGCCATCTTGAATTTCTCCATGGTTACTCGACATATTTCCATTTCAACTATATATGTTCATTATATATTGTCTGTAGACTATTCTGATATGCTGATATGTATACTTTTGTAAAATGTGTAGGGTCCGTACCTCAGACTGACTGGCATTGGAACATATACATATTTTCATTGAAGTTTATCTCTTTGGGCTGAAATATTTTGGATTCCTGTCCTCAAGATGTACAGCAACATGACACATATGTTGATTTCGTCAAATATTGAAGTTGATTTTTCACCAAAAGTGGTCCTAAATTTGTAAAACTATGTCAAACCACTGCGAGGAGGAGGAGGCAAACTTCGAATAACAGTATGTACTGTGTAGCTGTGTATCCCCTCATATCGTGTAGATACAAATGTTCTTTCCGTATCTTCACATTGTTCATATTATGACTAGTGTAGAGCCACGTCAGTCTGTGTGGATCATTGGTGACCAGTGTATACACATGTCAGTCTCTCCAATTCAATTAGTGATCTCTTTAATTCAATTTGTGCTCTCTCTAATTGAATTTGTGCCTCTAATTGAATTTGTGCTCTCTCTAATTCAAATTGTGCTCTCTCTAATTCAATTAGTGCTCTCTCTAATTCAATTTGTGCTCTCTCTAATTCAATTACTGCTCTCTCTATGCTCTCTCTAATTCAATTAGTGCTCTCTCTATTAATTACCATTACAGCTAGCGCTAATTGAATTAAAGAGAACACAAATTGAATTTGAGAGAGCACAAATTGAATTAGAGAGAGCACAAATTGAATTAGAGAGAGCACTAATTATTTGAAGCTAGCATTAATTATTTGAGTTTATGTAGATTTGGCGTTCCATAGTTATTCGCATTTTATATACATGTACCCATCCAAAGCGAAATTTGCGTGTACGAAAGAATCTCACACAGAATCGGAGGCCGTCCGGTGTGGATTATCGGTCATATTTTACCGATAACTGATCGCCAGCTCAAACTAAAGTCGTGCACCATGACCATATACATTAGCAACTCCAACCATACAAAGTTCGTCCAATTGTGATCGTTCACCGATCTAAAAAACACATTTTTTCTACTTTCATTCATGATTTGCGTACTATCAGATTATGTCTTCCGGAATCCCGAAATAGGTTGAATGACGTCATCACAGTTTAGATTTCGCCAATCAGAGATTTTCTTTACATAGAAGCTTCCGGTTGTATTATGGAAGATGGTGCATTGACCCGGTTCCAGATAATGAACGAAATTAGACAAAAAAGTTTTTTTTTTTAGATCGGTGAACGATCAGAATTGGACGAACGTTGTATGGTTGGAGTTTCTAATGTATATGGTCATGGTGCACGTCATTAGTTTGAGCTGGCGATCAGCTATCGGCCAAATATGACCGATAATCCACGCCGGACGGCCTCCGATTCTGTATGAGATTCTTTCGTACACGCAACTTTTGCTTGGGATGGGGTAATCAAAACGCGAATAACTCAATAAATGCTTGAAACAGCGATTTGAAGTGAGTATATTCACACACCTAATACCTATATCGATTGCCAGAGACATATTTCATACATTTAATCGATGTTTATTGTATTTGTGCGAATCGGAAAAGAGAGGGCTCTTTCTATAATAGCCATATTCTTACCCACCTTTCTATAAATAGAAGATGGTAATGTACGAGACCAAGTGGGTGGGGTAATGGGTTTTTTTAATAGGCATTTTGTGGTGTCATAGGTCAGAGTCTTCCACCTGTATTTTACACATGCGTGTGATATAAACGCATACCTGTGCACGCCGAATTATTCCTGGTGCGGACGTATTTCACCCAGTAAATAACTGGGGCCCGTTTCACTAAACTTCGTAAGACTAAAATATTCGTAAGTGCACATTTAGGATCGTCGGGAAATTTCAATTCATGGATTTACATTTATTGAGCATATGCAGCCTATGCTCAATACATGTAAATCCAAAAATTGTTTACAAAAAAACATTGTTAATGTGAAATTTACAGTCTATCATAATTCTGCACTTAAGAACATTTTAGTCGTACGAAGTTTTGTGAAACGGCCCACTGGTATCTAGACTGCACGCTAGATATTATACACACCATTCCTGCGGGCATAATGTGCGTAGTTTGAAGACCCTGATGAGACTGACAGCCAGATCCAAGTATACAGTCTACACTGGTCGTAAAGGCAATAAGTACACCCTGACCAGCGTGCTAATCGCATACCATGATCTGTCGGAGCACTCGGGATTTGTCATACCCGTATATCTGTATATTATAACCTTTATCATATCATGTTTATATACTTGTAATACTATTCTCAAGTGAATCACAAACGGTAAAAATGCTTTGATTTAACAACGACACTGGCTCGATGACCTTGCATGTCGGGACCGACTTTTTAAGTCCCCATCCGATAGAACTATGCTATGACGAAGGTGTCTTACCCAAGGTGTCGGGATTGGAACTCGGGACCTTTCGATCCGTAGTCCGATGCTCTACCACTGAGCTATTGCGGCTGACCACAAACGGATACAACGCATGTTTGTATAGTGGCTGGTCAGTACGGTGTCCTATTAGGGCCACGTTACATTCTCGCGTTCTAGCTCTCTCGAATTATACACGAGATCGCGAGATTGCGAGAACGCGAGAACGCGAGAACGCGAGAACGCGAGGCGAGATCGCGAGGCGAAAACGCGAGATTCAATCTCGCAATCTCGTGTTTTCGCGGTCGGAAGTAAGTATATGCGCAAGTGAAATGCGCATGAAACTGACATACTGACCATTAATACGAATTCATGAGTAAATAGTTAATTAAGTGTAATGGGCATAACACTGTCAAATTTATGATAATTTCATATTTTACAAAACTAAACTGTACCTTCCACAGGACACCGTAGGTCAGGGATATGTATTGTGTCGTTCTTTCGCCGCGAAGCAACGAACATTACAAACTTCGGTATGTGTCTATTGAGATGAAACTTAAGGTTCGTAATTTTTGTTTTATGCTGGTTAGAACCGACGGAACAAAACATAAACTTCTTAATTATCGTCTCGGTCTACGCAGCGTAGAAATGAAGGAATACAATTACGAGTCTTACGTTCCTCTCTATAGAAACGAAGAGATGAAATGTCTCGAACGAGCCACCACCCGTTTGCATACACGAGCTTCAGTATGTACGGTGTAACGTTATATGCATCATACACAAACACTAATGCCGGGGCCCGGTTGCTCAACACCTCTGTTAGCTTAACAGACTGTTAAATCCTTAGCACTGCTAAGGATTTAACAGTCTGTTAAGCTAACAGAAGCTTTGAGCAACCGGGCCCTGGTAAACATGTACCAACGATTTGGATACTGTGTAGACTTTTAGGCAAGTCGATTTGTCTATGACCAAACACAACTGCCAATTTGCACCAACTACATGTACATTGGTCCTTCTCTATATCATAATTGAGACACGCCATTTTATTTTGTACCTTCGAATATCTTCATGAAGTACTTGACTCTTGACAATTCTGTCAACTTTTGACTTTATTTATGAAAAATATTGTAAAGTTTGTAAACGTATTTAATGAAATTACGCAGATGTCCGAAGGTACAAAATCACATGGCGTGTCTCAATTATTGAATAACTTAGGTGCACCTGCACTTTATCCAATCAATCATCATCGCTCTAATAATTGCTGCGGCATTTAGGACGATCGTACTGAAGGATACCTTTTCCAGCAATCGTGTTAATGCATGTCTGTTGAAAATGGTGGAGGATGTATATTTACATGCACATGTATTAGCTGTTGAACTATACAAACGTTACATTGGTACGTTGTAAGCTGCTGAACATCTTGCAAACGTCTTAATTGTGACAGACAGACGAGCAGTCAGAACTATGTATGCCACATGTACTGCTCATTGTGCATGGCGGACATGAGGCGGCGCACATACATGTACCCATTATTATAATGTTATTCGTATGATGAACCTGGTAGCTTAAAGGTTGTATGACATTGCCCTTGCACGTGCATGTCTATTCATGTTCATAATTTCCGATTCATAAATAAATATGTTGCAACAAAATTGTAATAAACAACCATATGTACTAATATTCGCATATCATGACATTCATGGTTTAAATAAAATTAAACGAAATGAAATATTGATCCAAGATAGCAGCCACAATCCGAGATAAACATAAACGTATCATATTTGTTTCACCGGGATTTGAAGCAAATGTTATAGTGCATTTGTGTTGAATTAATGTGTAGTTGACCAATAAAATGTGATCATATACTCAACCAAACTAGAAACGTCCCTGTTTTATAGCCGGTGTAGCTCTGTCTATGTATGTACCACATGTTCAAAGTACATGTATTTTAAACCGTGGCGATGTTCAGAATACGATCGTGTAGAGTTTAGCCGATACACACGGTTTACATAGCGGCCAGTGACCGGAACGTTGATTTCCACTTTTTGCACGTGCACGCTATACTTGTCATCGATAAGGTGATTCAGTTCATGTCGTACCATTCATGCGATAGGGGCTATTCGGAAAATTAAAAAACTTTTTTAATTTTTCACTGTTTTCGATATGCCACGGCTTTCAAAAACGAGCGAAATCAGGCAATTGGGATGCTTGCGGGTGGGGATGGCCGCCAGGGCGGTCGCGCCTCGGTTTGGTTGCTGTCGGAAGACGATTGATCGTCTTGCAGCCCGGTTACCAGCTGAACTGGGGCTGTTCACGACCGGCAGCGACCTGGTAGGCCTCGTGTAACGACGGCTAGAGCCGATCGTTACATTACGTTGACGCACTTACGTCAACGTCGATTGGCAGCCACAGTCACTGCTAGGCGATACGGTGTCTCAGGGCAGACCATTCGCAACCGGTTACGTTGTAACGCCTAACCAATCCGGGCACGCCGCCCGTACACTGGTCAGATAATGACCCAACGTCACCGTGCTGCCAGACTGTTATGGGCGCGACGTCATCTGAACTGGAGAAGGGCTGACTGGAGCCGAGTTTTGTTCACCGATGAATCTCGGTTCACAGTTAGTCATGCTGACGGAAGATTACGGGTATACAGGCGTAAAAATGAAAGATTCACCGATTGTTGCATTGTTGAGAAGAACAGGTTTGGGGGAGGGAGCGTAATGATCTGGGGTGGGATCATGGAAAACCGGAAGACAGATTTGGTTGTTGTACAGGGCAACATCAATGCACAACGTTATGTTGCAGATGTGCTAAATGCACATGCCTTACCATTTATCCGTCAGCATGGTCCTGGTGTGACATTGATGCACGACAATGCCCGCCCTCACGTAGCCAGGGTCACCACTCAATACTTACAGCAAAACAACGTCGACGTCATGCCATGGCCCGCGGTCTCCCCGGATCTCAATCCCATTGAGCACATATGGGATGAGCTGGGCCGCAAAGCACGAGCTAACCATCAGATTGACAATGTTCGCGATCTTACACGGGCGTTACAACGGGAATGGAGGAATTTGCCCAACGCACTGGTATTGCGTTACGTCACGTCGATGCGGCGTAGGATCATTGCATGCATTCATGCAAATGGTGGCCACACTCGGTACTAACGAGATTTACTGAATTTGCCACATTACTTATTGAAATTCCATCTCTAAACATTAAGTAACACATTTCTGAGTTTTTGTGATTTTTGATTTTGACCCCTACCGCCCTTGGCCGGTTATCTCTCGAATATTTAACAAGATATCCAAATGCAATTTATTGGCTTTGATACAGAAATGAATGAACTTGTTTTTCCATTTTGATTTTTAAAAGTAACCCTTTTGGTTTTTGATGAATCTTTCCTTAAACATGGAGGGACGTTTCTAGTTTTGCTCAGTATATTTTTATTAAGTCTTAACCATTTGAACCCGAAATCCCGCTATAGCGGTTTATGCAAAAAGTGCAGATCCAGATGAGCCGGCTCGTAACGAGCCTTCTCATCAGGATCTGCACTTTTTGCAAGTAATTTTCATATTTCTTAGAACAAAAACACCCCCTTTTCATAAATGGACGAATCTGAAAATCATTTTGTGACCATTGGATTGGTCGAAACATTAGCTATCACAGTCCATTCCAGTTCCTTAGGGTTGAAAGGGTTAATTATGAGATGTTTACATAAATCGATTATGGTCGCCGAAACCAAAGAGTTTCAGCTCATACAATTTTACACTCATACAAACGTGTCCAAGTCATTTAAAAATATTATTAATACATATAATGTTGGAACATTAATTCACATTAGCCAACTATTACTTGGAAAGTCTCTTATTTATATGCATCCAAGATAGATATAAGAAACTCTCCCTTCAATTTTGCTTGCATTAAATCACGTCTCGCATCTTGCGGCTCAGATGTGGCTTTAGAAATTCATACCACATCGTCATTTTCTTCAAATGTATTAATCCAATTTTCCAAGAATTCAACAACTGCTGTAACATTCTTCCATTTGTTTTCGATTCAAGTTATTTTCAAGTCAGAATAGTGTAAACCAGATCAATTTTCCGTGTCATATCTTGGTGGTTACCGAGAAAAGCACTACGATATTATGTCGTTAAAAAAGACCTGCTGACAGCTCTGAAGTCTTTTGGCTGAACGTTGTTGTCCCTCCTGCTGTATGCTATCATGATTTTAAATCATCCATTAACTCATTCATCTTTGATACAATGCAGACCCGGGGCCCGTTTCACTAACGAACTAAGCAAGTACTTTTGTCATAAGTTATAACTTAAGTCCGGAGTACGTGCTTAGTCCGTTTCACAAAACATCTTAGCAAGAACGACAATCGAAATTTACGATGGAAAACTAAGACAGGTAGCTAGCAGTCTTAAGTTATAACTTAAATATTTAAGTCGGAACTTATGAAATAAACAAAGATGGATGCCCCCATGTGAGCCGAGGTGGAGAAAACAATTCACTGACAGCAGGTAAATGTTCACTTCATACGTACTATTTTAGCAAGTATCTGCCATATAACCATATATGCTTACATATAGATAGCCACATCTGTGCTAGTTACCCGTGTATTGCTATTTGTGATGTAGGTCATGTCGTTACCAGTATTCGTTATGCCCAGTTATCAACAACATTTACAACCACTGTAGATCCAGATGAGCCGGCTCGTAACGAACCGTCTGTATGCTGTTCATGTATGTCTGTTTGTCGGTTGGTGTCAGTCAGTTGGTCGGTGTCAGTTGGTCAGTGTCGGTTGGTGTCTGTCGGTCTGTCAGTCGGTCGGTGTCGGTTGATGTCGGTCAGTGTTGGTCGATCAGTCAGTATCGGTCGATCAGTCGGTGTCGGTCGGTCGTCGGTCGGCTCGGTTCGGTCGGTCGGTCGGCTCGATCGTCGGTCGGTCTGTGTCGGTCTGTTGGTTTCGCACGGTCGGTGTCAGTCGGTGTTGGTCGGTCGGTGTCAGTCTGTCGGTTGGTGTCGGTCAGTCGGTGTCCGTCGGTGTATGTTTGTCAGTGTCGGTCGGTCGGTCGGTCGGTCGGTCGGTCGGTCGGTCGGGCGGTCGGTCGGTCGGTCGGTCGGTCGGTCGGCGGTCGGTCGGTCGGTCGGTCGGTCGGTCGGTATGTCGGTGTCGGTCAGTTGGTTTCGCACGGTCGGTGTCAGTCGGTTGGTGTCGGTATGTCGGTGTCAGTCAGTTGGTTTCGCACGGTCGGTGTCAGTCGGTCGGTGTCAGTCGGTCGGTCGGTCGGTCGGTCGGTCGGTCAGTCAGTCGGTCGGTCGGTGGTCGGTCGGTCGGTCGGTCGGTCGGTCGGTGTTGGTCGGTCAGTCGGTGTCAGTCGGTGTCAGTCGGTGTCAGTCGGTGTCAGTCGGTGTCAGTCGGTGTCAGTCGGTGTCAGTCGGTGTCAGTCGGTGTTGGTCGGTGTCAGTCGGTGTCGGTGTGTGTCGGTCGGTCGGTCGGTCTGGGTCGGTCGGTGTCGGTCGGTCGGTGTCGGTCGGTTGGTGTCGGTATGTCGGTGTCAGTCAGTTGGTTTCGCACGGTCGGTGTCAGTCGGTCGGTGTCAGTCAGTCGGTCGGTGTCGGTTGGTGTCAGTCGGTCGGTGTCAGTCGGTGTCAGTCGGTGTTGGTCGGTGTCAGTCGGTGTCGGTGTGTGTCGGTCGGTCGGTCAGTCGGTCGGTCGGTCGGTCGGTCGGTCGGTCGGTCGGTCGGTCGGTCCGGGTCGGTCGGTGTCGGTCGGTTGGTGTCGGTCGGATGGTGTAGGTGTCGGTCGCGGTCGCGGTCGCGGTCGCGGTCGGTCGGTCGGTCGGTCGGTCGGTCGGTCGGTCGGTCGGTCGGTCGGTCGGTCGGTCGGTCGGTCGGTCGGTGTTGGTCGGTGTTGGTCGGTGTTGGTCGGTGTCTATCAGTGTCTATCAGTGTCAATCGGTGTCGGTCAGTGTCAATCGTTGTCGGTCGGTGTCGGTGTGTCAGTTGGTCGGTCGGTGTCTCTCGGTGTCTCCAGCCCGCCCGCCCGCCCGCCCGCCTCCAGCCCGCCCGCCCCCGCCCGCCCGCCCTCCCGCCCGCCCGCCCGCCCGCCCGCCCGCCCGCCCGCCCAGCCCGCCCGCCCGCCCGCCCTCCCGCCCGCCCGCCCGCCCGCCCGCCCGCCCGCCCGCCCGCCCGACCCGCCCGCCCGCCCGCCCGCCCGCCCCCCCGCCCGCCGCCCTCCCGCCCGCCGCCCTCCGCCCGCCCGCCCGCCCGCCCGCCCGCCCGCCCGCCCGCCCGCCCGCCCGCCCGCCCGCCCGCCCGCCCGCCGCCCGCCGCCCGCCCCCCGCCCGCCCGCCCGCCCGCCGCCCGCCCGCCCGCCCGCCCGCCCGCCCGCCCGCCCGCCCCCCGCCCGCCGCCCGCCCGCCAGCCCGGCCACCCGCCCGCCCGCCCGCCCCCGCCCGCCCGCCCGCCCGCCCGCCCGCCCGCCCGCCCCGCCCGCCCCGCCCCGCCCCGCCCCGCCCCGCCCCGCCCCGCCCCGCCGGCCCCGCCCCGCCCCGCCCCGCCCCGCCCTGCCCTGCCCTGCCCTGCTCGTCCGGGCACATGTTTGGGATCTTAGGTGGTTGGAGGTGTCGCCTATGACAAACGAAAACAATGCAACATATTCCGTAACCGAAGCCTATTGTGTCTTAAGTGGTCATTCATTTTCTTTAAAAACGATGAATATACAACCTATTGGTGTGTCATGTATGAACGTCCTCCGTCCGTCATCAGTCTGATTGACTATCCGACTGTTGTTTGTTCTTTCTTTACAGAACATACAAACGATGGCAGCTGCAGTTGCTATAATCCAGGCGCGCAATTTACCATGGAACGAGTCTTTTAGGACCGAACCAATCCCCTAGACTTCATGGATAACGAGGACCAAATATCGAAACATGAGGCTGTCTCGTGATTTTTTTTCTACAAGTATGCAACATTGCACATGCTGACATTATACGGTGAACCCTGAGATCACACAGTCTGTCAGTGTCATTGCAAGTGTTGACTGCATTGCGATTTTACGCAACTGGTAGTACCCTGGCGGTTACTGGAGAGATATACAACATTAGCAAATCAAGTGGTTCTAGAAAGTGGAGTATAACTTTTGCGGACAGTGTTAGCCTGTGTTTCGTTTCTGATAAGGAGATACCTGGTTTTCAGACTAGATGGAGAAACAGTCCTGACGCATTTAACAAATATGTCAGACCCGTCCGCTGAACGCACGTGCGCATTAATCCAGTCCTATATTGGTAAAAATGTTCAGGGGCAATCCTATATGTGTGACACTGACTCACACAGTGCATGCATTTCTACATGTAATCAACAAATTACCCGTGTCCAGTTCAAATAAATATAATATGTCATTCGGTAGTTGTATCAGATACATCCATATCTGACCGGGCATACCATTAATAATCGACAGTACATGTGTTTCTGCTGACTCTGAAACGTGATTTTCTGAGTTAATGAGGTAATCTAAGTAAAATTTAAAAATGGTCGAACTACAATTTTATTGGAATGTAAAAATAAAAACATTGTTAATTGCTTATTTTGTTGCTGTTTCATGTCATATGCCAGTTTTTGTTACAGTATAAGGTTCACTAGTTGGCAATAAATATATCCACATGTATTCAATGGCGTCGGAATATTGAGATAAAATTTATATTCTACATGAGATTATTTTTAAAAATTAATAATATTCAACATTAGGCTTGCAAATCCGTTATTTTAGATGTCAAAACACATAAAGGGAAAGTAAAGTCATTATAAAAATATAAGCCTAGAGCGGCATTCGAACCCGCGCGGCACATACCAAAGCTGTAAACAATAACTAAGTTGTAACTTATGACGGACTTGTTATGACCGTCTTAAGTTTGTGTTGTGAAACCAAATAAGCAATGACTTAAGTCGGTCATAACTTTTGTCATAAGTTATAACTTAAGTTCGAACTTATGAACAAACTAAGATTTGTTAGTGAAACGGGCCCCCGGTTTGATCTGCTCACAGATAAACTTCATGCTTTGAAACCGAAGTGCGACCGTTGTTAACTGGTCTGATGACGTAATGGCGCGTTCTAGTAACGTCACGATACACATGCATTACGTGCTAGCTTGGCCCCGAAATGAGCATTGTCTACACATCCATGGTCAAACAACACACGCTGTACGTTTGAACACGACTGTGAGCGGTGTTAAACAACGTCAGTCATGTAACAATACTGGTTGGACAGCTATACCGTATACACGGTGAGTGATGTCGTCTCTTCCAGTCGATCAATGCTAAATTGGTGAATACATGTATGTATGTGTGGAATGCTTTGTAGAAGAAGGACATCTGGCTTGAGGTTGTTGCTAGTTTCTGAAGACACAATGCTGTGTAATTCACTTCTAGATGTGAATCAGTTCTACATTGTCTTTGAGTGTGTTCATATAAACTTGGAAAACCCACTTTCGCAATTGGCGATAAAAATAAACAATTGGCGATAAAAAATTACAATTTTCGAAAATTGTAATTTTTTATGCCAATTGTTTATTTTTATCCTATTGGTTATTATAGGAATGAATGGCCTTTTTGTGGAATTTATCGGGGTATAAACTTGGAAAAGTCGCGGGAATACTGGACGAAGGCCGGAAGGCCTCGTCCAGTATTCCCGCGACTTTTCCAAGTTTTTATCCCCGATAAATTCCACAAAAAGGCCATTCATTCCTTATAATTCCAGCATTTGAAATAAATTCATCAAGAAAATGTGTTTATTTTCAGTTTTCTTAAGAATTATTTTAACTCCGCCTCACGGTTACGGGAAGTAGTTCGGCGTGGGAGTTTACTGGGATATAATTTTTGGACAGAGACTTGCTACGGGCCAATCAAATGTTAGGGAATTGTGTAACTATTTTTGTGCTGGAATTATACCACAATGTATCAGCAGTACACGTAACTGTGTACATGTACAGTGGGGTCAGCGTGTAAGTGCACACACGAACGAACACGACAGGTTGGTTCGCTACCCACCCAAAGTGTATGTTGTTACCACTCATTTGAACCGTCTCGCCGAGACGGTTCAACTGAGTGGTAACAACATACACTTTTGATGCGAAATGAGAAAAAAATGCAGAAAAATATTTACATTTTTGTTTATACATGAAATACAGTGGGGTCAGCGTGTAAGTGCATACACGAACGAACACGACAGGTTGGAACCAACCTGTCGTGTTCGTTCGTGTGTGCACTTACACGCTGACCCCACTGTATATCACATCCCGGCCGAATGATTCAATTTTCTGGTATGTCGTTTTCTTATTTGGATTGATTGTTAATATATTAGTGAAGAATCGCTCTAGCTCCGCAGGTACTACTGTATATCTAGATGAACCGACTCGTAACGAGGCGTCTCATCAAAATCTACATATTTTCAAAAACAAAATAATCCTCATAACACACTAATAGCATGAACACGTCTATACCAGTTATTTAGGGGTGAATTAGTTTAAAAATGAAGAACTTTAAACACGGACAATCGACACATTTAATCCACCCACATCGAGCAAAAAGTGCCAGCCAGTCGAGATGAATGATAAGCATAGTTCATTGCCTGGGATAGCGTTACGACTGTAGAATGGAATTGTGTTGATCTGAGCAAGATAATATACAAATGCATGTAAATGTTAATTTAGTGTTCCGTAATTGTCCATAATTAGCTTTGTAAACAAAACTACTTGCAATGTAATATGCACATTAACCTACACAATGCATGTTGTATCCTGTAATATGCACAAATAGACATGTAGTAAATAGTGCACTTACTATTTCTGTTTCAGTTATACAACATGAATGGCTGGATAGCATATCATATACCGACTGTGATATATTTAACTCAACATGGAGACACCTATATGTAAGAATGAGTGGATAAAAGCGGGCTTAAATTCCCAATTTCCACCACTTGTAACTGAGTATTAAGCCGTTTGATCAGGGGCAGTTGTCCGAAACCACCAATAGCACAAATGCACACAGACTGCAGGTGGCCTTTTTACTAAACTTCGTATGACTAAAATCTTCGTAAATACAAATTTAGGATCGTCTAGAAATTTGAATTGATGGATTTACATGTATTGAGCATATGCTCAATAAATGTAAATCCAATAATTGTTTACAAGAAAACATTGTTAATGTGAAATTTACAGACGATCATAATTGTGCTCTTACGAACATTTTAGTCGTACGAAGTTTAGTGAAACGGGCCCCAGAATTGCGATTCCAGTCATCGGCAAAGCAGACCCCACTATCCGTAATGAGACAAGCCATGTGACTTTGTACCTAAGAAGATGTGCGATGTTTCATGAAAACTATTTACAGAAAAAACTGTAATATAATGTATTAGTATGTTCTGTGAATGAGGTCGAAAGTTGACGAAATGTTCACAGCAAATGCATAATCGTCAACTCTCGACGTCATTTACGGAAAATATCGTAAATTGTGTAACTGTTGACATGATATCACTATGGAGATGACATCATTGGTGTGCACACAAATACTATTCACTATGCATTCACCAGATACATGAAAAATCATAGGAACTTTGTGGAAATGCCTCATTCAAAGCATACCTAATTTTCCTCTGACATTAAAGGTACATGCCCTGAGTGGCACAAACTGTTCTTTATATGAATTAAATAAGTGTATAATTGTGTCACTATTCCACCAGTTCTAAAAAATACGAGTGCCCGCTATACAGATATAATCATTTGGTAATATTAATTTTACTGATAGTGACTCGCGGTGGTATCAGGCTATTTTAATATGCAAATGAGGCATGCAATGTTTTAATTATTTATACTAATTAAATACGTCACCTCAAAACAATAATATTTTCGACAGATTATAAAGTATGATCATTTCACATAAAAATTAATACAGAAAATAAATAGTAATGTCCGTTAACACTTTAAGGAAACACGGTTATCATCCCTGATATCAGTGTGGAAATTTACGTCCGATATAACATGTATAATAGTGCCAATTAATACGTGGGGTAATGCTGAATGAATGTTTATTTTGCCTAAAAATGTCTCAGATTATGTCTCTGATATAAAGAACAGTGTGTGCCTACTGAGTGGGAATGTACCTTTAACTATTAGTGCAGGCGCCAGTGCGACCATTCTACATTCCCTTTCACATGCTCTGATAAATTTTGGCAACCATTATAAATGTATTCTGTAAAGTCTAAACAACAAGAAAATCGATGTTGCCATTTTTTCTGATGATTTTCAATGACCTTGATCTTGCGCCAAAGGTCAAAGGTCAATTTCCGCGGTAAATCTTCAGTTTACATGCGATGGCGACATTGCGACGTTTAAAATGCTACATTCCGTTTCGTTTTTACTGTATCGTCAGATACAGTTATGTCAACATCCGATGTATGTTACTATTTTAGGTATCAAAAAGTTTTTATCTATTTTTAGAAGCATTTACTACGGCTGTCGGTCAAAAATTTTGGGCGACCTCTATAAGCCGGTACCGGTACCAACCGGGACCGGTACCCCTGTAACGGTAATTGTAATACGTGGCGAGCTTGTTTATGGAGCGTGTAATTGATCAAATGGGATGGTCAAGTACCAAGCTAATGTCATTATTACGTACAATTAGGTCATCCAAGATGGCCGCTGAAAGGTAAAATGATCATTCTTCAGTTACCAACTTCTATATGCTATATCTCAGGAACCGCTTGGCAGATGTTGGTCAAATGTTACAGGATTATTCTTTGCTGACGCCTTTTCAAATGTAATAAAAAAATGGCGGCGCCACGCAATCCAAGATGGCTGCCATCCCAAAAGCCGATCTGAACAAAACTACAAAATTGTTCGACCACTGATGCTCGTTCAGATTTGTTGAAATGTTGACCCGTGGTTCACGCAAAGGTCATTATTTAATTACCAACTTCAACTTGCTTTGGTTGGGAGCAATGTGAAGGGTGAAAATTACAATGGGATTCATGAATCGTTTACGGTTCCCTATTTTACACCTGGTCTGGCCAGAGAGCGTTCCATGAAGTCTTCAACTGTTAACGAACTGGTCCCTTGCTATGCACCTAGTGTGCAAACTAGCAAGAAATCAACATTTCAAAGTTCCATGCCTGGCTCTGGTAAAAGTGCCATCAAGCCTTGCAACAGCACATGACATAGTCTGATTACATGCACGTAGTATTATGCACACAAGCGAGGTTTGTGAGTCCGAATACATGGATAACACCTCCAACGAGCGAGCTGACAAAGATCTACCGAAAGCAGTCGAAGATGAAATGCATCTCACAGCAATGCTAGCATATCTGAAAAGTACAATATCCCAACATAGATAGCCTACAATTCTTCTCTAGCATCAACAAAACCGTTGACTGAAGTTGCTGCTCTGCCTTTGGTAGCAACACCTGCTCACGAATAGCAAACCCTGACAGTTTTGAAACATGCACAGCACACCAATGGCGTAGTCACTGGTGCTGACCGCAAGACAGTACTCACTGAGGATGTGGCTCTATGTAAGTGCGCCAAGAAGTTGGAGACATGGGCCGAGATGATTGCTTGGGTAAATGGATGCTCAGACTGGATGAAATGCATACGGTAAGAGCAGTTGGCAGCTATGTTGAGGACTGCGGTTTGGATGAAGCACCGACTGAGGCAGACATATATGGTCCAGCCACAACAGGTCAAATCTTTGAAGCTAGACACATGAAAAGCGCACTCGAAGCTAATATTAATACAGTCGATGATCTTTATCTTGATGTATTCTTCAAGGAAAATCCTGACTTGATGTGCACAGCAGATTGACAAAAGTTGTGCAGACATCCGTCGTGACAAAATGAACAACGAGTCGTGTTAGAGATGTTGAGATCTTCCCGAGATGAGTGCTCTCGAAACGACTGACGCAGAGATATGTCAGGAGTTCGCTGCTGGAAACGTTTCATCGAACAAGAACAACATACCAGTTTATGACATTGGTGTTGATCACGCGCTTGAACACATCAATCGCACAATGAAATTAACTGAAGGCCTTGTGGGTATTACTCCCAACCCCATTGCACGCGAGCGATTCTTCTTGGTTGCATCAGAGCTTGGTAGACTGGCCGAAGAAGCACAGCAGATGGCTGGGCTAGAATCAATAAAAAGAGTACAACACCATGACCTCAAATAGGTTGTCCGGAAGGGACAAGAGCATAACATAGCTATGCTGAAGATTGTTTTCGTAGGGTCAAAAAATCCATTTACTAGCGAGACCAAAGACCTTGTGAAGGTAATTTCGAAAGTAAAGATTTATGCAATCGCGATGAGATATGCCAAGCAGTGTACACATCATATTTTGATGAAAGAATAATCCAAGATCGATCACACAGCTGGAACAAAATGAAAAAGGTCCAACTTAAGACGTGGAAGAGTGCAGTGCCAGAAAGACAAGAAAGCATAATTTGGCTGGCCAAGTTGTCGAGATGAAAGATGATCAAACTGTTTCGCTGATTGTTGCTCAATCAAGGCCACAAATCGATTTGAAAGAAACCATCGGACATCATGAGTTCACCTCAGTCCCACGTGTCTTGTTCGGAATGACTGGGGAACTACTACGGCGTACAGACAAGAGCAGATTGATGGAAGTATTGGAAAGCACATGCGATCTAATCTTGTGAATCATCGTACGAAACGGAAGCTTCCATTGCACCTGAATCGTGTGACTCATCACACAAAACGGAAGCCGATCAAGCCCCAGTTCCATCCAAGAATGTTTAATTACTGTTATATAGGCGGAATGGCTGTAGTTCAGTTAATGGGAAAACAAGAAGAGTGGGTCAATACTTGTGTGGATTGGTATGACCACGTTGTTACTATATTGAAGCACCACAAAGCTAACGGCTTTGACAAGATACACCTGGTTTTCGATAGATATGACAGTTCCCTGAAAGAAGTCGCACGCGCGAGACGACATAATAACAAGCCAGGGATTATCTCACGTTACAGATACCACACCTCTTGGAAAGGTCACAGCAAATCAGTTCCTATCGGACACTAGAACAAAAGCTGAGCTCTCTGTTTACCTGGCTCAGAAATCGCTGCAACATTTTGAAAACAGTGAAAAGACGTTCGTTGTCACTTCAAGAAAAGATGATTTTGCAAATGGTATAAATGTACAGCACCTACGTAGCTCACAAGAAGAGGCTGATACAAAGATCATTTTGCATAGCATAGGTGCCATTCAACGAGGAGCTACTGAAATTCACATTCAATCACCAGACATCGATGTCCTAGTGCTTGCCATTCGTCGGTACATCCAACTTTGTGAGGGCACGTACTTTGTCACAGGAGTTGGGAACAAGAGCCGTTAGCCTCGATTGTTCGTGCTCTTGTGGTCCTGAGGACCGAAGCATTGTCGGGCTGTCATGCGTTCAGCGGAGCTGACCAGACTGGAAGATGTGCCGGAAAGAGCAAAATCAGTTGTTGGAAAAACACTAACATAAGGTGGTCCGCTAATAGATCATCTGCATTTCTTATTTGATTTCTTCCAGGAGTCTGACATCTATCGAGACATTTGCTACGCAGCTCTACGATGCCGGAAA
Organism: Conchocele bisecta; assembly: GCA_029237695.1. Classification (NCBI taxonomy): domain Eukaryota; kingdom Metazoa; phylum Mollusca; class Bivalvia; order Lucinida; family Thyasiridae; genus Conchocele; species Conchocele bisecta. Next base: position 137,808,656 of record CM055265.1, read on the forward strand.
GGGCAAAATCAGTTGTTGGAAAACACTAGCTAAGTGTTCCGCTAAAGTAGCATCTGCATTTCTTAATTTGATTTCTTCCAGGAGTCTGACATCTATCGAGACATTTGCATACCAGCTCTACGATCCCGGAGCCAGTATTACTAATGTTGGTGAATCGAGATGGAAACTCCTCACAAACAAACAGTTAGAGTGTAAAAAATTGCCCCCTATCCTAGGAGCACTGAAGCAGGCTATTGCAAGAGACATTACCAGGCAATGGTGCGGTATCAGGATGATTTACCACCACCAACTGAATATGGCTGGAAAACGGACAATGACGATGAGGAGGAGCACTATTATCCTTTACTGTGATGCGAACCATAGCAAATAAGTACAAATAAGTGCCAGTTGATCATATACAACATACATTAACAACAATCAACAAGGTTGATATTACGTAATCAGAAAATAAATGGGCAGTGTATAATTGTCTAAGTGGTAACAATATCATCGATAAAATAAATTGGAGGCAGGTTACATCGTGTTTCATTACAATCTTAAAGTCCACAAAAGTGTACGGATAGAAGGTATCATCATTCGATGACAAGTAGCTTAAACGTTAGTATTTTATTACTCGATGCTCTATTTGGCGGTCATCTTGTATTACACGTTCATGGATATGGTGTCGCTCAGAACTGATTTCTTAAATAATGTTCACTGATGGTGAACTTCTTAGAGAAAATAAAGCATACATCATACGATAATATTTATAGTTCAAAATCATTGCTTTTCAGTTATAAGTGGCCATCTTGGCGGCCATCTTGAATTACCTAATCCGGCTAATTTTTAAACTTGAGATATACAATGGATTTTACGAACTCCATCCCCAGTCGTTTTGTTTATGTCACTCAATAGTAATTAGTTTAGACGATATATTTCTGTTAATTGTTTTCGGCCATCTTGGTGGCCATCTTGAATAACACGGTTGCTGTGGGATCACGTTTTGCTGACATCACACCTCTACAGCAACATAGGTTACATGAAGATTTTCTGAGAGATTCAGCGTTCTCTATTCAGTTTTCCAGCTTGGCTTCATGTGTAACATAATGCGACTGTGCACATTTCCTCTGTTGTTGACGCAATACGGGGTATGTTCCAAAAATGTGAAAAAAATATGTCAAAAATTGTCAGAAAAAATAGCAACATCGATTGTTTACATGCTAATACATTACAAAAGACAGCCCAACTAGTTGCCAAAATGTATCATTCTATGTCCACGGGAATACGCAGGCGACCTGACTATATCTACAAGGTTGGACACTCGCCATGTGTTCAAAACAACGACGCGAATTCGATACATTGGGCCTTGCGCGCTAGTTCACTAATTGTAACTGTCGCGAAGGCCGGGACCAGCCGGTCCAAGGTACACTAGTACCACTGGTACCACTTCCGTTGGTTGAAAAGATGGCCAGTGTAGTATCCCACCTTATAGATATTTAATATCACAGTACACTTGTAATTAATACACAGTATTACAATACACTGTATTAAAAAGATTTTTCCGTTCATACCACAAAGTGCCTGTGGTAAAAGGACACAATGTGATAATATGGCTCGGAAATGCGTTTGCCATCAGCAAAGGCCTAAATCACATGCGCACAACCTTATCAGGAACTACACATTCAGTTCATAACCATGTGTTCGCCTTCTAAAGAACACTATTATGTATACCTAATGTCATAATAGGGAGTCAGTTGATGAGGAGCTACGCGGTCAGAACCAAACATAGTTTCGATTCTGTTTAACGAGTCATATTGATAGGGCTTAATGGGTTCCGGTGATAAGCCTGCGACACGCGAAACACAATATAATTGTATGCATAAAATGAGTTACAACATGGGCCCGTCTATGCCATAAACTGCCTTATCGCATGTCATGTAGTTTTGGAATCAATCGTCTCGACCAAATATATACCGCACATTTTTGTTAGCGAAATACGTTCGTATTATTCCAGTAAGCGTTCCACAAAAATAAGTTTGGCCGAGGCGATTAAACCTTGCAAAAACGCGAACTCTCCCATTGTGTTAATATGTTTAATAACAAATAGTCATGCACAAATATGAAACCTACTGTATATGTAAATTTCGGAAAGTTTAGCCGACAATTTGTAAATACATAGGCGTTCCGGAAACGCAACTGTATTTATGGTAAGCAAAATGTGTTCAGCCATAGGCGTATTACATCCTTAATATTCTGTAATTTCTGTAATATCCTACAGTCTGGCAATGTTCATTATTATTATTCAAATGGTTCACAACGACACATTCAAACACTGGTCGAAAAGGCGACGAGTATTGTTGTGTTATTTCTTCATGTCGCCCCACAGAATATCATTTTGCGAGAATACCGCTCAAATTATTTCCTCCAATATGAACGATTTCCGGTTACATCGCTTGCTCAGTCGGCGTGGTGAAGGAAACGGCAGTTATTACGTTAATTAACCTAATTCCCAACAAACCGTGCCTAGTAAATAGTTCAGACACGCCATGCGATTGTGTACCTAAAAACATGTGCGAATTTTCCTGAAATATATTTACAGAAAATGTGATACTTTCTGTAAATGACGTCGAAAGATGAGGAAATTTTCAATTTCCTCATCTTTCGACGTCATTTACGCAAACTATCGTAAATTTGGTAAATAGTTTTCATGATGATATCGCACATGTTCTTAGGTATAAAATAACATGGCGCGTCTCATATAGGAAATGTTGTATGCTATAATCAGTATGGTTAATGTAGACGGGTATATGGTTACACGTCTGAAACATGATGGTATATGGTTTGCCTTTAACGCTTAAAACAGTGACCCGACTCTTAGTGAACGCCCAATCTACAATAAACGCAAATACGCATTGTTACATGACTGTCGTTGTTCGACACCGCTCACAGCCGTGTTCAAACGTACGGCGGCGCGTGTATGTAGTTTTGGCGTTCCTAGCTCCAAATGGTTTAGATAGCTCTTCAAATGATTTGCAGCTAGCTCTAAATATGTAATGCTAGCTCTAATTATTTAGAGCTAGCATTAATGAATTGAGTTTATGTAGATTTGGCGTTTCATATACTTTAGCTAACGAACGTGTGCTTTATCTTTGATATACGCACGGCTTCTGTAGCATATTTCATAAAAATTGCAAAGTATACTTATCTAGCAAAATCTACTTTGAGGGAGTAATCTTTTGTTTTTCCTGAAATGCATTATTATTTCATTTAAAACTAACAACTGCATCTATTCGATGATTAAAAGTATGCAGAATTATTATACTGAATTGTATTACATTATCACAGCCAAAATGGCTGTGATAATGTAATACATTCAGTATAACAAAAATTAATAAATTTATCATAAAATTTAAAATTTAAAATTTCTCACTCAAAGTATACTTTGCTAAAAAAGTATACTTTGCAATGTTGGTGAAACAGGCTACAGATATGTGGTTGTAACTGGAGAAATGGGGGATATGGGATCTGTGACCAGTGTAGCTCCTGATCAAATAGCACATTCATGTAGCCTGAAAACGATAGACATTGCTTTTAAGAAGCATGCTGGGTGTTTCATTGATGGAATGGCGAACAGTGCAGATCCTGGATCTGATCTGATCTGGATCTACACTGGTCGCAAAACCCATAAGCCCCAATTTCTCCAGTCACATATAGTTCCGTATCCTGAATTGGATTTCTCGAAAGTGATTCTATTGCCGGCGTTAGTTATTATCGAGAGCGTGTATATATACAACTAAATGTGTCTTTAATACGAAATGAAGCGAATTATTGTATTGTTTGAATAATTGAATATTGTTTGATGGTAATTGAATATTGTTCGATGGTTTCCTCCGCTGGGTTTAGGAGGGGCCGCGGAGGCGAGGGCCGATATATTCACCCGGGACTGCAAACTACATTTCCCGGAGGCGTGAATTTGTCACTGGTAAATGGCTCGTCGAATCAGGATATATACTGGGTGGATAAAACAATTAACCCACCTTTCAAATTGTCATATCTCACATAACATGCAACATATCTATATATGATTTTTCATAGTACCAATACACGCAAGCATCTATTCACACATAAACGTTTCAACTGTGTACTGGTAATAGAGAATAGTAGGTTAGTGCCGTGAATGGGAAAATATCTGGCAAGGCTTAGGAAACGGGATGGGCGAGGCTCTGCCGAGCACATCCCGTTTCCGTGCCGCGCCAGATATTTTCCATTCACGGCATTCACCTACTATTATATTTATCCCGTTAACATTACACATAGCTTTAAAATGCAAAAGAATAACCCCAGCCTCATCTCCAAATCGTATTGACAGGATATCAAAAATGTACATACATATACCGTATTGAATGCAATTAGGAGTATTAACTGATACTGCTACCGTACACTTGATGGTAGCATAACACATATGAATAGGCTAAAACAAAGAACGGAATGGACATGCGTATTCTTTCTTATTTAGATCAATACAACAAAACACCTGTCTAGTGAATTATGAATCAGGTGTTGTTGTTGTTTGGTCAATAAACATACACGCACACACACCTGAATTAAACTTTCTCCTGGATGTATTGTTATGTATATCAATAACAAGTAAAACACATATAAAGTATCTCGTGGCCACGACATAATTGCTCAATCGAAGACCAACAATATGTCACCACTTTCTGATTGATCAATTATCTTGTGGCCACGACTTGTGTAGTGTGGTGAAAATGAGGTATTCACCCAATCAGGAAACGGGTGACATCTTGTTGTTACAGCTATTGGTTAGTGCATTGGGGTATCGTGTATATCGGTGATCTGTAGCATCATATTTACAAATTTACAATATGTGTTTATCTATTTACAAGATACGCCATTATGTACATATGAAATACCACAGAAAAATATAGGTGTATTTTCTTATGGACCACAACAATACGCACGTAACGTATAATTCAGATTATTTTATTGATCTAAAAAAAACATACTCACACATGTCCACTCCATGCTTCCGTAACAAAGCACACACCGTTTGTCTAGATATTTTATTGAAACTTGTCACAAAAAGACAAATGAATAGATAAGTGGCTTTCAATAATTATACATGTACGTTATTTGAATATTGGAATTCGTCAAATAGTTCGGGTGAACCTGCAAATAGATTATACACATTGCCCACCATTACATGTGGGCCGCCGATGGTCAACCATGCATTGTCAGTGAGCGCCACCAGCTGTGTGGGTGGGGTACTTTTGGCATCTGGAATTCAAATATATTAATATACTTCAATCTTAAATGTGACATTGACTACTATGTCATACTCATATGCGGACCCATTCATTACTAGGGAAAGCGTTGGCCTACCGATATGTATTTAATCTGAAAATTTAATAGCAAATTCTGCTGATCCTGATAAAACATCACGTTACATGCCATCTCGTCTCGAGCTGCAGTGTTTATATCTGTGTGGGCCGATGGCTAATGCAAAAGGACCTTATAATATGTGTGTCTAGTGTAGCTCCGGGTCATACTTGTACTTTTATAATCCATAGATTGATAACAAATATTGTTATACATTAAAGGTACATGCCCACTAAGAGGCACAAAATGTTCTTTATAGGACTTAAATAAGTGTATAATTGTGTCACTATTCCACAAGTTTTAAACATTACGAATGACCGCTGTACACCAGTACCCCACGTATTGATTGGCATCATTAGACATTTTATTTCCGATGTAAATTTCAACAGTGATATCAGGGGCGATAACCGTGTTTCCTTAAAATGTTAACGGACATTCAGGGCTCTCAATAAGTTTCCAAGTAGCAGGGTAAAATCTAAAAGTAGCCAGGTTATTGAACGAGCGAGTAACCGAAGCTTACGAGATGGCTAGGGGGGTCCGGGGGCATGCCCACTCCGGAAAATCTTTGACCTCTAGACTCAATTTCCTGCATTCTGGTGTCTTTTAGAATCAATATTTGCACCTATTTAGTCAACTTTTGCCAGAAGTAAATTACATGTTCATTAATTCTGCCATTTTTGGTGATAGAAATTGAGAATATTGGTTCAAAACGACATAAAAATGCAGGAAAGTGAATGTAGATATCCAGGCGTGGGTAAAGGATTTCCAGTTGGGGAGGGGGGCGTCAACCAAAATCAAATGTATGCGGGGGGTTTGGGGGTCCTCCCCCACGAAAATTGTTTAAACCAGAACGCCTCACACACTATTTCCTGGCTCAACGCTGATTATTTCACCTGGCAAAAACTTGATTTTGGATTTTTAAAAAACAAGAATTGTGCATCATGTTTTGGGGGTCTACCAAAGAAGAACATTTTTAAAACCAGAACCACTCAGGCGCGATTTCCAGGCACATACATTGTAGATTGAATAAAACAAAAGTTGTATAGGCCTAATTCATTATTAATTTGTATTCAAGGGTGAAAATTGGCTGAATGGCCGTCCATACGCGGATAAATTCATTATTCACACACGATCAAAGTTCGATTTTTTTTTAAATTTTTTTTTGTAAATATTTTTTTTATTTTTTAATTTTTACTGAGAAAGTAGCCGGTGCCGAATAAGGAAGTAGCCGGGGGAAATCCCCGGCACCCGGCCCTTATTGAGAGCCCTGACATTACTATTTATTGTCTGTATTTATTTTTTGGTGTGCAATGACCATACTTTATAATCTTATTTTTTCCGCATTGAATTAGTAAATAACCTGATACCACCGCGAGTCACTATCAGTAAAATAAATATTACTAAATGATTATATCTGTATAGCGGGCACTTGTAATTTGTATAACTAGTGGAATAGTGACACAATTATACACCTATTTAATTCATATAAAGAACATTTTGTGTCTACTGAGTGGGCATGTACCTTTAAGAAAAACGATGTTCGACTGCATGACGACCAGCATAGCCCCGTCTCAGACTGCGCGGATGCTCAGGCTGAGACAGACCTATGCTGGTCGCACACGTTGTAAAGAACATGTTCTTAGCTGGTGGCCAATATGTAGTTTTCCCGGTTCACGGGTCGTATCTCGTATCTATTACGCACTTACCAGTTATCTAAGCTCCCATCGACCTACATGTCCGTACATTTCTTAGCAACAAATATACGTGAGAGCCATCGGATGCAACACAGCACTGATAACCAGATACATTGCATTACATTACATACCATGTGCCGATTACAATCCAAAAAGCAGTACTCGTGTTGACCAAACTTATAACAAGATAGCGTCATTAACATGTGATATCATGCAATTTCCAGAGTATTTGTATCTGTGCTTTATTGCATCGATATTGTAGAGACGTTGTCGATATATTTAGGGAAATGTAGGCCGATGAGGAAGACATCTGATTGCCCTTATTGAAATGAAATAACACGTAAATACAATGTATGTGTGACGTATATTACACGCTGTGGATTTTAAACGCTTAACATCAATACCTATCCCGGAAACTTGAACACCTCTATAAGATGCGCGAAGTATCACCGCCTGCGGATATAGGAACCGGCGGGCCAGCAGCCATGTTGAGTAAATACTGTTGTTCCAGAGCCTCTGTTCGCCTTTTGTCCTCTCGTTCCTTCGCCTCCCGTAATTCCCTGACCTTCGACTGTGTCAACTGTTCGCAAAACTCCCGCACCCTGTCATCTATCAGACGCGTCGCAAATGCGTTCCTGTCTTTAATTGTCTGTTTACGCAGAGTGCTTCTACTCGGGGCGCGATCGGCAATGTTGTCAGTGAACCCCATTGCTTTATATCGTCTAAGGGGCATAACTACGGGTTTAACTCTTTTGTCACATACAAGAGTAGTTCCCTCGCCTGTACCCTCATCGTTTGTCTCGTCGTAATCGATTGCCCCATTATCTGGCAATTTCGGCTTGATTCTATTTAGTCTTCTCAGATTCCTTTTCATGACGTCTTTAACTCGTAGTTGTGATAAATATGTAAATTGAGGTGGAGCGGACTTTCCTCTCACAACTTTTCTGGCCTCATACAATGCAGCATCGGATGCCGGGAGACAGCGAAGGTACCATTCCTCGGGAAATCTATTGTTTTGTTTAAAACTATTGCCACCGATGTTACAGTATTTGCGTAGAGTAATTGTGTCCTTCAGCGTCGACACGGACGAACAGGAGCTGGGCGGGCGATCGATATCGTCGTCGTTTTCGTTGTCACTGCCCGTGTCTGATTCCTTGAACTCGGCCCAGGCTGATCTGGATCGCAATGTCGGCGGGTTGATTTTCCGTCGGTTCAGACCGCCTAGAAACATGCATCATCCATGAGACAAGCCATGGGTTAGTACATATGAACATGTGCGATATATCATAAAAATCATGTGCCATATTCTCCGTAAATAAACTTTGAAAGTTGACAAAATGTTCAGAGCAAATGCAGAATCATATATCGGCAGTGCTATACAATATCGTTAACTTTCGACATAACATCACAGTTTCTGTAAATATATTTTTCCTGGAAAATCGCATATCTTTGAGGGAGAAATTTTCAATTTTAGGATAATTTTATCAATTTTTATGGTACTGAATTTATTACATTATCACAGCCAGTTTGGCTGTGATAATGTAATAATTTCAGTATAATAATACTGCATACGTTTAATCATCAATCAATCAATTGAATAATCATCAAATATATGCAGTTGTTAGTTCTATATGACATAATGCATTTCGGGAAAAATAAATGATAAGCTACCTCAAAGTATTCTTTGCTAGAAAAGTATACTTTGCAATGTTGGGGAAATCGTCTACAGACAAGCATGTGATTTTGTACCTAATATGAAGATGTGCGATTTTCCAGGGAAAATAATTTTGGTAGTACACGTACTTCTATTATCGCATCGCCGTTTTCTTCGATATAAATAAGACAGAAATGCAATATTTATGTAAATGGTTTATTGTCTAGGGACACATAATTAAGAGGGCATGCGGAATTGCGACGTCTGTTATTGAATAATGAGTGGTTTTCTAAAATATGCAATGCAATACGGTACTTGTTAATGCCAGAACCAGACTCAGACGTTAGTTTCATGTTCATATAGAACTAGTTTAACACGTTTAATACACGTGTCTACATGGATACATGGATACACGTATATACATGGATCCGATCATCTTTATTGAACACATTATCTGATTATATTATTCCTCAATAAAAATATGTTGTTACCACTCATCTGAACTATCTTGTACAGGCCGTTCAGATGAGTGGTCACAACATATACTTTCGAGAATAAATACATACAATATTGAAGCAAACTCTCAAAAGTTTCCAATTACAACAACCGGACTCTATAAAACATCGGTGATCTTATTTTTATGGGTTTCTTGGTCATTTATCTCAGGTGACAGTGCATGTTCACGATCGCATATATGTAGTACACACACACACACGCACACATGTCTTAGAATGGTCATATGCCTGATTTACAGCGAAACCTCTCTAAACCGGACACCCTGGGGACTTCCCAGGGTGACCAGTTTAGAGAGGTTTCACTGTAATTATATCCGGACTATAATGGGTACGTGTATCTCACCACGACACATATGACGTATTCACAGTTCTACCAATGTAGTTTGAGACGATCTGATCAAGGTACACAGTGTTCGCCATTGCGTTTCGGAAAGTAGCAAAAACTTGAGAAAGAAATTGCAATTAATAGAAATATACTGATAGTTCATGAATGAAAATGGAATGTTGTCCAATTAGAGTAGCACTTATACATGTGCAGATACACGTAGGCGTACCTTCATTTCCTGCATGTAAATAATACTATAGGAATGAATGGCCTTTTTGTGGAATTTATCGGGGTATAAACTTGGAAAAGTCGCGGGAATACTGGACGAAGGCCAGAAGGCCTCGTCCAGTATTCTCGCGACTTTTCCAAGTTTATATCCCCGATAAATTCCACAAAAAGGCCATTCATTCCTTATAATTCCAGCATTTAAAATAAATTCATCAAGAAAATGTGTTATTTTGACAGACGGCAGCCACGTGTTTACATTGACAGCACTGACAGCGCACCTGTAGAAAGTGGTTCGGCGTGGGAGTTTACTGGGATATACATGTTGGACAGAGACTTGCTATGAACCAATCAAATGTTAGGGAATTGTGCAAATAATTTTTGTACTGGAATTATAGCCAGATACAACAGCAAATAATATTAACATATCGAGTTGTGTTGCTCAATTATTCACTAAACAATATTCGCCTATCTCAAACATACTATTTTGACACCATTCCCTCAAATCCATAACATTCTGAAATACATCCAACCTATTTATGGATGAACAACACGTTATATTCTAATTGTGTATTATAGTAGCAATTGATTGTAAGCAAGAATTGTAACTTATTACTACATGTTGTTAAACCGTGTGTAAACAATGTATTGTTTGCATATGACTATTTATGCAAATACATGTACAAACTTAACGCTGATAACTGAAATATACAAGTATCACAATTTTGTTTATGATAATGTAAGTTCGGTGTATTGACCACACATTACTACATGTAATATTCAATCGTGGCAGTTTCAAACCTGTTGTTACATGCAAGCCGATATACCGACATATTGGTTCGCGAGGTAATTTTGTGCCACTGCTATGATGACCCATATCATATATGTCACCATTTCTCTTGAAAGTTGAAATAAAACGAGATCATCCGCCCCTTTCTGATGCATGTACATACCAAACGCGACAACTACCATAGCACAACTTGTGATTATTCTACTGGAGGGAACGTTAATGGTGGCAATATTCCTTTTGCCGCTACCACTGCCGTGCAGCGTATACACAGAGAATACCAGGCTAGTGCAAACATTACGAACTCAGAAAAGGGGACGCAATATAAATGAGTACGAGGAAAGAAAGAACGACACCTTCATAGAGAAGCTGGGTCACAAAACAATGATTCAATATTAACATACAAACACATAATTACAATCATGTTCACTGGCCTTAAATGATTATATTTTGTTAACCTGGGCTGTTCTGTTCTTATGTCTCCTTTTGACTGTACTATTTCTAGTTTGCGTAAACAAACATGTACAACGGTGCAATATAAGTAAAACATATATCCTTGATGGTCGTTGTGTACGGCTGTCCTTTACAGTTGAGTACATTTTGCCTTGTTATTGGTAGTATAATCAGTGTGCCCACATTTTACATTGTGATTCGCGGAACGAGACGGTACTGACACAGCAATTTTGCACAAGTGCGATGGAAATGTATCAGCAATGCATGTACTTGTCTGGTGGTAGAGCTATGCAATTGTAATACATCGATTGACTTTATCTTATATACTAGCAAACAGCACAACTTATCTGATGATGTCTATTTTAAGTCTGCTAACGGATACATGATAGGTAATCATTGTAACAATTTGAGTTTTCACATTAGTTTAATTAATTTTGTGCAAAACCAAAAGAACCGTTACTGTACCTGTAGTTTGTGGTCTTTTGTAAATATCCCTTAATTGCTCATGTGCACTGGGAGGATTCATGTCCCTCAGGTCCTGAATTTCCCGCCGTAACTTGTGCACTTCTACTGTCCTTGCTATGTCATGCTTATACATTTCCTGGCTCATTGCATCGATCCTATTGTTGAGTTCATCATTGAGTTTCTCGTTGTCAAAGTAAACATCACTATGGTCCTGCCGGAGCAGCTTCTCCAACTTCGTTCTCTTCTTGCCTCCTCCTTGATCCGGCATTAGACTCATGATTGCATTACTCCTTCAAATAGAAATACATGCCACCAGTTCGAACATGCTCTCGCCTTTACCGAACAAACTAACACGTGCAAGCGGTTTGTAGGAACCAACGTCAACTCCGTGATTTTACGAAATATACTGTAAATGACAGTGAACGTATCTTTCAATACGGCAGTTATCATTGTAAAGTGGCCATGATTGATAGTTGTGATGCATAGCTTCATCAAATGTAAAGTATGACAGCAGAGAGCAAGCAATACGAGATATTAAAAGCTAATACATGTAACAGTTAAATTTGTTGAACGTAACATAACTTATATTTATTATATCATAAACATGTCAGAAACCGAATATATCTGGTAAAGTTGTCTATCATACTAAGTCTTGCAATTCTAAATTTAGGTGTGTTGACTGACCAGTAGCCTATTTCATCAACATTGCAAAGTATACTTTACTAGCAAAGTATACTTTGAGGGAGTAATCATTTATTTTTCCTGAAATGCATTATTTCATATAGAACTAACAAATGCATATATTTCATGATTAAAAGTATGCAGAATTATTATACTGAATGTATTACATTATCACAGCCAAATTGGCTGTGATAATGTAATAAATTCAGTATAATAAAAATTAATAAATTTATCATAAAATTCAAAATTTCTCCCTCAAAGTATACTTTGCTACTAAAGTATACTTTGCAATGTTGATGAAATAGGCTACTGATGATTTACACCGTAACAACAAGTAAACTCAACCCAGCTATCTAGCATGTATAATTGACTTTGAACATGCTCCAACTAACTGGATTGGATTGCTATGCCATGCATGCATGTGTCTTGCTGTCTGTGCCATACGCTACACAAGGTGAAACTGTCCGACTGCTTGAATAGAACGCCAATGCGTAATATATTATACGCTAAATACATGTTCACGTAGCAATTAAGCCTATCTCACAGTATTTGCCAATTGAGTATCATTAAACAATGTGCAAGTCTTCGAGTATATTCTAAAACCAAATATGTGTCTGTCATATTCCGAACCAAGGGTGGGGAATTTTATTCAGCACACTGTGTTGAAAGTTAGTACACATGCAAGACAAAGTCAATAGATCAACGAAAGTCATCGAACAAAACTGTCAGCAACTGTCAGAGAAAAGAGTTATTGTGTTGTGTCGCGTTATTGTATTTTTCGTCGTTTGAGTATCACCACACTGGTCAAAGTCTGTGACACTAACAAAGTATTGCATATGCTGTCTGATTATCAAAATCTGTAGTGAGCGTTCATTTTTGTCACGGGCTGAGCCAGTATTGTCACAATCCATGCCACAAACGCTGCCTAGCACCGCTTTAGACGTAACGCTTTGTAAATCGGGCACACTACATACCAATAAACAGGCCAAATGACATTCGTGCTCAACGACCAAAGTTCTGAATACTAGGCTAATGAAGCTTGTGAAAAATATGCGTTAAAATTATAATACATACTTATAATGTACATGAATGTTGTAGCATTTTGAAATACTAATGCAGAGCTCCAGATAAGCTGCGTATTTGCGTAAATACCCAATTAAAATTGCCAAAAGCCAATTGAAATCAGAAGTAGTGAGTATCAAAAAGCAATATAAAATTGTGGTACCTTTATCATGCTGCAGAAAACAATAAACCGACCACCAATATAGCATATTTTTCTTATTTTCCCATGAAAACAAATCTAGGTATTTCATGAGAATTGTCACCTACCAAGACATGTTTTCATTTAGCAGCAAACTATTCAATAATTGCTGTCTGCTGATATGTAAACAGCAGTGTGATTTTATTTTACCCATTGGCAATTAAAATTTTGAAATAACCAATTGCTTAAGACATGATGGAGTGAAAATACCCAATGACAAATTCCTTATCTGGTGCCCTGACTAATGGTATTGTGAATGGATATGCGTGTTAAACGAACATGAGTGGTAAAGGAAGGAAATACTGTCACAGTGATTAGCGCTATACGTTTTTAGCTCGCCTGCACGAAGTTCAGAAGCTCTTATGGCATACCACCGGCGTCGGCGTCGGCGTCGGCGTCGGCGTCGGCGTCGGTCGGCGTCGGCGTCCACAAACTTAACATTGGGGTAAATGTCTTATAATTTCTGTTTCCTTGGAACACCTTGTTATTTCATACATGCATTCCTCAGATGTCCATCTATCATGCTGCAGCAAATCCTTGACCAACCACCTAACCCTTACCCCAAGGTCACAAACTTAGCACATTCATAAACGTAACGTTGGGGTAAATGTCTTATAACATATGTTTCATTTCATGGAACGCCTTGATATTTCACACATGCATTCATCTGATGATACTCTATCATGCTGTAGCAAATCAACGACCCACCAGCCAACCCTTACCCCATGGTCAAGGTCACAAACTTAGCATGTTCATAAACTTAACGGTGGGGTAAATGTTGTGTAACTTCTGTTTATTTACAGGAAACGCCTTGACTTCATGTTTCATACATGCATTCATCTGATGATACTCTATCGTGCTATAGAAAATCCATGACCCATCCCCCACCCCTTTCCCCAAGGTCAAGGTCACAAACTTAGCACATTCATAAACTTAATGTTGGGGTAAATGTCTTATAACATCTATTTCCTTTCATGGAACGCCTTGATATTTCATACATGCATTCCTCAGATGACCTTCTATCATGCTGTAGCAAATCCACGACCCACCACCCAACCATTACCCCAAAGTCAAGGTCACAAACTTAGCATGTTCATAACCTTAACGTTGGGGTAACTTTTGGGTAACTTCTGTTTCTTTACAGGGAAGGCTTTGAGATTTCATACATGCATTCATCTTATGATCGTCTATTGTGCTACAGAAAATCCATCCCCATCCCTTTCCCCAAGATCAACATCATAAACTTAACGTTGGAGTAAATGTCTTTTTATAACTTCTGTTTCTTTACAGGGAACGCCTTGATATTTCATACATGCATTCATCTGATGATACTCTATCGTGCTATAGCAAATTCATGACCCACCCCCACCCCTTTCCCCAGGGTCAAGGTCACAAAGTTAGTACATTCATACATGTATTCCACATGGGAATAGCTATCATGCTGTAGAAAATCACCAACTTATTGCGTTCATAAACTTAACGTTGGGTTAAATTTTGTTTTACTTCTGTTTTCAGGGAGCGCATTGATATTTCATACATGCATTCATCTTAATATGCTATATCATGCTATAGCAAATCCACGACCCACCTTCCACCACTGACCCCAATGTCAAGGTGAACCGTACAACCCTTAACCCAAGGTCAAGTTATATACTATTCATGTTTTTATACAACTGTGCCAAAGTTTGAGTGAAGGCTGCAAACAGGCGAGCTTCGTTGTCTTCTGACAACTACTGTTGTTCTGTTTTATATTTAAAGTTGCATATCAGGACTTTTTTAAACATAATATAAAAATAAAAAGCGTGTTAAACGTGTTTTCATCATGGCGCTGTGCAAAGTGGTTTAATTGAAGATATATGCCGATACTAGGACCGCTGGGTTGTTTCTATTTTCACCCATATAGGTACATAAATGCGTTCGACTAGATAGAAAAACTGATACGTATGTGCGAATGTCGATGACAATTGAAACAACCCAGCAGTCCTAATATCCGCATATATCTTCAATTAAACCACTTTACACAGGGCCATGATGAAAACATTTTTTTCAAAAGATCTTGAGAAAAAGAAAATCAGCGGTCCTAACATTGTCATATATCTTCAATTCACCACTTTACACAGGGCCATGATGAAAACACGTTTATATTTATTTGTTTGCTTCATTATTTTACTGTAATTGTTGTATTGACGAGAACATTTAGAGGACAAACACCGATATGAATCGGAACGTTCGCTGTGGATTTTTTATCAGTCAGTCGACATTAGAATAATGACGGCATCTATGCGATTATGCAATACTATGCGTTCTTGAATATCGGCTTGTGGTTCATACATGCGGCCGTGACTGGAGACATTGGGCTTAATGGATGTGCGACCAGTGTAGCTCGTGATCAAATAGCACACTCACGTAGCCTGATAATGATCTATATTTCTTGTCGTAAGCATGACGGGTGTTTCATTGATGAAATGGAGATCTGTGCAGATGCTGATCAGACTGTGCGGCTGCACATGCTGATCTGGATCTACACTGGTCGTAAAAAAACACCTTAAAACCGTAATTCTCCAGTCACATATGAGAACTTTCGGAAATCATTTTCATAGATCTGTAATGTTTTGTAAATGAAATCGAACTTTAACGAATATTTCAGAGAACACGCTTAATTCAATTCAATTCAATTCAATTCCGTGCCAGCTCTACACGGTATTGGTTTGCCAACTTTCGATATCAATTGCGAAAAGTATCATATTGTCGTTCCGAATCAATCCATCATACGAATGTGCGGTAAGGTAGAACATCTCTTGCTCTCGTCCAATATATATGTAGATTAGCAAACAGATCTTCACTATCTGTTTCGTATTACTTTATCTAAATGTACTCTACTGTGTTTGTTTAACTGTCTATACACTGGACTAATTGCACTATTTTATTAGTTGTGATTGTTGATAGTGGAGTTATATAGCTAGCGAAAGATAATACAAACTAACTGATAGAGTTCTAGAAAACTGCTGTTAACTCCGACACAGCTGGGTACACCTCGGACTCGGATAGTTCACTTACGGACATGTCAGAAGGCATTTGTCATTATACTATACCCACATACATGTATATAAACAGTGTAAATGCTAATTCAGATTTACTCGATGCTATCACAAACAAACTATTCACTCGTAACAGCACAGTCAGGCTCAATCGAATCCTATTACATACATTGGCGCATTATTATATTAATATAATAAAACGTTTATAATAACCCTGAAACCTAGTATTAGACACATGGGGCCCGTTTCACTAAACTTTGTACAACTAAAATGTTCGTAAGTGCAAACTTATGATAGTCTGTAAATTTCGCATGAACTATGTTGTTTTGTAAACAATTATTGGATTTACATTCATTGAGCATATGCTGCAGATGCAGCCTATGCTCAATAAATGTAAACCCATCAATTGAAATGTTCAGACGGTCCTAAATTTGCACATACGAACATTTTAGTCGTATGAACGGGCCCCCAGGCACATCTTCTGAGACACAGTTCGCATTTAGTTATTAGACTGTAATGTGACTGAAGGAACTGAAAAGATGAAAGCGATTACCATGATTACATGGATACAGATCTCTCAAAATTGGGCGTATTTCATTTGGCCGCGATCAAAAGTAAGTCTACATGTAATTGACAACACGTCGACAAAATGGGTGTATTTATTTTTATCTATCTGAAAACAATCGGTGCGTATAACATTGAGTCGACATATATATCTGGCACTATACTATTGCATCGAAATATGGGCCTACTGTATTTGGTCTCTGTCCGAAAGGAACTAATGGCCTACAATATATGTATAATTCATTTGTTCGCTATCTTTCAAAGATGTGTCTGTTGCATTTATCCCGTCAACACAGTGTGTATGTGCCGTGAAACACGGTGCCGTGAAACATTTTTGATATCCAGTCAATACAATTTTTGCATTTTACAGCCATTTGAAGGTGTTGACGGGATAAATAGAATAATAGGTTAGTGCCGTGCTATTTTTATCATTATCGAATTTGATGTCTGCTCAAGCATATCCCTGATATACTAGCGATATAGTAAGTATACCTCATGGCTAGACTTCGCTGGTTTTGTCAGCTCGTGACCCAGATAAATGAACATGCGAACATCTATTTGTCTCTCAGGCACCCGGTGCCATCTTTCATTAAGTTATAAAGAATAGTAGGTCAGTGCCGTGAATGGAAAAAATATCTGGCAAGGCTCAGGAAACGGGATGGGCGAGGCTATGCCGAGTCCATCCCCTTTCCGTGCCGCGCCAGATATTTTTTCCCATTCACGGCACTAACCTACTATTCTATTCATCCCGTCAACACCTAAAAATGGCTGTAAAATGCAAAAATTGTATTGACTGGATATCAAAAATGTTTCACGGCACCGTGTTTCACGGCACATACGCACTGTGTTGACGGGATAAAATGAGTTCAGTAAGGTGTCGATTTACATGTGCACGTTTCGGGACACCGGACCTTAGGAGATGTGCTACCAGCGTGCTATTTATCAGGTAACCTGGGGCCCGTTTCACTAAACTTCGTACGACTAAAATGTTCCTAAGTGAAAATTTAGGATAGTCTGGAAATTTCAATTGATGGATTTATATTTATTGAGCATAGGCTGCATATGCAGCATATGCTCAATAAATGTAAATTCACTAATTGTTTACAAGAAAATGTTAATGTGAAATTTACAGACTATCATAATTTTCAACTTACGAACATTTTAGTCGTACGAAATTTAGTAAAACGGGCACCAGCCCTGTATTGACCGAAACAGTACTGACTGATAACATATTGTTGCATTGACCTGATACAAACATCCGAGTTACAGCGAAGTGAAAACTGACGTTTCATTGGTCGGATGACGTCACGTGGCGTTACTGAATGTCAGTGTAATGAGACAACGTAAACAAGTCTGCGTTCTGTCCGTAGATAACGACGTCATCTGTGGGCATTTTCGAGCATAAAACGTTACCTGATAAATAGAATCGACTCGGAAACGGTATAAATTCATCGGCGAGCCTCGGAATTTATACGCGTTTCCTAGCCTTGCCTGATAAACTTGATATCAACAGTCACAAGACTGGTATTCTCTATATAATCGTCCGCACTTTTTAATCAGAGCACGCGCTGGTCGTATAGTATGTACGGCTTGCATCCAACATAAGCATTATATTTTGTATTATGTTCACTGGCTGATTGTATAGTAAAGCGTGTACATACATTATGTACATTGTTTCAAATGATATTTGTTATCGGCTATTTGTATTAGTAACTCCCAATGAATATGTGCCATTCCATACAGTCATGTAACTATTGAATAGGATTATTGGATTTCAAATGATACGTTTTAGACATATCTATATTAATCGCATTTATTTAGTATTTATAAATGTTTACCAATATAAGTATAACATAAATATCATGTTTATTTTCATTGATATGCTGTTGATAAAATCACGATGTAGCTCAATTTGTATTAATTCGCCACGTGCATTAGATAATGCAATGCGTCATCGAATAGCACTTATTTATTTATCAAAAATGATTTTCAACAGTTTAAAGGTGAATGCCCACTCAGTAGACACAACATGTTTTTTATATCAGAGACATCATCTGAGACATTTTCTGGCAAATTAAACATTCATTCACCATTACCCCACGTATTGATTGGCAGTATTATATATTTTATATCAGACGTAAATTTTCACACTGATATCAGGGGCGATAACCGTGTTTCCTTAAAATGTTAACTGACATTACTATTTATACTCTGTATTTATTTTTGGAGGTGCAATGCTCCTACTTTATAATCTGTCGAAAGTATTATTTTTTCAGGTGACGCATTTAATTAGTATAAATAATTAAAAAATAGTATGCCTTATTTGCATATGAAAATAGCCCGATACCACCGCACGTCACTATCATTAAAATAAACATTTATAAATGATTATATCTGTATAGCGGGCATTCGTAATTTTTAGAACTGGTGGAATAGTGACACAATTATACACTTATTTAATTCATATGAAGAACAGTTTGTGTCTACTGAGTGGGCATGTACCTTTAACTTTCCACAAATTTACTATATTATCCACATAATACTGATCCAGCATGGACAACCACAGGACATTGTAATCAGTATGGTGAACTAAATCACCAATGTGTGGACGTTAGTAGAAGGCACACCCTTTAATCCTCCCATATGCAAAGCCAAATTGTTTGACACCATATACGGAATTTAGACAGCTACATTCATCCCGCCAACGCGATATATGACTATTTGGCGATGACCATTAGCTTACAGATACCATACGTCATCAGACAGATCAGGTCTTTTTACATCTCAGTCATTGCCGAAAATAATCAGTGGCATGGTGTAATTCCGTGCATTAAGCTATTACATTTGAAATACAGTGGAACCTCTCTAAACCGGACACCAAACAAATACATGTGATGTTATTTTTGACGAGTTTCTTGGTCATTTATCTCCGGTGATAATGTCTGAAAGTGATCGCATAGCGGACAACTATGGCTCAGAATGACCAATTGCCTGATATACAGTGAACCTCTCTAAGCCGGACACCATCACTGTAATATGACATATGTTTCACTGTAATGTCATGCACGTGCAATGTCCGCACATTTGTGAAGGCAGTGTATTCAGTTTGGTGTATATTATGACCGCTACGATTTCGCTTTTACACAAAGAAAAATAATTATCACTGAATGCCCGCTGATATTTCTTATCGTCAAGAACACATTACTTTTCGTCGTGGAAACGTGATAACGTATGCCGTCAAGCTTCAAAAGTTGGTGGTATTGTAATATCTGAGAGATCATTTACCGCGCCCCACCAATGATACGCCACTAAAGTCCAATTCCAATCAGTCTAATCCAGCTTATGACACTGTCTTTCATCGAACTACATATGTTGTATTCGATAAGAACCCAATCCACCATTCGGCAAGAGAATGGATCCTTTAATACATGATGCTGGCTTCGATCTGGATCACATTGCCAAATACGCTGTCCCCGATACTACATCATGGCAGTTGGAGCAGCACAAGGTGATCTTCGATCTTAGCCAGCAATCGAAAGCAACAACTGGCCCATCCATTTTTAGATAACGTTTTATTGAAGATAAAACACAGATACAATACATACACTCCGCTTTTCACTGATGGTTCAAAGGACGGGGACCGGGTAGCTGCTGCTGCAGCTGTCCCCGATAGAGATCTTCAATCCAGACTCTCAGATAAATCTTCGATATTTTCTGCGGAATTGAGGGCAATTTTACTCGCTCTTGATTTTGCGAAAATATCTTGGAGAAAGAAATTAATTTTATTTTCCGATTCAATATCTTCACTACAAGCTTTATGCAACATGAAGCTTGCCATCCACTTATCAACCAAATTATTGAGCTATACCATCTTTTAATTTCGTCTGGCAAGGACTTTAATTTGTGTTGGCTCCCCAGTCATACTGGTATCAAGGGCAATGACAGGGCAGATAGTGCTGCCAGGGCCGCCCTGGAGCTACCGACTTCTAATTTTCCTGTTTGTTACATGTATCATGATTTTCAAATTATCCACTAACTCATTCATCTCTGATACAATGCAGACCCGTTGGGATCTTCTCACAGATAACACAATTCATGCTGTGAAACCGACTTTGGGCAAATGGACTCCTGGCTACAGAAATGTATGCCGCGATGAAGTTGTCCTTAGTCGATTGCGAATTGGACATACACGACTAACGCATTGGACATACACGACTAACGCATTGGACATACACGACTAACGCATTGGACATACACGTCTAACGCATTGGACATACACGACTAACGCATTGGACATACACGACGAACGCATTGGACATACACGACTAACGCATTTGTATATGCTCCAAGGTGAGCGGCGTCCGTCGTGTATTCCATGCCACATCGCATTTACCGTACTGGGGGCCGTTTCATTAAACTTCGTACGACTAAAATGTTCGTAAGTGCAAAATTATGATAGTCTGTAAATTTCACATTAACATTGTTTTCTTGTAAATAATTATTGGATTTACATTTATTGAGCATAGGCTGCATATGCAGCCTATGCTCAATAAATGTAAATCCATAAATCGAAATTTACAGACGATCTTAAATTTGCAGTTACGAACATTTTAGTCGTAAGAAGTTTAGTGAAACGGGCCCCAGGACTGTATCGACTTTGCCGATATTCGACGCAAACACTTCAATGTTACTTCACTTGTGTAGTCATTCCAGGTGGAGAACAATGAAGGCCGTTTGCTTAGCTTTCTCCATGAAACCAACTTGTATCGGAAAATCAAATTTTATCATTGATTACATGTTGCTCATGTATATTGTTCATCATAGTTTTAATTTTACCCTAATCATTTGATTACCTACCACATCTAACATACTATTATACTATTATTGTCTTTTTCATCTAAATTGCATGGCCCTAAATCATACTCTTTTGTGTTGATGGGCCGTTAAGCACCATTCCATTTCATTCCCACCAATGAAATTCCAGACCGTTTCCTTGGCCCAATCCAGTCAGTTAGCTGGATTGTCATTGCTGACAGCCGATTTATGATTCACATTAGCAAGCATAAAGGAGATACTAACCGTGTATTTTATAGCCAATACCTCTTATTGTGTGCTATGTACAGTGGAATCTCTCTAAACCGGACAACCTGGGAGGTCCCCATTACAGTGGGAATTCTCTAAACCGGACACCCTGTGAGGTTCCCCCAGGGTATCCGGTTTATAGACGTTTCACAGTAAGTCCGATGTAAGAGCACTGAAATACATGCCTTTGTGCATTGCAATCATGAACACCGATCAAAATCAGCGATATTTGAAAGTGAAATCGGTCATAATTTAACATATCGCAACGTCGTTCGGTTTAGAGAGGTTCCACCGTAGATATTACCTGTATATGTCCACTGTTAATTACTGTCTGTTTCACGAAAGCTGCCCAAATTTTACGGCCATATAAACAATTCAAAAACAATATTTTTTTCGATAATATTAAATTAAAGGAAAATTTAAGAATGAGCTTTCTTTTTATTTCGTGAAATTCGGTCAAATATTGATTTTATTACGAAAAATTGATTTGTCTATGGGAATTTAACATGGGGGGAAAAGTGGTAAGGAAGTGTGGGAGGAGTCAAAAAACGAAATTTTTTTAAATTGACTCCGAAACCTGACTAGATAGCTTGGATATGATCTAACTAAGAAAACAAAAGTTAATTTTTAAAAATCGGTCCAGTATTTCTAAAATTCAAAAAAGAATCCCCATGTTAAATCCCCATAGACATCTTCACTCCGTGAAGATGTCTATGGGGATTTAACATGGGGAAATTGTTTTTCCGCAATAAAATCAATATTTGACCAAATTTCACGAAATAAAAAGAAGGCTCATTCTTAATTTTTCCTTTAATTTAATATTATCAAAAGAAATCTTGTTTTTGAATTCATTATATAGCCGTAAAATTTGGGCAGCTTTCGTGAAACAGACAGTAGGCGTTGTACAACCGGAATGTATGAATGTACTAAACTAATTTCAGTCGTACATTGAATTGATCCCACTTCGTCATCCAGAAACTTATAGGCGAACATTGATGCCATATCGTGTGAAAAATATCCTATTGTTTTACCTGTGACATACAAACAATACCCCTCCTGGCTGTGTGAATTGAGATCGAATTGCGCGATAACGAGCTACCCATTCAACTAATTGATGTGTATTAGTCGATTGCGATACCCGTATAATCGAAAGATGGCCTCAATGAATGGGCATTATTATACAATTGTTCGCCAGTGAATAAAGGACATAGAGAATAGTAGGTTAGTGCCGTGAATGGGAAAATATCTGGCAAGGCTTAGGAAACGGGATAGGCGAGGCTCTGCCGAGCACATCCCGTTTCCGTACCGCGCCAGATATTGTTTCCCATTCACGGCACTAACTTACTATTCTATTTATCCCGTCAACACCAACAAATAGCCTTAAAATGCAATACAAATAACCCCAGCCACCGCACATATTCATACGCAGTGATTAGGTCGTATTGACAGGATATGAAAAAAGTTTCACGGCACCGTGTTTCACGGCACATACGCACTGTGTTGACGGGATAAATGTTGATATTTCAGCTGGCGTGAGTATTCGCTGTGTGGCAGACCCGGTATACCCTTATCATGATTAACCCATCTATGTCGGCATTATGTGTCAACCGGTAATTAATTATAAAAACGCTCGCACCTTTTGGCAAAATCAGTTTTTAAATCGAGACAGTTGTATTAACAAGCCTGTTGGAAATTTTAACCAACGTACGTCTCCATTAAAATGCCAATGTTCATGTAAACCAGCGATAATAGAGTATACAAAAAACCGACGCACTATGTATGAGCCAGGCGACTGGAGCGCCAGAAAAATAAAATATATCGGTCGCCATTTATTGAACCATCCTCATGTTTATTACGGGAATTCATATCCTTATCGAACTACAACACATATGCTGACTTACACGTATCAACATGTGTAATTGCATAATGTTCAGTGAAACAATTAAAAAAAACCTGTACACACAGCAATGACAGACACGCTCACGAGATTCATTATATAGTGGAACCCCTCTAAGCCGGACACTCGGGAATATATAGATGTTTACCGTAGCTTTAGTTCGCTGTTATGTATATCTGATTACAATGACTGTTCATGATTGAAAAACACTGAAATGCGTCATAAAGTCCACACATGTCTGATTTACAGTGGAACATCTCCAAACCAGACACGCTGGGGACCTCACAGGGTGTCCGGTTTGGAGATGTTCCATTGTATTAGTCGAATACGGATTCCAATAAATGTACATTGCACCCGTGGCTTTATTGCTCTTGTTTGTTTTTGTCACGAACTGGGTATGTTTGTCACAGTCCATGAAACGGGACCATCTAACATAGGCTTACGCAAATTTCAATGTAATCATTAGCCTATTTCACCAAAATCGCAAAGCATACTTATCTTGCAAAGTGTACTTTCGGGGAGTAATCATTTATTTTTCCCGAAATGCATTATTTCATATAGAACTAACGACGGCATATATTGGATGATTAAAAGTATACAGAATTATTATACTGAATTTATTACATTATCACAGCCAATTTGGCTGTGATAATGTAATAAATTCAGTATAATAAAAATTAATACATTTATCCTTAAATCGAAGATTTCTCCCTCAAAGTGTACTTAGCGAGATAAGTATACTTTGCAATTTTCGTGAAATAGGCTACAGGACGCAATCAATTCCAGAATCCTTAACGAAATGACAGTCGAGTTCAACGACACAAATGATTGGAGAATAATAACGCCATTGGAAGGTGGGACAAGCACAACATGGAGATCATGGTCGTCAGTTTCTTTATACAGACAGATCCTCGATATATGTAATTATAACTTGAATGAGTATTTATATCGTTGGATACTTCGTACATGTCATGACATTCACTGATTCAGAATCACGTTGGTTTCTTTAACCATCGGCAACTTGAATTGAACGTCAGTTGCGTCAGTGTATTGAAACCGTAACATGTATATGTGAATTTATCAGGGAACCTGTTCTGTATTGACCGACTACTTACTGACTGATAACATATTGCTGTATCCGGCATTGACCTGATACGGATATACGGGTTACAGCAAATTGAAAACTGATGTTTTATTGGTCGACCGGCGTCACATGACGTTACCGAATTACATCAATGGAATGACGTCACGGAAACAGATCCGCGTTTTTTCAACGAAAAAAACAACGTAATAATTGTTCATTATGTAGCCAAAAACGTTATCTGGTAAATAGAATACCATGCTAATGTATTTTGATATCAAGTTTATCAGGCTCGGCTCGGAAACGGTATGAATTCCTCGGCAAGCCTCGGAATTCCTACGCGTTTCCTAGCATTGCCTGACAAACTTGATATCAAAAGACACTAGCCTGGTATTCTCAGTGCATACACGAACGAACACGACAGGTTGGTTCCAACCTGTCGTGTTCGTTCGTGTGTGCACTTACACGCTGACCCCACTGTATATTGACAAACCACATATAATACTTTATGTTATTTATCTCCACCAGAGAAATCTGTATGTATTTACTAAAATCATAAGCCAAACTGGAAGCGTTCGGTGACTTCGAAACTAGAATATGCAGACAACTGAATAGAAGAAAAAGATTTCCAGTGACTTTCCCTATCGGACATTGGTATGTGAAAAGAACTGTAACGGTTGCAATATGCTCTGCAAATGACGCCATATGAATGACGCATATGTTTAATACTGTCTCAATAGTCTGTACCATTTAAGGAACGGTCTGATGTCATTCACAATGGTTATGACGACATTCCACCATGCGATAATTAATATTTATCACCAAAGATGTTTCATAGAGGGTGTGTCGTTCGACATGTGAGCTGTCTCGAATGTCTCGAATGTCTCGAATGCGGCTGTGACTGGAGAATTGGCGCGCATGTATTTTGCGACAAATGTAGACCCAGATCAGCCTGTACATCCGCAGTCTGCTCATTATATGCACCGTTCGCCATTCCATCCATGAAACTCCCGTTTTGCTTCTAAACAAGCAGTATGTCGTAAATCGTAAGCAGGCATCAGGAGCCCGTTTCACTAAACTTCGTACGACTAAAATGTTCGTAAGTGCAAATTTAGGATCATCTGGAAATTTCAATTTATGGATTTACTTTTATTGAGCATAGGCTGCATATGCAGCCTATGCTCAATAAATTTAAATCCAATAAGTGTTTACAAGAAAACAGTGTTAATGTGAAATATACAGACCATCAAAATTTTGCACTTACGAACATTTTTAGTCGTACGACATTTAGTGAAACGGACCCCTGAAGTGTGGTATTTGATCAGGAGCTACACTGATAAAACAATCCCACAACCCCCATGTTTCCAGTCACAGCGACACATGTAGTAACTATTACGTATGATAACGTCACTGAACCATTGATGTCAGTCATGCGTCAGCTGTCCCTCCTATACAGGATGGTGTCAGATGTATTTCTTTTGTGATACAGTGATACCTCTCTAAACCGGACACCTTGTGTGTCCGGCTTGGCTTAGAGAGGTTCCACTGTACATCAGGCATTTGATCATTCTGAGCCATAGTTTCGTGCTATGTGATCACGAACAGACGTTATCATCTGAAATAAATGACCAAGAAACTCATAAAAAATAAGAGAACATGTACTTTTTGGGTGTCCGGTTTAGAGAGATTCAAATGTGCATGGAAAAGTCGCGGGAATACTGGACGAGGCCTTCCGGCCTTCGTCCAGTATTCCCCGCGACTTTTCCAAGTTTATACCCCGATAAATTCCACCAAAAGGCCGTTCATTCGTATAATAAACTTGGAAAAGTCGCGGGAATACTGGACGAGGCCTTCCGGCCTTCGTCCAGTATTCCCGCGACTTTTCCAAGTATTGTAGTGTCACTGATGGACACGATACTCACCTGGGAACCGTTTCACTAAACTTCTACGACTAAAATATTCGTAAGTGCAAAATTAGGATCGTATTGAAATTTTAATTGATGGATTTACATTTACTGAACATAGGCTGCTTGTAAATCCAATAATTGTTTACAAGGAAACATTGTTAATGTGAAATTTACAGACTATCATAGTTTTACACTTACGAACATTTTATTCGTTCGAAGTTTAGTGAAACGGCCCCCAGATAACTCAAACAGTTGTCAATACACGTCAATGCAGTGGAATTTCTCTAAACGGACACCCTGCCCGTTTACTGCGGATGGGTTTCCCTATTACGTATCTCTGATTATCATAACTGTGCATGATTGCAAAACGCTCAAATAGTACGTCACAGAGTAATCGCATTTTTAATTACCGTGAAACATTTACATTTGAATATGATCCCAAGTCAGCTCAAACATGGAATTGTGATGAGACGAGGAAAGCAATTTGAGAACATACGAACACGATGAATTCGAAACCAAGCGGTTTGAATATGTTGAGTCTGAGCATAATTATGTATTCAAACTCACTCGAGTAAATTGCTTGATTTAGTGCATGTGGTTCGAGTACATTCGCAGGTTACTTTGTAATCAAATGACAAACCTGAATTTTCTGTATGTAATGCAGGCCGACCTGCGTTACATACAGAAAATTAGGATTGTCACTGTGTGTATTTGCTTACCAGAATAGCCATGAATCCTCGAATAGCGATACAATTACACTACGGTAACACAGTCTATCCCTGAGATCAGAACAAATAACGGCTATGATAATTGTTCCGCATTATAACTGCAGTACGCTGTATATACTGTTGTATGTGAGATATTGAAACAAATGTCGTATATACCTCGCTTGATTTAGTTTAACAATGATCAAACATACATGCATTCATGTTTGTTTAAACCTGGATCCTAATTCTTAAGACCCAGTTTAAACACAGCAC
Organism: Conchocele bisecta; assembly: GCA_029237695.1. NCBI lineage: Eukaryota > Metazoa > Mollusca > Bivalvia > Lucinida > Thyasiridae > Conchocele > Conchocele bisecta. Next base: position 137,836,644 of record CM055265.1, read on the forward strand.
AGTGATTCACATTGAATACATGTTAAAGTGAAAGAGACGCCTGACGGGCGGGGTGTAGTCTTACAGTTCCATGAATATTTAATGTATTAATGTTGTAATGTTCATGTGTTATGTTAAATTATCTACTTGTGTCGCGGGTGGAGGTGGGGGTGGGGGCATGACGGCAAGTGTTATGTGATAGTTTTCTAGCGCCTCGTAAGTTGGTTTTAACCCACCAGTTGGAAGCTTCGCCCATTGACCGTTCCATGTCGGTACCGTTTCCGCCACGTTTTCTTGTACCATTTGTGACTGTGAATGGAGATATGGGGCTTATGGGTTTTGCAACCAGTGTATATCCGGATGCACAGTCTGATCAGGATCCGCGCTGTTAGTTATTCCATCAATGAAACACCCGTCATGCTTCTCCCGCGTGACATAAATCGTTATCAGGCTAAATTGAGTGTGCTATTTGATCAGGAGCTACACTATTCACAGAAACCAATACTCCCCATTTCTCCAGTCACAGCCACAAGTGTTAATGTATTCGTTCTTCTCGTGTGCACTTCATATTATGTGGTTTTATATTTATCTCCCTTGAAATAGCATATTGTGTTACGCAAATTTCTATGGGGGCAGCCATTGATCGTGCTACGCCTAAACAGCGAGTACGACGAAGAAAATAGTGCCATGTGTCAACTTATCCTATGGCGTTTTGGTCTGTCTTGCTTTGTATCTAAACCTCTACATATACTATGCTCTATAGTTTTCAGTTTTTGCCCAATTTATCAGTTAAATTCTGGAAAATACGAATCAAGACATTTCTTGCGTATGAATATAGCTATCTTTAGTAAAACAGTTAGCCGCAAGTTTCGTACACTTTTTTCTGGGAGTTTCAAACAGTAATATATGGGAATGGGTTTTCACCATCAAAGTTCATTTGCCTCTGGATGATGATTTAGAAAATATGCAACTTTCAGTCTCTAGTTTCTCAAGTGATCAGTTTGTGCAGATAACATATTTCAGTATTTTCAGTACTTTGATTTATTTGCGTTTGCGTTCAGTGATCCATTTCCAGCATTCATATAACATGTTACCTACATGTATTTCCGACATGTACTGTGCCTATTAAATGCTCTGTGATTATTAGTACTGCATGGTTGCTTGCTGTACATGGGTTTCACTGGCTACATTCTTGTTTGCCTGTACTCTTCGTTGTCCTCTGTGTATTCTAGTTCTATATCACGCGACCGAAGACAAAATAGAATGTAAAGTTTCAGACTATGTAGATAAGCGTATGTAGCGATAATCATTGCGTCTTCAACAGACACCGCGGTGTACTCTAGCCTAGCGGTGTACGCTACCAGAATAAGCCCAAACACGCAAACAATCGACTATAAGGTTCGACAACGTCCAGCCGTGTGTAAACGCTTGCCGTGGCATTTAGGAACTGTTTGAATCCGCGGCCGTAGCAATTTGCAGTATATAATGCCTTATGTAAGCGGTGAATGTATACGTTTACTTGTCTTGTATTACTCAATGATGGATTTAATGTACTAAATGCAATTTTGCAGCTGGAAAGTGGTTTAGCGCCCTTTTACAGCAATTTTATAGCTTTACATACAACTTTTTATTTTTATTTCGACCCAGTTATAAGTTATAACAGGTCATGCCAAACTGTGATTTACCAGGTTTCCAAACAGTGATGTGTACGACCAGCCTGACATTGGTTTACAGTGTTCTCTGATGGGTTTGGAATAATTTGAAATTTTTCCAAACCCATCAGATAGTCTTGACAATCTGTATTTGGCTGTTCCAGTGTGAAGGTACATCAGAAGCCTCGTTCTCGTGGTGCGGGTCGTATTCAGTAGCTGGTCTCTTCGGATGCTGCGCTGCTGCACTTACGTATAAGTCTAGTTTTTTCGTCAGCTGGTCGTTCCGGCACCTCAATGACAGTACTCCTTTGAAAGTCTTCGCTGCAATATAACGTTTAGTATATATGCTGAGCGATGTCAAATGACAATATATATCTTTATACACCGTTGCATGATGTGCTAAGCTAATACGATGTATTGCATTATCATTTTGTTTTGTGGGTTCAAAACAAGCATACTTATAAACAATAATATAACATATAATATGTATTTCTGTTTATATTCCGTACGGACATGCGTCATGGACAGTGGTATTATTGGATTATCTTGCTATCAAAATGAACAAGTGGAATACAATACAAGATACTTAATCACAACTGTAAAAGCTATCAAAATGAACAAGTGGAATACAATACAAGATAATTAATCACAACTGTATAATGTAATGTATCATGTTCATCGATACTAATGGGTCACCAGAACTTGATCAGTCTGAGAACACATTGCATTAATTTGGGAACTGCTTCCGTGTACGTGCATTTCCAATTAATAATGTATATCATAATGTGTACATGTAATCATACAGTAATACCGTGCAAATTTTTCAGCATCTTCGATTGTATCCGGGAGCCTTCTTCCCAGAGTCTCGGGCAATATGAGACAGAGCATGGCAGCTAGGAATGTGGCAACTCCGAATACCGACAAGGGCAGAGCTTTGCCAACTTTTCCTCCTACGATGTTCCCCTTGAAAATGTGAAATGTATGCTTAGTTGTGGCTGGAGATATGAAGCGTATGATATGTCTGACCAGTATATATCCTGATCTTCTAAATAAATGTACTTATGTAGTCATATATGGATGTGTTCAGCTTGTAGGAAACACGACAGGTGTCACCGACGGAATTAGTTATAATTTAGACCATAATATGCATGCGTGGATGCCTTGACTGTTCTGAGTATTCCTAGCCATACGCCACATTTCTGCATTCACAACCACATATACAGACACATAGACTTGCATGTTCATACTAATAATAATCGTGTCATTGCGACTGAATCAGTCAGTGTTGGACGGTTGTGATACAATATACAATTTAATTACAATCACCGCTGAAGCGAACGTCGATGTTATACGAATATATATTGTACTAGCAGTTGCTGAATATGAGTTAATGCTAAGCTGCACCATCGAACTAACTGTCATGTTGAATGACCAAACAATGCAGAACAGATATATGAGCACTGATATATCATTGTACTACATGTACCACTGACTACATGCACTATTATCTTCATTTATCAGGTAAAGAGCTTTGTATTGGCCGAATACCTACTGACTAATAACATATTACTGTATCGAGCATTGAGCTGATACGAATATCCGGGTTACAACAAATTGAAAACTGACGTTTCATTGGTCAAACGGTGTCACATGACGTTACCGAATTACGTCAGTGGACTGACGTCACAGAAACAAGTCCGCGTTCTTTTCAACGAAAACAGTGTTATAATTACTCATTCGGTAGCAAAAACGCCACCGGATAAATATAATACCATGCTAGTGTCTTTTGATATCAAGTGTATCAGAATCGGCTCGGATACGGTAGGAATTCCTCGGAATTATCCGAATTAAACGAGTTTCTGTCAGAATTTTACTGGCTTCAAATCGTCACATAACTTAGTCTGACTTGTTAATTCAGTTTCATAACTACATATGTATGCTTCTTCATTGACATCGATGAAAGACACGAATGTTTCTTCATTACGATGTAGTTTGGGCGATTTGTTGGCGATTTAAACATATCACTCGTTTTGCTCTGAACGAAGATTGTCAGGCATTCACCTTGCGGAAATTGTTCTGATTTTTAAAGACTTTGTTAAAATTGTATAATATATGATTGAGATACATGTATGATGTATGCATGACTAATGTATTTCAGTTTCATTCGCCCAGTCATATCGTTTATTTCTATCATTTTTATAACATTATCTGCGTCTGTAATTGAAATCAGCAGTTACCATATTACCTCGTCTCCATTCCGGCACTGTAAGAAGCCACACGTTTTCTCACTGACTGGTAAAATAGCACTGGCTCTCTATGAACACGCTGTCGCATATGACGTAGATTTGCGGTTGTTTTCCATCTTATTCCTTCCATTTAATTATACCCCATTTGTTTTTCGTTAGTTATTCTGACAGCTGTGCCAGACGTCATAAATTATGACATCATTATGACGTCATATATTGTATCGACTCCTAGAATGTTGCGTTAATTCGAATAACGTTAAGGAATTCATGATTGTGCCAACTGTTTTTCAAGTTAGATGAGTTGTTAGATAGATAATGGTCAAGCGGCATTACTTATTGACCCACCCTCGTATTTCTATACAATACATTATATAATCAAGTGTGTTATGAGTTTCAGTTAATTAAGTTGTAGCGCATACATGCATATACATATATTGATATCATTTGACCTCTATATTTCTCAATTGGTTTCGATTTATGTTGGTACATATGTGTATTATTCCGGCACAAACATATTTACACAATTCCCTAACATTTGATTGGTCCGTAGCAAGTATTTGTCCAAAATATATATCCCAGTAAACTCCCATTCCGAACTACTTTCCGTAACCGTCAGGCGCAGTTAAAATAATTCTTAAGAAAACGGAAAATAAACACATTTTCAATTTATTTCAAATGCTGGAATTATAAGGAATGAATGGCCTTTTTGTTGAATTTATCGGGGATATAAACTTGGAAAAGTCACGCCTTCGTCTTCGCCTTCCGGCCTTCGTCCAGTATTCCCGCGACTTTTCCAAGTTTATACCCCGATAAATTCCACAAAAAGGCCGTTCATTCCTATAGTATATTATGTGTAGTGTAATAATGTCATAATCCATGTGACAAATGTAAAATCAACAAAGAGGACCATTTACATGCTGCTCCGCGATTAGTACGTATCTCACGGCGTTGTTTATTGATTTTAACACGGGGATGGTTTAGTTTTATAATACGTAGGCAACATATCGGCAGCACTTACTAATTGTGCGATGTACGGTGCTAGCATGCTTCCAGCTCTAGCACATGCCGAGCTCGTTCCCATTCCAGCGTTTCTCACTACAGTCGGGTACAACTCTGCAGACAAAAAGTACATTGTCTGGAAGCCTCCACTAGCTCCCATCTTGCCAATCACCGATAACAGCAGCAATAGCCAATTCAGAGCTGAAATGAGAATGAGACGTAAATTAATGTTTATGCTGTCATATATTAATACTACTCTTTATTTCCAGTGATTTCCAATAACCTCCGAGGTACATAATACAAATATATTCTTTATTTTATCTTTATAGAAGAAGAGCAGAACGCGTGGTGTGTACTTAATCGAGTTACTGACGTAATATGCATACCTTTGGTATCAAATTAAATCGATAACACACAAAGTGAATGCAACAAGTATGTGATTGACCATAATAAACAAATGTCCCGTGAGATGAACATATTAACCCATCAGGTCTAAGTCAGCAACAGTTACAATAGTACGCAGTTACTGAGTAAACATATGCATCAACGTGCGCAAACATTTGACACCAGCAGCACAACACGACGATCAAAAGCTTCACAATCACAATAATCAATATTCTCAGATAGTCCTATTTATTACTTTTACTATGTAATGTTCATTCTACAATCGAACCTCCCCGAACGGCCACCTCTCTACAACAACACCCTCTCTGTAACAGCCGATATTTTATATCTCAAATGGATGATTTCCCCTAGATCTAACCCTTAGACTGCTGAGCATGCACATTGTCGTCTGATGTTGCTTTTGCATTCTTTCTCAATAAACCATGTTTTGACAGCACTTTAGAATCATTTCCATTGGAAATGATTCTAAAATGCTGTCAAAGCATGTATTTGATGAGAATTATCGAAGAAAATAAATAAACATCAGATGATAAAATTTAATTCCTCCCTACAACAGCCACCTCTTTACAACAGCCAGTTTTACGTCTTCCCATGGGTGGCTGTTGTAGAGAGGTTGCACTGTACATAAACAGTGTTTACAGAATCACGAATTATTTTAGTCATACTATCTATCTGGAAATATGCCATGCTATTATATATTATCATATTACAGTGGGGTCAGCGTGTAAGTGCACACACGAACGAACACGACAGGTTGGAACGAACCTGTCGTGTTCGTTCGTGTGTGCACTTACACGCTGACCACACTGTATATGATTTGTTTTTGAGTTTCGTTTTGAAATGTAAACTGATGTTTTTATAAGGAAAAGGAAATTATATAATATCTATGCTGGCGCTCTATGCGACAGGCTGAAAATAATGTTCAGTTAACGCGAGTATAAACTGAATAGTTGATTTGAGTGTGTGAATATGGAACCATGTCTACTTCAATTATGTCGATCGGTGAACCAAACATAGCATATACCGATGATTCTTACATTCGTCTTCCATGAGTACTGGATACAGGGTGGCTATACACGCTAATCCTCCGACGACCATAAAACCCACGTACAATCTCTTTCTGCCTATTCTGTTCATGAGTAGTATGCACGCAAGTGTCGCCGGATATCCGCCGGCATTGATTAGAAATAAGTTCAGGTAGAAATCGCCACCAATATTGCCAACGTTTAACACAACACCGTAAAATGTCATGCTTACAACAAACCTACAATGAAAGAAAAACGGAACATCAATTAGACACCCAATAAGTAAACTAGATAGCAGAACGGTACAGGAATTTTGTCGTTATGCTGATTTACTTAATATGATCTATTTGTTTTGTTGCAGGGATGTTGACTCGATCATAGCCACACTCTGCTTACTGTTATGACACAACTAGCAATCTCCACTTCCTGTGGCGCACTCCATTTGATATGCTGAATAAACATATTGCTCATTCGTAGTAGTCAGCTCATTATGTAAACGTATATTGCTATAAGTTTGGTCCATAGTGATGTAATCGTTAATGCATGTCATTACAACATCATAGTCACTATAGTCGTACAGTGGGGTCAGCGTGTAAGTGCACACACGAACCTGTCGTGTTCGTTCGTGTGTGCACCTACACGCTGACGCCACTGTAGTACGCACCAATTAATACAAATTATGATCGTCCTGAGTGCCAGAGTCCGTGTGGAGAAGAGATGCCATACCCGTCCCTCTGAACGTGTTTCACCCTCCGAGTAGTTGGTTACCATTTGTTCAGAAAATGTCGTACCGTTCTTCAGTGCCATCTTTTGAAGTATCTTGCTGGCTTCTTCCGTCCGACCACGTGCCAATAACCAGCGCGATGATTCTGGTAGTATCCTTAATATTCAAACAAATACATAAACATTCACGTAACATTGACTTTTTTGTTTGCATTATTTTGAAATACATGCTTTCATAGTGCATTATACACAGGGCTTATTAAAGAAATTATGACATCACATTTGTTGTTTGATTAACTTCCATTAACGTATATCTTTGTCATAAGGTCTATTAGTGATTTAGCGTTGTTAAAACCGATTTAATATGTACGTTACCATCACCCTAAGTCAATACATTGACAATCACATATTTATGACCATATATTTTGGTGTCCATGCATAATGTGTTAACACCACACGTGCATTCAGAACATTATCAGACCAGATACAGTGAAACCTCTCTAAACCGAACCCAGACAACATCTGTGATCCTATTTTGTATGAGTACCTTGGCCATTTATCTCATATGTTAATGTATGTTCATGATTGCAACTTACGCACATGTTTCAGAATGGTCATATGCCTGATTTACAGTGGAACATCTCTAAACCGGACACCCTGCGGACCTCCCAGGGTGTCAGGTTTAGAGAGGTTTCACTATACTGTTTTTCGCTGTATATTGAGACATGTAAAACACCGGACCACTCGATTTATTTTCCTTATGGATGTAGCGTCTCTTTCTAAGTTTCGTGCTCTTACACGTTGGCAATGCTTGCCAGAGTTATTTTCTTCTTGCGGCAGATTTGTGACCCGCTAGAAGATTGCATTCATTATTTGACGTCAAGATAACCGTGAGGATCATGGAACCATGTACACCGACAATATCCGTCGTATAATTGAACATTCTTTTCCTTTCGTTTGTGGCTATGGTTTTGTGCCTTTATATTTCACTGCTTCGTACACTGATGTGTTTACATGACTACTTTTATGTTCATCTACATATGTGGTATGTGTTCTCTGTGTCAGTACATGTGCCAGTAGTTTGTCATGTTCGTGGTTTTTAAGTCAATGCTATTTATTTCCATACTAGTATTCGTTACTCTCTTTTGGATATATACTGGCAAGAGAAGCTAGATGTAACCAGATCAATCTTCCCAGTGTAATATTATGTTAACAGTTCAAAAATATCAACCAAATGCGACCATGGAGCAAGGAAAAGACAAAGATAGAACGCATTTAATATAGAGAACTATGGTATCGGTATGGTCTACAGAGTCGCCAGTTTGACACAAATATATTGACAGAGAATGAGTTGATACTTGTTTGCGACATCGAGTGTTGTGATTGCTTTTTCATAGCGTGCGATGCATGTTAACAACTGGTGTGATATATGTATCTTCCAGTGACAGAATCGAGCATCAACGACAGCCATGTTGTATCGCGAACGCACGTTGTAACGGTTCATGTACAAATAAACGTGACAGTTAGGTTAACGACTAGGAACGGTCGGACTAACGTGTAATAGACATCCCAAGTATCCATTGACGTCAATTTCCTTTCCGCGATCATCTTCTGGATGGGAAGTACTAAATCATACTAAACTGCATGTATGTTGGATTCCATATTATTGTCCTCCATGTCGTGTTTATGTTATCTGTTATGTGTACATCTTACCATAAATATGATAGGTAAATCACGCACGGGGCGGCCACGGACAGCGTTATAAGATGCCAATCTCGAAGCAGGTATGACATGAGCACCATGTACATCGCGCCTGTTGTACCAACTACATGGAGAACCAGTCCGGTCCAAATACGTTCTGATGGGCCAATAATCTCCATAACTGCAAAGTATTAATATGTGGCTGTTACTGAGAAGTATAGCCTATGCATTTTGTAACCAGTGTAGTTTCTGATCAACTAGCAAACTCCTGTATCATAATAACGTTACATATTGCTTTTCAGAAATAAGACGTGGGTTTTATTTATTGAATGGTGAACAGTGCAGATGTGATCAGACTGTAATGATGCATACTGTCAGGATATTCTGTTCACAAAACCAATACGTCCCATTTTTCCAATCACAGCCACGGATAGCGATATAACTTGAACATGAGAGAAACTTTAGTAACATGAATAGGAAATGTCACATGATATTAATGATAATGGCAGTGGCTGAATCGTTAGCCATGTGAAAGCCTGCTGAATACCATTTGATGACACGAATAGTCATGTGAGCATATTCAAAACATATGGGAGACAAACGCACACATACCCCATGCAATATTTGGTTGATGCTACTATTTTTTGACGATAAGTAATAGTATAAGGTTTGATCATGTCCAGCCGTGTGCAAACGTTTGCTTGTGGCCTGAGGGAACTGTTTGAACCCGCGGCGGCCGCGGGTTCAAACAGTTCCCTCGGGCCACAGCAAACGTTTGCACACGGCTGGACATGATCAAACGTTATTGTTACATTTCCAACAAAAAACTGATGTAATTTGAGCATTATATTCAGTATTTTCAGTACTTTTATAAATCGTCCCATTCACGTAGATAATTTTCGGTATTCATATTCCGGGGTCGCGTCATGAACGTCATGAAGCAGTGACGTCATGAAGGCACTTCCGCGTAGTGACGTCATGAAGGCACTTGGTCTACGCGCGGCCCCGGAATGAGCATTGCATAAAGCCATATGCAAACAGCACGCGCTATTTGTTTGCACATATGTGCAAACAACGGAAACCATATAACAATGTTAAATTAATGTGTAGCGAGTCTATAAATATAGAGCATACTAAGAATATGTTACCCAGTTAATGAAACAAGGGCGGTGTTGTTGTTCTGGCAATTAAGAAATACAGTCACACAGTTTACACTACCATACATCTTAATATGTTGTGCTGGTGATGTCACCTTATATTAACAGCATATCCATTTAGCAAATATAGCTTGCCTGAATGTACGTTAATTCCTTTGTGATATGATTTGAATGTGCAACGTACCTAATACAAACGAGGTGACGAAGGTGCCTATGCAACTGGTTCCCACTAGGAAGAATAGAATAGTGAAACTGTAATACTCAGGAGCAAACGCTAAGCCCATCGACGATGCTAATAGAACGTTCAGACCAAGATATAGTGTCTTCCTGCGCCCAATTCTGGATAATAATGAAACAAGGAAATGCATGTACTTGGAATTCAGTATACTGTAGAAGATTGTGACATTGTGTGTGATGGCATCCCGTAGACATCAACACGTTCTTATAACGTAGGAACGCGTAGGAATTAGGAAACTCGTCGAGTAATTCGTACAATTTCCGAGTTAGATTCAATGTACAGTCGAACCCCTCTAAACTGGACACACATACCAGTTAGTTCTACTTAATTGTAATATGGTTTATTGACATTTATCTCCGCCGAGTCTGTCTGTTCGTGATCGCAAAGCGACCACGCGTGTCTTGGAGTCGTTTTCTGTCCGTTTTACAGTGGAACCTCTCTAAACCGGAAACCCTGGATATCTCCCAGGGAGTGCTGTCGAGAGAGATTACACTGTACATGTATATCAAAAGACACTAGCATGGTTATCATGTATAGGTATCATGTATGCTACATGATGGGCAGGAACGTTCGCTGACTGGTTTGTGTTGTGTCATTACAGTGACGCGCTATTCAGTAATGTATCAGGTAACGTGCTTTGTATTGACAGAATACGTACTGCCTGGTAATGTAATGTCGCATCAGGCATTGACCTGATACGAATATCCGGGTTACAACGAATTTAAAACTGACGTTGTATTGGCCAAACGGCGTCACATTACGTTACCGAATGACGTAAGTGTAATGACACAATGTAAACAAATCGGCGTTCTTTTCAATGAAATTCCTGATATTTCATATTTCTGTAGCATACAACGTTACCCGATGAATGGAATACCAGGCTAATGTATTGTGTTACCTAGTTAATCAGAATCGGCTCGGAAACGGTAGGTCGGCCAGCCTCGGAATTCCTACGCGTTTCCTAGCCTTGTCTGATAAATTTGATATCAAAATATACTAGCCGGACATTCTCAATGAAATCCGGATAGACGTATACAGGCAATGCAAGATACGACAATGTGTTATCAGTCCGTGTGTATTCGGTCAATACATAGCATGACCATTTATTGAACACACTTACATGATATGCTTTGTGCAAATAGCCATTGTTTATTGTTTACCCGAGTTTCTCGGCCAATAAAAGAACAGCATTTCGTCTCAATTAATAGCATATTGCGACGCTTTCGCCAACATCTATTAAATTAATCATTAAATGTCCAGCCGCTATATTTAGAACTGCTTTTACGCCTTGTTGTCATCAGTTCATGATACCCAAAGCATATTACCGCCCACAACGCGCTCACTTCGTGTCACACCGCCAATCACATGCTAGTATAGCGATTCGAATCACGTTTAGGGGCGGAGCTTCGCGGGAGGGCTGGTAAACAATAAGTACGTTATAGTTCACATATTGAATGTTTAATAAATTAATTTATAAAAAAGTCCATTGTATGAACTATAACTATTACATATTGAGGATTTACAAGTTCTTTAGTCCATACGATTGGATTGGGATGTGTGGTCTATAGTGGTTGCCTCTAATGGATGTGTACCACCCTTATACAGGGTACTATTAGCATTATTTATTCTGATACCTTTGTAACGGGACATACTTACATGTCAGCGAGTTGTCCTAATACAAATGAACCCACCAGAACGCCGAAGTAGAAAATCATTTGTATATGTGATATCCGTATAGCGTCGTCACATACCAGATTCTCCTGAATGAAAATATTGAAATTTATAACATACATGTATAACTAATAGCTCTTATCTTATAAGAATCAGTGGACGATGTTACGGACAAAGAATAATATTAAACATGAGGTCCGGCTATACTCCTATTTGTTATGCTATAATTACTTAAAGTCATTTATGTTCACAATATCGAGTTATGTGTGTTTACCAAGGCAATATATTGGCATGAAATCGTATTTTATAAACGTTTTGTAAAAAGGTATTCCCCGACCCAGGTCTATTTTTACCAGTACGAGCCACATGACACGTTCGGTTTACGCGATGTTGGAAGTGGAGAAAAAAGGTTTGTATTTAAATCCATTCTAAACGTACATTGTATTTATATCCCAGGAACCGCTATAATACCGTTATATTCTCATAAATATACTTATTTATGATATTGTGTCATATTAAAATTATCGGTAAATGCAGGTATAGCAGCGTAATCGATGTTAGTTCTGATAATACTGCATAAATACTCAAATTGTTTGATATTTCCAAAGGAAATGTACCAATAACGTGTATTCGTGGAACTATTCGGGAACTATTTGAACCCGCGGCCTACGGCCTTGTGGTTTAAACAGTTCTCTCGTGCCACGGCAAACATTTACCCATGGCTGGACATGGTCGAACCTTATGGTTGATGGAATTTTATCAAATAAAAAAATGGGGAGGGTGACTTTTTTGTCATTGATGAAAAAGTACTTACATTTAAATATTTTTCAGATTTAATGTGTTTAAGAGCCAACAGTTCGTCGGCAGAAAACGTGGAACAGACAGTTGATACCTTGGTATTACTATCGGACGATGCCACGTGATATTATTACATAATAATTCCAGCACAAACATATTTACACAATTCCCTAACATTTGATTGGTCCGTAGCAAGTCTCTGTCCAAAATTTATATCCCAGTAAACTCCCATGCCGAACTAATTTCCGTAACCGTCAGGCGCAGTTAAAATAATTCTTAAGAAAACGGAAAATGAACACATTTTCTTGATGAATTTATTTCAAATGCTGGAATTATAAGGAATGAATGGCCTTTTTGTGGATTTTATGGGGGATATAAACTTGGAAAAGTCGCGGGAATACTGGACGAGGCCTTAAAAAATACAATTTAAAAAAAAAAAAAAAAAAAAGTATTTCTTTTTTGATTTTATTTCGAAAATTGTAATTTTTTATCACTTCGTCCAGTATTCCCGCGACTTTTCCAAGCTTATACCCCGATAAATTCCACAAAAAGGCCATTCATTCCTATACTATCAGTCTCTGATGGTCTGTGAAGCCGGTTAGACATGCTAATATTTACGTAATATTGTAAATTCTACTGGAAACAGGCATGTTATGGTATTGTTAATTATACTTAAAACTATGACAGTCACAAATAGGCGTCCGCGCACGACTCTCTGGATTCCTGGGCCAACGTGTTAACTAATATACCACCGTGACGTCAAGTTGAGAACCCGTTCTATGCATGATCATCCTTTGATTCAAAGATAATTGCTTCATAAATGCGATGGAATGCCTCGTTACCGTATCCTATACGGCACATGGAGTGGCAAACTGGCGTTTGACACAAAACGCAAAAATGTAAAGTAGACCATATGATATAATGTAGTTAATCACATGTAGAAAAGCCTGGACAACGGACTCCTATTAATTATATTACATCAAACAGCAAAATATGGCTATTTTCTGGACAGGTTTGTGCCTGTGCTTTTAACAACATGAACTACCATTGTAAATAGCCTCATACACTGAAAATCGCACAGTGTATCAATGTTACCTGGCAAACCACACAAGACATACCATATATACCCAATACTGTAGTATGTTATTAACTATCAAATCCAGTGACATGTAAGCAGTTACCTGAGTGTATTGTCACTGGTGTCTACTCACCTACTATGCGAGTAAATATGGCTTTACCTATGGGTAACGTGTACACTGACAATAGACTGCGCATCAGATTGAATAGTTTACAAGTTCATTGTCAATGTCAATGCTACTTATACAGTACTATACAAATGGGATTGGATTGAAAGCAAGCTTATTTAAATCATCTCCCTTACATGTGACTAGATATCATAGGATGCCGAAACCAAGACATTCATGCCATCAGTTTTAGAACAGTTTATATTCTGTGATAATTGATATTTTATGGATTATAAGTTGTCTGGTTTCAGCATCCTCTGATACACGGCAATTACATTAATTTAAAAGCAATTAAATTTAAAATTTCCGAAAAATATAGTATTGACACAAATGTACAGGCAATAGGTTCTATATAATCAATTACGTGATACATGAAATGGAAAAAAAATAAGGAAAGAAGCAAGCCACAATATGAGTTGGAGTCTTGTTCCCACACCAAGCCATGCCCAGTTATCGCCACCACAAGTCAGTTAGTGATAAGTATGTGCACACGCAGGCATCATTATATGGTGCATTACAAACGACCGGTGTTTTGCATGAATAGTCTAACTGATGCGAAAATGGCTTCATTGGAGTTATTGTCAAGTTGTCTGTTACCATATAGTATAGTGTGGAGGGTGGGTTAGCAAAAAGTGTGTATGTCGTCTATTAGTTGAGCTCTATGTGCTCCATATTAAGTGCAGTGGAAAAAGAAATGGGTGGCATCTTCAAATTGTCCACAGTTACAGTTGGGCGAGTCAATCATGTTCTTACGATATAAATCATGATTGAGAGAACTGCATTTCGTTCGAAGACGTGTGTGTAATACCTGGACATACCTAGGACCACACTAGTAGTAGGTTGGGACCTCTCCGGTATTTGGTTTTATTTTGGTTTTAAAACAATTAAGTGATGGGGCGTTCCGTGTGTCATCTGGAAGAGAGTTCCACTCCCGTATTGTGGATGGTAGAAACGAGTTATAATAAAGGGTGGTTCTGGGCCGTAAAATCTGTATATTCTCAGGGTTTCGTAAATTGTAACGGGACGTATCTATTTCCGGTGGAAGCACATCGACCAAGTAACTGGGTGAGATGCCATTTTTCATTTTGTAAAATAGGGAACATTTATGGGAGTGACGTCTATTTCCTAATGTTTGCCAGCAGGTTTCTATATATAAGGACTCGATTGAAACAAGCCGAGTGGCACCTGTAGCGATACGTGCTGCTTCAATCTGATTTTTTTCGAGGGCATCCTTCCCATACTGGGTACAATTATCCCAGACGACATCCGCATATTCTAATACCGGTCTAATAAAAGAAAGATACATTGTTTCAAGGCATTTTCTATCTAGAATGTTTTTTTAATTTTCTCATAACATTGATCTTACGCCATGCCTTTCCGGTTATGTAGTCTATGTGATTATTAATTTATTTTGAGAGTGATGGGAGAAATGCTCAGGTTTTTTTGTATAGTTTGCTGGCATAATGTTTACAGCCCGCCGTTGTCATATCTTTCTATCATGTATTGCATAAACATTTATTTGGTTTACTTTCATAGTATTTGCTGTATGTGTCGAAGAGGTGAAACTGTACGATGGCTTGTACATACAAAGATGGCGGAGATGGCAACTCAATGTACCATAAAGTATACAGTAACAAGACAATATCCACATATGTTATATTCATATATCACATCACTCTTGTGCAGAAAGTATCATTGAAGCCAGGTGTATATATTTATAACCTAATACCTTCAACTGAAACAGTATATGATGTTACACTCATTCATTCACCTAGCGACGCATATCTTAGATGTATCAATCCCAACAAAGCTGTAGCTTAAATATATATATACATATTTCAAACAATTAAAGCACAGCCCGTCTAAGAAAAGGGACCTTGCGATATATGCTACCAGCGTAGCCCAGATCGGCATATAAATCCGCATTGCGTTTCACTTATAATAAGCCAGTAGTGCAATAAAACCGCACTTGCAATGCTTTTTTTCTGGTAGTCTTGTTCGGCAAGTATCATGGATCGGTTGACATTATCTTGTAATTATACGCTTTCGCCATTCAGTAAGTTCGGCGTTGTTTCGTGGGTTGCAGGTGGGAGCATGCGATGGGTAATTTAACGATCAGGGTTCATCCTTACTGAAATCCCGACCAGTTTGACGCTCACATACGTCGTTTGTATTGTTGTATGTGGCAGTTGGATCTGGTTATACCCATTATGCGAGTATTACATGAGCATTATTCGTAGTCCTATTACTTTTAGGGGAAAGGGCCGAGTCTTACACCTGTGGTTCATCCTTACTGGAATTACGACTGGAGACCTGTAGCCTATTTCATCAACTCCCCAAAGTATTCTTTGGGGAGTTGATGAAATAGGCTACTGGTTTGACTGGCCCTCGCATACGTCTTCGGCACTTTGTATGTAACAGTTGAATCTGGTTATACCCCTTATGTGAGTATTCGATATCCTATTTTAGGGGAAGGGGCCAAGTGACTTTGGTGTGGTATGGACTTGGCACCAGGTCAGGTTATTCTAATTTCAGGGCTGAATACTTATATATTTATTTCAATGTAAATATTCCATTCTGATTTTGGGATTTTCTCCCCAATGCAGCAGGTTACATGCGGAGTCGAACCCGTTGGCCCGGCTTTAAACGACTTTAGCTGTTGATATGCCGTTAACTACCAATACATCAATACATCGACGTTGTTTATCTCGTTGAGATAGTACAAGTTTATCCGACGTCTGCCACTTTATTACAAATGATAATCCTGATCTACACTGGTCACACATGTACTAAACCGAGATATGTGGCTGTGCTTGGATAAATGTGGCTTATGTATTTTGCCACCAGTGTAGATCCAGATCAGCCTGTGCATCCGCATAGTCTGATCAGAATATGCACTGTTCGGCATTACAATAATGAAGTACCTGTCATACTTATAACAAGCAAATATAGATTGTTATCAGGTACATGAATGTGCTATCCGATCGGTAGCCTATTTCACCAACATTGCAAAGTATACTTTTCTAGCAAAGTATACTTTGAGGGAGAAATTTTCAATTTCAAAATAAATGAATTCATTTTTATTATACTGAATTTATTGCATTATCACAGCCAAAATGGCTGTGATAATGTAATAAATTCAGTAAAATAATTCTGCATATTTTTAATCATCAAATATATGCAGTTGTTAGTTCTATATGAAATAATGCATTTCAGGAACAATAAATGATTACTCCCTCAAAATATACTTTGCTAGAAAACTATACTTTGCAATGTTGGTGAAATCGGCTACTGGAGTCACACTAGTGTAATAATCCCCATTTCTCAAGTCACAGCCACATATATATATGTACCTGTTTTGTAAACGTGTTTTTGAAAATGGACTTGTCGTATACCCATTGTGAACACTGCCTACTCGTTTCGTTATATGTGCTATTATTTTCATTTCTCGTGATTCGTTGAATGTCGCACTTGTCGTAGATCACATCTGTTGCGTTGTTGACTGGAGATCCATGGCAAGCATTCTGTACGGCATATGTGTCGTTGTCACAGCCAGGAATCTTACACCTGTGGGCGAATCAAACACCATCTCAGGAATGACAAGTGAATTTGACTATTGTATTCATTATGAACATCTGTTATTTTAAGAAAACGAAAGAATAGAAACTAATCTCAAGGTATATCCCAATAAGTGACCAGCTACTAATGAGGGATCATAGTTAGTTATCTCCCTTTGATTTTATTTATAGAAATCCGGTCCAAATAATAAAGTTTAGGGCCATATTTCTTGTAACAAGGGCGAATGTTGCAGGAATTGTTGTGAAAAGGAACCATTATAGTGTCGTTAACGATGTTGATCTAGATCATCATATATATCTGCGTAATCGGATGCAGGACTGCATTATTGTATATACGAGTACGACTCATATTTCCACACCTATTAATATTATCGCAACCAGTGTAGACGCAGATCAGACTGCACAGATGTGCAGTCTGATCTGAGTCTACACTGTTTGTAATAGCAATGCTTGTACTCAGAGTTCAGTAAGATATAAACGCTAAAATACCACACAGAACCGGATATTTATAAAATAATAGATTTGCAAAGGGAAATAACTAGCTACGATCCATCATTGCAACATACTTATTATTTATGTATATGTAGGTCAACACGTGATTCTGAATTACACGAGTGTATGCTTTGCTAGAAAATAGTCCTATTCTGACATATCATTATGTGCTTTACCCGGATTTTTAATAAACGAAATATCACAGATCAAATTTAAATAAGAATACATCACATGCTTCAACCTTTAAAACGCTGCCATCTCACAGTGTCAGAACATTGCCGTTGTAATACGATCGAGACGTGTAACGTTTATTTAGTTATAGTCTGTTTCGCGAAAGCTGCCCAAATGGTACGGCCATATAAACAATTCAAAAACATTTTTTTCGATAATATTAAATTAAAGGAAAATTTAAGAATGAGCCAAATTTTTATTTCGTGAAATTTGGTAAAATATTGATTTTATTGCGAAAAAACAATTTCCCCATGTTAAATCCCCATAGACATCTTTGGGGATTTAACATGGGGAATTGTTTTTGAATTTTAGAAATACTGGACCGATTTTTAAAATGTAACTTTTGTTTTCTCCTCCCACACATCCTTACCACTTTTCCCCCCATGTTAAATTCCCATAGACAAATCAATTTTTCGTAATAAAATCAATATTTGACCGAATTTCACGAAATAAAAAGAAGGCTCATTCTTAAATTTTCCTTTAATTTATTATTATCGAAAATAATATTGTTTTTGAATTGTTTATATGGCCGTAAAATTTGGGCAGCTTTCGTGAAACAGACTATAGTTCGTTCCCGTGTCTGTTTATTGGTGCCATCAATCCTTGGCGGCATGAACGACAGGGACAATATGATCCACGCCTCATTGCCGTCATTTTATGAATATTACAACTACTGTAGTATTCATAATACGGAAATGAAATATACAAATATGAACTTTAAACAGTGGAATCTCTATAAACTAGGTTCACAGGGTGTCAGGTTTAGAAATGTTCCACTGTAAATCTGATGTAAGAGGACTGACATACATGCATGTGTGCATTGCAATCTAGAACACCGATAAACATCAGCGATTTTTTACAGTGAAATCGGTCATAATTTAACGTAACGATGTCGCAAGGTTGTTCGGTTTAGAGAGGTTCCACTGCATACACATTGCTGTTTGAAGTGCTATGTATTCATTTTGTGTACACTACAAGGGTGGATCTGGAGGGGAGGGGGTGGTTCCGGGGTTGCAACCCCCCCCCCCACCGTTCAGCCACGGAGTTTACATAAATCACAGTTTACCACCAGTTGGAGTCCGAATTTAAATGCCGTAAAACACAGGAAAGTGCATTTCGATTAGTTCGAAAATAGGACAACCCCCTAGTTGCGAACTGTAACTCTTGCAATCTACTCCCGTACCGTCCGTAGCTAGCTACGGACGTTACGGGAGTGGATTGCAAGAGTTACAGTTCGCAACTAGACAACACCCCCCCCGTTCCCCAAATGATGGATCCGCCCCTGCACTACATTGTTAGCAGAACTATTGGACTTGTAATCGGACAGTTGTGTGTTACAACTACAATGGGACTGTCAACGCTTATGTCCATGTCTTTTACCTGTGCTCCGGTATCCCTAGAAGCACGACATTTAGTATCATAAAACTGCCGATACTGGCAGCCGGTAGACACACAAATATTAATATACGCTTCTGATAAGGTCCGAATTCGCCCAACTCTTTCAGAATATCGTCAAACTTCATTGTATAGCTATGTCTCTTATGCGATTATCGTAATGAAAGTCGCTACTCTATTTGCATCATGCAAATCACCATGCTGTTACACCATGCTTTAATCCGTTTCACTTATTTTAATATTATAAGTCTAAAACTAACGACAAACGCACATAAAACCACTCGGGGTGATACTAAAGTCTAGTATTTCGGCAGATAAAAACAACCCGGTGTTGTGCATCTATACTCGTACATAGTATGTATGTATAGATGCATTACTATTATATTAACACTTACATGTGATGATAACCATGTGATTTATGTCAATATCGCAGTTATCATAAAAATAGTACACAGTATCAGATAACACATGATTGTACACACGTGTTGTATACATACGAGAACACATTTACGGGTATATTTTGTAATTAGAAAACTGCGAACGTAAACATAATATATATATTTATTTGTTTTTGTGATTTATTTATTTGTGAATTGTATAAATGAAAGAGGATACCTATTTTCTAGATATCAATAGACGAGTCCACACATAGGTGAACTATAGTCTGTTTCACGAAACCTGCCCAAATTTTACGGCCATATAAACAATTCAAAAACAACATTTTTTCGATAGTATTAAATTAAGGAAAATTTAAGAATGAGCCCTCTTTTTATTTCGTGAAATTTGGTCAAATATTGATTTTATTACGAAAGTTTGATTTGTCTATTGGAATTTAACATGGGGGAAAAAGGTAGAGGAGTTGTGGGAGGAGTCAAAAAACGAAATAAATTGGAAATTGACTCCGAAACCTAGCTAGATAGCTTGGAAATGATCTAACTAAGAAAACAAAAGTTAAATTTTAAAAATTGGTCCAGTATTTCTGAAATTCTAAAAAATTTCCCCATGTTAAATCCCCATAGACATCTTCACTCCATAGACATCTTCACGGAGTGAAGATGTCTATGGGGATTTAGCATGGGGAAATTTTGCTTTCACAATAAAATCAATATTTGACTAACTTTCACGAAATAAAAAGAAGGCTCATTCTTAAATTTTCCTTTAAATTAATATTATTGAAAAAAATGTTTTTGAATTGTTTATATGGCCGTAAAATTTGGGCAGCTTTCGTGAAACAGACTATAGATGTATTATCATATAATCTCGTTTCTACGGAGCCCAGCAGGGTATATGATGTTTTTTATTAATTTGTTCCCACGAACTGACAATTCGTTCCCTCAATTTAACAATTCGTTCCCTCGAATTAACAATTCGTTCCCACGAAATGGTAATTCGTTCCCTCGAATTAACAATTCGTTCCCACGATATAACAATTCGTTCCCACGAATTAACAATTTGCTATTTCGTGGGAACGAATTAATACAAAAAATAATTCTACGTCCCCTGCGAGGCTCCGTACGTTTCTGCTCATAACACATAATATCTAGACTGGGCCTGTTACGGTTTAGCAAGCAAACAACCATGTGGTGTAGCTCAGTGGTAGCGAATTAGAGTCGTAATTCGACGTGACTGATCATTCGCTTGCTCAAGGGTACCGCTACCGTTCATAATATTTAGATTATTGCGTTGTATGTTATGGTTGGTGTTCTTACTATGGTTTAGATGTCGTAGAGAGATATGTTTTTGTTTTGTCATATGAAATACGATACATATATAAAGAAACGAACCGACGATGTATGCATATGTGAAGTGGAACTCTCCATCCACATACACGACCAGTTTAATACAGTTTGAAGATGATCGACCCATTAGTAAAAGAAAGAGTAACATGCACGACAATATTTCTAATTGCATATGTGTCTCTCCTGTCTTATGTTATGTTTATGATAGGTTTGCTGGTCAGCGATGGAACCGTTGTATTATTGTATTTTTATTATAATACACATACTAATAGTATTTCATAAGTATTAATAACAGGCAATGGAGATAACTCGTACCGTTCACAACACTTTGAACCCGTAAGATTTTTGAGAACAAACAAACACCCCCTTTTCATAAATGGACTAGTCTGAAAACCAGTTTGTGACGGTTGTCTTGGGTGAAAAATTAACATATCAAAAGCCATGCCAGTTACTTAGGGGTTAAAGGGTTAATAATACCGTGACGGTCGCAATTCATGTGGCCGATTTCATCAACATTGCAATGTATACTTATCTAGCAAAGTTAGTAGAGGCAAATTAACACAGATCCGTGACCAATTATCTGAGACAAAGGTTTGAGCACATTTTCCACATCTACATTCAATTACGAAAAAAATGAGCGGGGGTGACCCTCGCGAAAATGCTGGCAATTTCCGTGAGGAGGCAAAATCCAAGATGGCCGCCATTTTCAGTCGAATTGGCCATGTGTGGGTTCCTTTTGATCATTGAAGTTGGTTTTTGTGGCTAAAAACTTCTGTACCATGAGCAGAAAGTATCTGCAAAGAATATTATGTCTGAAAAATGCATACAGGATGAAATAATCCAAGATGGCCGCCATTTTCAGTCCAATTATTCATTAACGGCTACAGAAGGGTTATTTTTGACCAATTGAAGTTGTTTTTCTAGTTTAGAACCTCTGCTAACATGAAGAGAAAATATCTGCAAAGAATATTTTACATGAAAATTGCATAGAGGACAGAAAAATCCAAGATGGCCGCCATTTTTTCATAAAAATATTCAATTACATGCTTAATAAATAGCAGTGAATTCCGTTTTGCAGCCTAAATTTCTGTTTTGAAGAGGACAATGTAATTACACTATTATGTGGGGGGTGGGGGGGGGGGATTTTGTCCTACCTTGTATTTGAACGGGGGGATTATCCTAGCTGTATTTTGGACGGGGGTAACTTGTCCTCAGAAGTAAAACAACATTCATTCATACACTTTTGTTCCGATCTATTTCTTGACCACGGATTAAATTACATAATGGCTTTCAGATTTATGTATTCAGTTTATTAAAACTTTATTTATTATTAATATATCATATGTAGCTAATTTACTTTAATTGCTTTAAATGATTTAACTAATTACATGTACATACAATGTGTTACTTATGCTATTATTTACAAACAGTGTGTGTGTCAATGTAATTATTTGATTATCATCAAACATCAAAAATCCAGAGTTATCTTCCTTGTATTCTTACTTACTTGAATGATGTAATGAGCTGAACAGCAGTCTTATCATTGGTCAATTGTGATCTAACTACGCTGCCATTTATTACCAGTTTTTAATCTGATGTTCATAACTGATTTGTTGCAGAAGCTGAACAAAGCAGTCTTATCATTGGTCAATTGTGATTTAATAACTACGCTACCATTTATTTTACAAAAGTATGTCCTGGCATAAACTTTTCTATTATAATTTGATGCATTCAGAAACATAAGATGTCTGAACATATGTCTGAACCACTAATCAGAGCGCTTCCTCCAATGACAAGGGGACTGAAACGGACAAAAGAGTTGTGTATTATATGCGACCTAGAGTGTGATGAGGATAGAAGCAGTTATCCTATTGATTTATGGAATACGCTGAAGGAATCAGCAAAAGGCTGGAGAGGCCTGGATCGCCATGAAGACATGTATGATAACGTAGCATGGGATAATGGACCCACAGGTATCTTTTTCCACAAAAAGTGTAAAATGCAGCTTTGTAGCACGAGGAAGCTACAACAAGCCATTGCAAGACAGGAGAAAGTGACAGAGATAGAACAGGAAGCACAACCGCCAGTAGATGTAGAAGATAGCGACACAGCTTCATCCAGTAGACGACTACGTCACTGCAGTGGACCACTGCACAATAAGCTGCTATGTATCTGGTGCATGAAGTCAGATAATCCCAAACATCCACAGAAAGGGAAATTGTGCCTGCTCCAACAGGAGTGTGCATGGAGAACATTCAATCACACACGGTCTACCTAGAGGATGATACAATGCGAGATCGAATATTAGCGGTTATTGATTCCACAAATGATCCATTTGCCGCTGAAATTCGGTATCATCGTGGCTGCTGGAAAAGTATGTTCAGCCAGTCTACCGTACCGAAGAAGGGGAGGACACTACTCTGCACTTACAAAGTGTGAGGTATGCTGAAGTGCAACAGATGTTTTTTCAACATGTTCAGAAAGTTGTTTTCGAACTGAAAGAACCAAGGTCATTGCAAGGACTTCTGCTAGATTATACCAGTCTCATGAAAAACTTTGGATTTGATATAACTACAACAAAATCTAGCACAATTAAGCAACTGCTACAGAAGGAATTTGAAGATAAAATTGGTTTTCATGTTCGTTTTCACAAGAACAAGAGCACCATTGTTTATGACACATCAGAAGGAGGGAGTTATATAGAGGCTGCAATATATTCATGGGGTGTAAGTGATGAACAATTGCTGAATTCTGTTGCAAGACGTTTGAAGCAGAAGCTTACAAATGATGAAATCATGGCATGGCCACCAACTGCTAATGAGTTGGATCTTCCAGAAGAGCCAAATATGCTCTTGCGTATGTTTCTGACTTGGCTTAGAAATCCGGCTCAAACTTCTTTTAGTGCACCATGTGACGAACCAGATATATTGAGTATTGCGTCACTGATATCTTCGTTTGTCACGAGGAAACGCACAGCCATGAAGACATTATTGTCTGTGACAATCCATGGGCTAACAAGAAGCCGCGAAATAGTGGACATTCTAAATAAACTGTCACTTGGCATAAGTTACCAAGATGTCCTCAATCTGTATGCCTCGTGGGCAAAACAAGACATTGAAGAGAATGAGGTTTGCCCAGAAGAACTGGCAGAAGGCTTTCCTGGAACGGCTGTCATGGACAATGATGATTTTCAAGACGACACCCTCACTGGTGCAAACACATCACATCGAACCAATGTTATGTTCATTCAACCAGAAGATGTTGCCATAGCTAGTGGCAGTTCAGATCTATCCTTGACAAAGGCTAGTGAGTTGAAGTCAGTAACATCAACATTGCATAATGTTGAGCCTTATACGACAGTAAAGCGTGGTGTTCCAGCTATCAGGCCAGTAGTTGATATCACACCAGAAGACACACACAAACAGCGTCTGAAGGGAACAGTTCATACGTTGTTGCGAACTGACTCTGATGGGAAATGTATAGCAGCAGACACACAAAGAGTTGGTGCATTTTCTGGTTTCCATGCCCGAATTCAAAAGAAAGTTGTCAAAAGTAAGCCATACTACTTTCTTACTTTTCCTAAGCCT
This sequence comes from Conchocele bisecta, assembly GCA_029237695.1. Classification (NCBI taxonomy): domain Eukaryota; kingdom Metazoa; phylum Mollusca; class Bivalvia; order Lucinida; family Thyasiridae; genus Conchocele; species Conchocele bisecta. The sequence goes on from CM055265.1 coordinate 137,861,504, forward strand.
CCTCAGAAGTCAGTTGTTCATGAAGTGATGTGTAGGATGGTTGCAGCTGCCACCAAGAAATGTATGCCCTTTATTCAGCTTGTAGGAGATCAACCAGTATGCCCTCATGGTTCAGTTGAAGAATGAGAATCCAGAAAAGTTTGATCTTATACTTCCATTCCTTGGTCCATTCCATGCTCACATGTCCTTTATATCAGCAATGAATAAAAGATTCAAAGGATCTGGCTTATCGGACATTCTTATAGCAGCCGATGTTATCGCAGAGGGATCAGTAGATCGGGCACTGTCAGGAAAGCACTATAAACACAGTATCAGATGTCTGAAAG